>JABSTQ010010022.1:0-438694 GCA_013358835.2 Ixodes persulcatus
ACATACAAGTCACATGCTATTACACATTCAGTGGTGCGGCTTAATTTATGATTTGCACTTAACTTCGAATTTGTAGAGGAAAGATTCAATATAACGGGTCGTACATAAATGGTTGCTATGACTATCCTATACATTTACACATTACCTGATATCATAAAGCACTTGAGCAGCGTAGGGTTGTACTGCATCAATTACAAATTTGTAACCAATTAAAAGTTGGCATTTATTTAAATTATTACTACTGGCTATTATTCTTTGACAAAGAATAACTGGGCGAGTTGGTACGTAGGTAGTCTTTCAACTGCACCGAATATTCAGGTCCTTTTCGCATTTTTTAACGTTTTTGCTTTCTATAACTGCTTTGCTTTTTGTAGCGGCTTTCGCCACCACTAATAAACGTGACATCCAAACTCACTTTATTTAAATCACGCAATCGTAAACTTGGAAAGCGTGCCGCTTCGGCATACGCGAAGAGACCGCGCGTCTCTACGGCACAGGCATCAGCACAGGCAAGAAATCATGCTGCTCGCTCTTGTAACGTTTTTCTCGCTCCCGCTTTATGAAGCAAATCGTTGGCGAGAGGCTGTTGGGACCACACGTCAGAACTAGCATGACCTGTGATTGCTTTATCTGCCGTCAGACTGCACTAGAACGCTCCGCAAAAGCGTCGTCGGGCGAGCGTCGTAGGACGGCGCCACCAAAAGGCCCTCGGCTGGCCCTCGGTTCCGCCTTTCTCACTCTGCGGAGAGAGCCATACATTTTGAAGATACGCTCTTTTCAAATGGCGAAATAACACCGGGTACAGCATAGTTAGAATCAAGCATAGATTAGCAAGCACACGGTACACGACAAAGTTTGAAACAGCGGCGCACTACGCAGAAACAAACAAACTTCATCACCGGGGCTTGGACCAGTCGGCCATGACTGTCCGCCACTTACTTGCGTTGGTAAGACGCAGCGTCTCCCAGCTCTCAGTAATCGCTTGCTATTCTTGAACACGGTACTCGTAACTAAGATATCTAAAATATCCGCTGAAACGGCTAAAACGTAAAAAGGAAGCGATGCTCGAAGCCTCCGGAACTCCAACGGGAAACGGCGGCCGAACGGAAGCTGATTGCAATAGCGATGGTCATGCGCAGTTTTCAAAAGTCTCTTTTTTTTTTCTCTTTGTTTTTTTTTTAAGACAAAACTAAGCAAATCAATATATACTAATGATAATAATGTCACTATATCAATTTTGTAAACAATTAACGAAAATTTAGTCAATCTTATGTTTTATCTAAACTTTAGGTTTCTTCAGTGTAAAACCGAAACTATATCAAGCAATTTCTCCTTCGTCGCCAAGGCTATTCTGATTCATCTGCACATGCTTGCACTCCTGGGATTTCGACTTTTCTGGAAGGCTCAGCTCTCGCGACAAATGAATGAGGGCAACCTCGTATTTTGAAATAATGAGCGTGCCCGATTTTTTTTTTTTTTTTTTTTGGCGAGGGAAAGACACGTAAAATATACGTTTTTTTTTAAAGCGTGGAACTCTCGATCCACTGTGTTGGCGTGTTCGTTGTTGCAATTCTGAAGTTCTTTTCACGTGAATTGAGGTGTCTTAGAGTTTGCAAGATAAATCTACACAATGAAACACTTTCGGTGAAAGCTTGAGGTTGTCACATGAAGGCGCCAATTTCTCCAGCCAATTTCAGAGCGAGCTTCCATTCATAACACCACTTCGCTTATGCGGTTCAGAAGTTGATTTGCGCTGCATGTGACTATGCAGGTGGAGCATCTTATGTCCCCGTTATTAGCCGTGGTTTCCTTTGCCTCCTGTCCTTTTGCTTGCTGTGGATGCAGATATCGGAAACAGCGTATACAGTGAGCTGAGACCTGCATTACAAAGACACTGGACAAACGTTATTTGTCTACTAGCCTATGAGGCAGCACGCAAGTGGCGGTGCACTTTGAAAACAAAGATATGGGCATACTTTTGCATCAGCAGCATCAAACACTTGGTGCGATTGCCCTCGATCGTCTAGCTTCCGAATAGTGCTGACAGTTTTTTACAGTAAACTTTTATTCTTCAATAAAGGTAACAAATACAGTTCAGGGAAAATAAAAGCTAGCTTTGCAATAAAAGTAGACTTTTCAATTGATAAATATAGTAGAAATGACTAGCTAAAATAATTATTGACAAGTTAGATAACGCTATACTTTCCGTGGCGTACAATGTAGCTAACTTTTCTATTTGTGCTTTTTTTAGGGCTATAGTCCATGCTGCATTTGCAACGTAAGTATGTTCTGACAGTGCCAGTGCCGGTCGTTTCCCCGGGGAACTTTTGGACCACGTGGTCTGTAGTGAAATGAAAAATGAAGCCTCCATTTGTGACATTATGTCAGCTGTATACCCGGTGATATTTTTTAATCAACAGGTTTTTAGAAAAAAAAAGGGGGGGCTTGCTGCCACGTTGATGCAGTCTTCAGTGTGTCGTGCGACTCAGCGGACATTACATGGGTGGATAACAGTGGCAACATTTTTATTAATTAACTGAAATCCGTAAATTACCTTTTTTCTATCGCTGTCTTAGAGGCAGTCATTATTAGAGTGTAACCCAATCAAAACTATTCACGAAACAGCAAGGGGCTTTGAGATATTTCTTTATCAAATGTTTCACTTTCTTTCCCCAATTCAAGAACCACGCGCGGCAGGGGCGGGGAAAATGGAGAGTGACTTAGCGGTTTTGACATGGCATGTCGCTAATGGCATGTGTGTTTGTGTTAGTGAGAACTTCACATATTGGAGTTCCATGCATTATTTATTTTCTAATGAAGTTACAACCCTTATAAAGTGCTGTCGGATGCAGCATGAACAAATTTGCACACTTTTGACAGCGTGCTTTTGGTGGATGCTCCAGCATTATATTTGAAACGGTGCGTCTGAAGTAACTACGTAAGCATAACATCCTGCGCTCTGTCCAGCACGCTGTTTTTTGGTCAGGCGACGGAAGGCAGACTTTGAGCTAGGAATAACCCAAAACTCGTCGCCTTTTCGCAAATTGTTTCGGTTGGGCGAGAGTTTATTCATAGCCCCTTTAAAATTGAAAATTCATCATGGTCAATTACACTGTCAATTAAAAATGTTAATTAGACAACGTACTGTGATGTTTGTTTACTCAGCTAATGTCCGCCGAGGCTACAAATATCCTGTGAAAACGGCATCGGGATATTTATCGCGTTTTTAATGTGTTGATCTTAAAAAATCGCACTATATCTATATATATATATACCCGTTACTCTAATTTGAGTACGCCGACCGCAAGCACTCAAAGTAGACCTTTAGTATACTTAAGTGCACTTTCTGTATACTGATTTTGAACTACTCTTTACCGCGGGCCCTCCGATTCTGCTACATGTACTAGTTTTGTACGGACGAGTATACTTTCAGTCCACCACAATTTTTACTAGAAGTACACTTTAAGTACACTTAAAGTATACAATCAGTACGACGACCACACCGAAAGTATACTTTTAGTATACTTCAGTGCACTTTTAGTATACTGATTTTGAACGACTTTTCGCTGTATACATTTATCTAGAAAAGAATAAAAACAATTTTGATATTTTTCAAAAATGTTCTTTAAAACTATTTTTCATTTCTCATTCGGTCGTATTATGGTAGTCCTTGTAAAAATAATATATTGTATTTAAGAGAAAGAGTGTAGATGCACTCCGTTCACCTGTAAGCTGACAAGGCACCGAAAGCTGCAACCACACCCGCCATCCCGCTAGCTTACGGCCTCCGAGAATGATCCCTGGAATTGTGCAGACAAATCTAGCGGCCTGGGGGAGGCACTCACTTGATCAAATGACGTTTTAGCGAATGAAGCCCCGCCCCTACGTTTGATCGAATGACACTTTAGCGAATGGCGGCGCTCATTTGAGCGAATGACGGATTAGCGAATGGCCCTTTGCGTCTGCCGCGCCTCTTGATTTCTGTAATATTTATCTTTTTCGCTTCATTCATCGTTTCTCACGTAAACTGTGACAATATACCGAGCGCGACTGCAACCTGACCGCATTTTCAAGACAGCGGCGTCTACGATCGCCGCAATGGCTGGACTATGTTAGACTGGGCTACGGACCTACTGTTTCAAAATGCAGGGGGAGGCATCTCGACACAATCGCAGCATGAAATACTGTAGAGGCAGTTTGAGAGATTGTAGCCTCTTTAATAAACATATCGGCCTATCGCAGGTGCCCACACAGTACCCAGTACCCCCACTTTTGGAGCGCGGTCATCCGGCCATCACGTTCACGCAACGTTGCGTCCATTTTATGATGCCGATGGCGGTGCGGTTTTTGCAATGACTCCCTTGTTCGCCTCCGTATGCCTCCGTAGAAGCATCACAATGTTTTTTCAAGTAAGGTTTTTTTTTAATTTTTTGTCAGACAGTTATTGGCAATAAAATAGTGTTTATATTCATTGTACTTTCATTCAGAAGATTGATGCGAGACCATCGAGATATTGTAGTAACTCTGTGTGCGATATCAGATTCAGTTTCGTTTTTGGGTGCCCTGGCGTTGCCCTGGCGCAGCGGATCTGATGTCATAGCAACCCGTCGTAGCGTCTCGGCGTCTCGTACCTACTCGTACTGATCGTTTCGTCGTAAAGGCTCTTCTATAGTGACCTTTAGCGAACCGTTACCGTGTTCCGGGTACCGCACTTCCGGAGCTTTTGAAGCAAGTGCTCGTCCGGACTGATACCGCACTTGCCGGCGCGCGCTTTAAAGCATGCTTCCAAGAATCCGGTAGTGCGGTACGCGGAACACGGTAACGGCTTGCTAAAAGTCCCCAATGTCGAGCGCAGCATTGCCCATCACGCGCGCCTTTGAGTGGCTTTAGAGCACGAGATTTAAGATCTGTGATTAATTACCATCTCTCTGCGCAGCGATAGCGCCCGCGATGCATCAAACTATTCTCGACGCAAATGCGTGAAACAGCATCCTTAATGATATTGATTAGCGGTTACAGATACTCAGATACTGACACTTTGCAAAGTGAAGAAATCGTGAACTGATGGCAGTAGGAATTAGAGCACTGCACGGGCCGGAAGGGTTATATTAAAGGGGCGGTGCAGCGATATTCAATTGGAATGTTTTTTCACTTTACACGAGCTTACTGGCACAAGTGGGACTCAAGGATACTCGCACGCAACGCCACTGACCAAGAAACTCTTTTGTTTTGCTGTAATTTCAAGGACAAAACCGAGTGTTTTCATTCAATCTCTCCTTCGCAAAACCTGATGACGTAGCTGGGCGGTAGCAGTACCGCCCAGTGACCATATTTGAATGCAGCTCATAGATTGGACCCGAGCATGGCGTGGACACTCGATTTGGGCTCGTAATAATCGATAGCTCGAGAAGCATTCGGCTAGTGTCCTGTATCCAATCGCTGCAATGACGACAACAGCCGAACCATAACAATGTCTGGTACTCATCGCGTGTCCTGTGCCTTGCCAACCCCAGCGCATGGCTATGATCAACATTGGCGGCATATAATCGGCTCTAGATTACGTGGCCGCTTGTTCTGGCTGCGAGTTGAGGGGGTGAACTCTGCTCGTTTTTCTTTATTTTTTTCTGAGACTTCGATTGCATGTGGTGAAAAACGAACCGGTATTTCACAGGTCATTAACGTCAGGGATCCGTTCTAAGCGGTATTTGCGCAAAATACAAAAATCGTTGCATCGCCCCTTTAAAAACATCCTCCAAGAAAGATAACAAGCTAGAGGAGAGGGAGGAGGAATAAACTTTATTATGCCTGTATGTGGGTCTCTGGGTGGTTCCCTTACACTCTTAGAAAAAAGGGGACCAAAAGGAGGTAACAGACCGCCTTTACCACCCTCCTCCCGCCCAGGGGTAAAGCGCTCCGCTTTTTACCTCCTCAAGCGCAGCAAACACGAAGAATGCGGTGCTACCAGGTGAAGTTCGCCGCGAAGGGGCCCCAAGGCGGCATGTATTACCTCCCAGAGGGTGCACCTGTTTTGCACTGCCAAAGCCTGGGCGCTGCGATTGGCTGTGGAAAGGCGCAAACGAGTTCGCTAATTGGTCTCCTCGTATGACACGTGATTATTCGCGCATGCGTGGGAGAGCGCCTGCCCGGCCGAAGAGTGTCCGCGCCTTCGCCGCCGACGCGCCCGGTCATGACGGCATAACGGTGTTTCTTCTCGAACGTTCGACGGAGGCGTCCCGGTGCAGGAACGTTCTTTATTGTTCTGTTCGGTTCAGTCTCTTCTTACGAGGTCACCGAGAGCGCTGCATTGACTTCAGTCGAAGATCCAAGTCGTGTGCTCCGTATGCAGGTAAGGAAATGTTCTGCGCGGTCGGCAGTTGGCGTCGGTTATGACCGCCCGGGAAGGCGACCCCCGTCTTCCTTAGACAAAGGGTTGGCGGACATGTTGGCACGTTTGAAGGCGTCGAGCGTTCGATAAAATTAGTGTGTGGCGCGAACGCAGACACGGTTTAGACCATCGAAGTTCATAAAGAGCAAGAACAGGAATGACTGTCGCTTGCACTAGCGCACATTTAGAAGGTTGACATACGCTAACCAGTGGCTTAGCCAGCAGCTTTTCCCGGTGTATGTGTGTGCGGGTGGACGAAGGGGGAGAGCGGCGGTTCGGCGAGCCGGGCAGCAAGACGCCTTTTCAATCGGGTGTCGCCTACGTTTAAGGCGTGAGGGGGTAGGAGGTTTTCTCTTTTTGGGGCCGTTGGTGTGTCGCGTCGGACGTTAAATTGAGGATCTGATCAGATATTTGAAAATCTCATAAGGTGGTTGTTTTTTGTTTTATTTTGTTTTTTCCCCGCAGAGCAGTAGTCGATCAGGCATTCATTGGCGGCACCGGCCAACCGGCGCGATTTATTCTCAATGTCGGTGATATTTGTAAAAATCAGTGTTAAAGATTGATTTTTAATATCAACGTTTTTGGGTTTTTTTTAATTTAACGAGGTTTAATAAATAGTTTGGTAAAATGTCACGTTACCTTGAAATACCGAATAGAAATGTCTGAGCTAATTATTCGTGCGCTTCGCAAACATTGATAGTATTATAATACGGAATAAGGTCATGAAGTTGTTACAGGCAGCGGGTTAGCAATTATATTGTCTTGGCATTTTCTTTGCGTGTGATCAGGCATTTCTAAAACTCTGATCATTCAGTAGGCGAGTTAAAAATAACTCAAGTTTCCATGATTTGAAGTTGATTGAATATATTTCTTTCGTCCTGCGGCAACGTTGTAGGGTGATTTCGTCGAGGGTACTGGATGCCTGCTACCTTGGACTCATCTCGTGACAGTTCTTAACACTGCTTACTGCAGGTAAGCGGAGTCCGATATTTTATTTTGATTTTCTTGTTCCAGTTTGTGCACTTAAAATGGGGCTCTTGATTTTTATGTTGATTTTGTGTGTGCGCTGTTCGTTCATTTCCGAGAGAAAAGTGAGGGTATACTTCGAGTAAATGAATTAGAGCAAGACACACAAGGCGCTTAAGTGTGTCTTTTTTGTGTTTTTTTTTTGTGTGTGTTTTCGCCCTTGTGTGCTGTTCTTCTCATGTCTAAATAAGACATACATTCAATTTTAATCTGGTAAATTACTTCGGCAAGTATATTTACATATTTGCCGAAGTTCGACATTCGGCAGTTAGAAATTATTCGTGCGCTTCGCAAACATTAAAAGTAGTATATTACGGAATAAGGTCATTACGTTGTTGCCGGCAGAGAGACTAGCAATTATAGTGTTGTCTTGGCTTTTTTTTTTTTTTTGCGTGTGATCAGGTTTTTTTAAAAGTAATCATTCAGTAGGCGAGTTAGATATGGCTCAAGTTTGCATTATTTGAAGTTGATTGAATATATTTCTTTCGTCCTGCGGCAACGTTGCAGGGTGATTTCGTCAAGGGTACTGGATGCCTGCTACTTTGGAGGCATCTCGTGACAGTTCTTAACACTGTTTACTGCAGGTAAGCGTAGTGCAATATTTTATTTTGATTTTCTTGTTCCCATTTGTGCACTTGAAATGGGGCTCTTGATCTTTTTGTTTATTTTGTGTGTGTGCTGTTTCTTCATTTCCGAGAGAAAATTGAGTGTATACTTCGAGTAAATATATAAAGTAAGACCCACAAGGCGCTTGAGTGTGTCTTTTTCGGTGTTATTTTTTGTGTTTTCGTGCTTGTGTACAGTTCTTCTCATGTCTAAATAAAACATAGATTCAATTTTAAATTTTAATCTGGCAAATTACTTCGGCAAAATTTTTTACATATTTGCCGAAGTTCGACGTTCGGCAGTTAGAAATTATTCGTGCGCTTCGCAAACATTAATAGTAGTATATTACTGAATAAGGTCATTAGGTTATTGCCGGCAGAGAGACTAGCAAGTATAGCGTCTTGGCATTTCTTTTTCTGCGTGTGAGCAGGCATTTTTAAATGCTGATCATGCAATAGGCGAGTCAGATGGCTAAGTTTGCATTATTTGAAGTTGATTGAATATATTTCTTTCCTACTGCGTCAACTTTGTAGGGTGATTTCGTCGAGGGTACTGGATGCCTGCTACCTTGGACGCAACTGCAGGTATGCGTAGTCAGATATATTATTTTGATGTTCTTGTTCGCATTTGGGCAATTGAAATGAGGTTCTTGATTTTTTAATTTTATTTGTGTGTGTGGTGTTCGTTCATTTTCCAGAGAAAATTGAGGGTATACTTCGAGTAAATAAATTAGAGTAAGACACACAAGGCGCTTGAGTGTGTCTTTTTCGGCGTGGTCTTTTTATGTTTTCTCGTCCTTGTGTGCTGTTCTTCTCATGTCTGAATAAAACAAATTCAATTTTCATCTGGCAGAGCACTTCGGCAAAAATATTTGCATATTTTCCGAAGTTCGGCACTTAGGGTTGGCGGTCATAGGGATCTGCTGTGGTGCTGAGTAGCTAATGTGGTGTAGCGCTCTGTGGTGTATGTTCTTCCTCAGTCCTTGTCTTAAAGCGCAATCATGTTTTTTTTCACGTACAATACCAACTCGCCCAACAATCAGCACTTGTATATACTAACCTGCTACAGTAGTTGTACACCTTTGACTAAGATTCGTTAGTCACCTAAGTAAATCGGGGTGACAAATTTAAACATGACCGGTGAATACAAAGTGCTTACTAATCTATGATTACCACCCGCCATGTGATAATTTTAGTCAGTGGTAGTTAGTCAACAGTTAAACTGGTCACGTCCGGTAAGTATGGTCGATGCTTTATAATGCTAGAATCAGTGGCCCATCAAATGCTCCAAATGCGTCTTAGAAAAATCTAATATTTCTTCAGTTTCTTCAAATTGGGGATGATATGTTTCAACTTCATATCACATGATTTCCACATTTTTTTGGTTCCAGGCAGGCAGTGCAATCTACCCGGTGGCTGTCAGCTCAAGCCTAATTAATCCTGAGGCGCCCAGCTATGTGGCAATGGAGGGAGATCTCGAAGCCGCGTCGCCTGCTGAGGCAGTCCTGGTTGCATTCTGCCTCTAGTTCATCTTTAGCTACGACTAGAGCCCCGAAAGTGTTGTTCCAGATGCCTTTATTGCGCTTAGTGGTTTAATCTTAGAACTTTTATGAGATGTCTAGTCATGCCATTGATTTTTATGCCATTTTGTTTGTGACAGCCACAATAAAACATTGTCATGTGATTCCAAAGTGATTCCATCAAGTGTGCATTTAACCTGTAATAAGGTGGTGAACTGGGCCAGTTGGTTGCTGTTATACATGATGGGGAAAACAGCTCGGAAAGCCCGGACTACGAAGAACAAACATGACAGGACAGCACTTTTCTGTCGTGTTTGTTCTTCGTAGTTCGCGATTTCTGAGCTGTTTTCCTCATCGTGTGCATTCAACCCCAAAGTGAATCATAGTTCCCTCCAAAAGGAGGTAAAAGCAGCGCCCTCAATTACGTCGTCTTACCTCTCAAAAGGGTTGAAATTCCCCCCTAAAGGAGGTAAAGGCTGACCCATAAAGGATGCACTTTTAACACCAAAAGGAACTAAGGTTACCTCCAAAAGGAGGCAATGTTGCACCCTAACCCAGGGGGTAAGTTTGCACCCTCGATGCAGGGGGTAACGATACCTCCAAAAGGGGTTGCCCTGTGTGCAAGTCAGTTACCCCCTTAAGGAGGATACTACAGTACCCTTTTTTTAAGAGTGTAGTCCAGGGCTCCAACGCTGTCGGCTGTCAGCTTCGCCCGCCCGATCAACTTTAGTGTGTCGGCAGCAGTCGAGCTGAGCAGTGCGGCTTCCCAGTTCTCGGGGGTGGGATCAGGTTGGGAGGGGGGGATATTAGGATGAGCTGTGCGAAACCACGCGGTGTGTGATAAGGATGCATACTGCCCACAGTGCGGACATTCGGCTTTGTAGCTTGTAGGGGAGAATTTGTGCAAGAGCGCTAGGTTGCGGAACGCTCTTCACTGGAGCTGGCGCCAAGCGACCGCGTCCTCTCTGTTGAGATTTTTGTGTGGCGGGGGGTATTCACACCTCTGGCCACAGTGGTACACTCTTAAAAAAAGCTAGTAAAAACCTAGTAACTGCAGCAGTTACTACCCCTTTCTGACCGTTATTACCTTTCACTAACTCTTTACTAGCTCAAACGCGCTATAGGTAGGAAAAAGTTAGCAAATGCAGGCGTTACTACCCTTTTCTGACCGTTACTACCTTTTTACTAGCTATTTACTACCGCAAAGGCGCGGAGAAGATGGCGGCGCTTGCTTCATACCCGATTGCCAGCGTTAGCGACGTACTTGCTGTTTCGGATCGCAGGGGGAGGTATCCACACGCAATGGTAGCATAAAATTTTGTTTGAGAGGGCATGTTTAAGGGTTGGAGCTGACTTTATAACGATCGCAGCCTCCGTACCAGCCCGACGTGGAAGCCAGCGCTGCAGCGAGCGCAGCAGCCATTTTTGATGCAACGGCCATGCGGCTTACTTACCTTCCTTCTCGTTTGCATTCGTTTGTGAGCGTTTATATTTTCATTTTGGTTTTAACTGGGATGAAAATAGCCACGTTGCACACACTAAAAACGTTTCCGAAAACAAATAAAAAAGTTCATTCCGTTTTTTTTTTACATTTTTTTATTTCTGTATTTTTTTAAAACTAATGTTTTTCTTTCACAAGAGACGCTTGGCAACATTGTACGACAAGCAAGTTAGGGCTAGTGTCACTAAATAAAGCTACGCTTTCAGAGTACCGAAACTCCCAAACTACGCGTCTGAAGCGCGTCAGGCACCGCCATCTTGGGTCCGCGGCGCAGATGGAGGGGTGCCGGAAGCTAAGCCAAGCTGAGCTGTAGCCGTCGCGTGCGCCAGCTGCCGTAGCCGCAGCTGTGGCAGCGAATCAAGGTCGTGTTGTTCGTATCTCGTCATAAGAAGGAAAAAGTGCGTGCTGAGCGACAAACTTCGGCGTGCGCGCGCAGTAAACAGTAAAACAGCAGCAGGCAGCGGATCGCTGGACCCAAGATGGTGGCGTTGAAAAAACGCGATGATGATGATAGCAACTCACGTGACTGCCGCTGTCCAATGATGCCGCAGCGAACCAGATTATTGTTGAATAGAGCGACTGTATTGTCGGCACAGTGCCAAAGAAAAGGAATGCGGTACTCTGAAAGCGTAGCTTTATTTAGTGACTCTAGTTGGGGCCAGTCGGAGTTTACAAGACGTTAATTCCTTCGATGTCAACCTGCCGTTTTTGCCTTGTGTCTTGTGCAGTTCTCGTGTTCCCGTGTTGGAGTGCATAGTTAACGTTCGTGCGCTCGACGGGGCGAGTGTGTGCGTGAACCTGCGTGAACGAGCCGGTACCGCTGTCACTGGATTGGGTTTCGTCGTCCAAGAAGCTTTTCTCTGCCTCCTCCTGCTTGACACTGAGAACTTCTTCACGGTTTGTGTGTGCTCGGTGGTTGAATGATTCTGATTGAGCTGTCTTCGATCGTGACAGTGCACTGTCACAACCATTGATGTGCGTCTTAAATTGTGTATGTAGCTTTAGGACTAATGGAAAAAAACTGTTTTGGCATTCTATGAGTCTTTCTGAATTTGCTTATATCTTCCCCAAAAACGCGAGCATTCGTCAGTGTACAACAAAAATTAAGATGCGAGCTGCACGCGGTATTAATTTTGTATGCATTTTTGTAGCACAGCACGCGAAAGGAATGCAGTTGCCGTCGTACTCCCCGTCAATTACAGCCTTCGTTCGCCACGGGAGACGGCAAGAAAGCACTCACTCGCCGACGGCGACCACGTTCGTTTTAAAACCTGAACCGCATGTAATCGATTTAGCGAGCGACGAGACTATCGACGGAGACAGCGACGTGCGACGGCGATTTCTCACGGTCACCCGTCGCGTCGCTCGGTTTTGTTAATTTCTAGGAAATGTCGCTCATTGCCTTGGCGGCTTGTTCCCGTCGCTTTCATGCGGTTTGCCTCGTCGCGCAACTGACCTAGCGACTGCGAAGAACTGACGTGCTGATACACGACAACAAGTTTGCGCTCTCAAATGGTCAGTATAAAAGACTTAAAGACAGTCAAGAAAGTTAGCAGAGTGGGCTAACGCGTCTCAGCTCGTGAGCTTGCGGTGGGAACCTCCTGGGTTCGATTGCCACTGCCCCAGCCCATGAGTTAGCGATTAAAGTGATCGTGTGTTTGTGTTGAATTCATTGTGTCGATTGTGTGCTAAAAATGTGGGTGTGCATGTTTATATGTATCTACTTGTGAATGAGGAAGAATTGAAATAAACTATAGATAATCGGCGCCCTTTTTTGTGTACATATTAATTGGACGTTGACTAGCGCCACCTGGATTACTCATTTCCAGTTACAATTTCTGTTGCGCCTGCCACCTGGTGGTAAGTGGCATAACCCCACACCTTTTCTTTTCCCCACCGGAAATCACGTGACTAGTTGCGTTTCCGCTCTTCCGTCGGGAGGTTGCGCTAGTTACTAGCTAGAGGTAGTAAAATACATGAATTCTACTTTGAGGCTAGTAACAGTTACTAGCTTCTTGACCTAGTAACCGTTACTAGCTTGACCGTTACTACCTAAGGTTACTAGGTACCTAGTAACATATGTGACAAGCGGTTACTAGCTCTTACCTAGTAAATACTACTAGCTTTTTTTTAAGAGTGTTTGCCCTGATTTCGGAATACCTGTTTGGCAAAGGAATAAAGTATGAATCAATCCCTAGTCGCGACGCGGCGGCAGGAGCGGCCCGTAGGGTGCATGCTCGGGCCTCGGTGTCAGCACACCGATTGCCTTTCACGTCGTCGTGTCCTGGGATCCATATGAGTTCCACTGTGGGGAAGCCCTGTCGGTCTCTCTGGGTGAGGACCTTGAGTGCCTTCGGCGAGACACGGCCTACTAGGAAGCGACGCAGTGCTGCTTGTGAGTCGCTCATGATGGTGACGTGATCTTCTTCGAGCCCAATGGCCATGGCGATGGCGAATTCCTCTGCATTGGTCGTATAGAGGTACGCAGCGACGCCGTTATTCGGGTGCTCCCAGTTCCATCCACGACGCATATTGCCGCTGCATTCCGTTGATAGGCATACGTGGCCGCGTCTGTGTACAGGACATCAGCCCGTTGACCATACGCCTTTTGGTAGAATCTTGCTCGAGCCTTGCGGCGTTCCGCGTGGAGGGTCGGGTCCATGTTGCGGGGGATCGTGTGCACCTTGATTTGGCTCCAGATGTGTCTCGGGAGGGGTGCCGTGGTGTCTTCTCTGTCCCATTGGAAGGGAATCTTGACCGACTCGAGGACCTTTCTGCACGCAGGGGTTTGGGCGAGTCGGTCTCAATGAGTGGCAAGGTGGCTGTCCACCAGCTTCCTAAAAGTGTTGTGGACGCCGAGCTTGAGTAGCTTCTCTGTGGAGGTGTACGGGGGGAGTCCGAGGGCCGTCTTGTACGCTTTGCGTATGAGGACATCTAGCTTGTCCTCGTCTTCCCTGGACCACTTGGGCGTTAACCAGTTTGATTGTGTCGTCGTCCCCGAGGCCGTGCCGCCGGCTGGCGACCCGGTGCATGATGCGTAGAATCTGGGTGACTTGGTTCTGAAGGACTGTGAGGTTATGGGTCGCCTTTCCGTCCTCCTGGAGGTGGAGTCCCAGGATTCTGGCACGCGGCACCACGGAGATTTGGGAGCCGTCGTCCAGGAAGAGTTGTATCTCGTCTCTGGGCTCCGACTTGGGGGGGGACCTTGGGGTCTTGCAGACTAGGATCAATTCCGATTTGGCTGCCGAGATGTGTAGGTGACCCTGGCGTAGGTACCGTTGAACTTCGTCGACTGCCGCCTGAAGCGCGTCCTGCTTCTCTCCGTCAGACCCGGACACGGTTCAGATCGTGAGATCGTCCGCGTACAGAGAGTGTTTAATGTGCGGGATGCGCTCCAGAATTGGGGGCAGCCCGCTCATTGCCAGGTTGAACAAGGTTGGCGAGAGCACCGCCCCCTGCGGCGTACCCCTATTGGGGGTGTTGATGACGTCCGTGCAGAGGTCACCTGCACCAATGGTGGCAGTCCTGTTCCGTAGAAAGTCCCGCAGGTAGTTGTACATTCTGGAACCGCAATTGGTGACTGTCAGGTTTCGGAGGATTAGCTGGTGGCCCACATTATCAAAAGCTCCCTTGACGTCCAGGGCGAGCACCGTTTGGGTCGTCGTCCTGGAGATGGGGCCGAGGATGTCCTTTTTTAGCTGCAGCATAACGTCCTGGGTTGACAAGTACTATCTAAAACCAAACATGGTGTGCGAGAACACGCCTGTTTCCTCCATATGCGGCTGCAGCCGTTTGGTCGCAGGTTGTCCAGGCAGAGCTCCTTCCCAGGTTTGGGGATGAGGATAATTTCCGAGTGTTTCCACTCCTTAGGGAGCTCGCCGTTCTCCCACACCTGGTTGATATGTTTCAAGAGGGTCTGAAACGAGCCCGCGTCTAGGTTACGGAGCAGCGCGTTTTGGACGCGGTCCTCGCCAGGTGCCGTATTACGGCCCAGGTCTTGGAGCGCGCTCCATACCTCTTCGAAGCTGAAGGGGACGTCGAGTTCGGGGTTTGGTTCGCCTTCGTAGTCATGATACTACTCGTCTAGGGACGAGCCGATGTACCGTAGTTTGAGCCGTTCGAGGAGGTCCTGGATGGTGCCGGGGAAGTCCGCAGAATTTCTGGAGGTTCTTGCTGATATTGCGTTTACTTTTGCTAGGGTCCAGGAGATGTCGCAAGAACTGCCACGCGTCCTTGGTCCCCAGTTTTCCCTGGTGATCGGTGCACTTCTTGTTCCAGTTGGAACGCGCCAGTTGGGTTGCGTATTTGAGCGCTTCCACTGTGATTGCCGCGATCCGTTTCTTGAGCTTGCGGTTTAGCTTCTGGCGCTTCCAGCGCTTGCTCAGACCGTGCCTTGCCTCCCACAAGTGGAGCAGGCGCCTGTCCACCTCGGGGGTCTCTGTTGTCAGGTTGATAGTTTCCGTATAGGTGTTCTTGTAGCACACCAGGCGCTCGGTCCAGCTGGCAAGGGAAGCATCATCGTGCTCTCGCTCGCTGTGTGTGGCCGTGCGTGCTGCGCGAAACCCGTCCCAGTCTGTCAGGGCTTGTTTCCGGAGGAACCTTTTTCCTGGCGAGACGGCGATGTCCACTTGGGCTATGGCGTGGTCGCTTCCCAGGTTCACCTCGAGGTTTGACTATTCCGACCACCGTCCGCATCTCGTCAGCGCGAGGTCCGGGCACATGTCGCGGGTAACACTGTTCCCCGTTCTCGTGGGCTGCTCTGGTCGGTCAGGATGGAGAGGCGTTGTTGGCAGATGGACTGGTAAAGTCGGGTGCCCTTGGCCATGGAGCGAGCCGCAGACTTGTACGTAATTCGTTACAAGTAACGAAATTACTTGTAATCCCTTACATTTATCGGTAATTTTGTAACGAAATAATTACATATTTTCTAGAGTAATTTTAAAGTAATTCCCTTACATTTTTGCCGTAACGGATTCCATGTAATCCGTTACATTTTTCAGGAGCAGTCCCCCCCCCTCCTCCTCCCCCTCCTCTCCCTCCTCCTTATAAAGAAAAGGTTGTTTTCATTTTGGTAAAGTTCAGCTCAGTGACACTGTCACGCGAATTGACCAGCGCAAAGGGAGGCTGGCACTCTTCAGTTCCGCAAAGCCTTTTTTTTTTTTGCAACACCAGACCTCTGTATATATTTATTTTAAACCCTAACAACAATGTCAAAATATCCAAATAAACATTTCTACAAAAAAAGGGGGGGGGGCAAGTTATATTCGCTTTTTTTTATCGTCTTTGTTTTTTCTTTGCGATCGAAGGCGGGGAGAGGAAGACACCAAGTGATTGTATGCCTCTTCGAAAAGCTGAAGGCGGTAAGTGCACAGAAAAGAATTAACAATGTCCTTCTCGGTTATAGTGACTAGCAGAACGTAAGGGCGCAAGTGAGCTGGTGTATATTAAACAAACACAAACAAATGTTTAATAGTGACTAGGACCATTTTCATAATGTCACAACTCGAGACAACGCTCCGTCTACCCTAAAATCCACTGAAAGAGATGTGAGAATATGTAATGGTGTAATGCCACAAGCATCCTCGTTCGTCGATGCACACTTACCATCTTCTCTTAGGAAACAGGATGTATTTTTGTCTGCTTTTTTCACCTTATTCGACCCTGTTTTCAAAGCTACTTACTTTTTTTTTGTAGTCAAACTTCTAGGGTTGGCCCACTTTATTTGTGAATTCCAGCCAGGTTATCTGCATCTCAGTTACCCTTTTTGTGAGTCAGCTTTTTGCGAGCACTTCGAATATGATAATAGTCTTCCTTTTTTCTTCTTCCTCTTTTTACCCCAGCAGTACGCACCTTATTTCAAGCAGATATCTTTACAAATAATACATAATGGTGGCTGACGTAGACTTGATATTTTGGGCTTGAGGAGAGAGTGAAACTCGTAAGTGGGTCCATAGCCACCATTATTCTCTGCCCTTTGCTGCCCGTGGCATATGCGGACGTTTATCTGGAGAACACCGGAATAAACTGCAGTCGGTCCGTGCTCCTTGCGTTTTTGAACGGCACCAAGAAAGGTACACATGGAAAACGTGCGTTTACATTTCCTTGTTTTAACCAACGTTCTAATTAATTGTTGTTAAGAGTGTCCTGTTGTTGTTTTTTTCTCGATTACTTACATTTAAATATTGGAAATTTTTTTCTTATTCACCAACGTCTCAACCGAGGCTCGACCTGTTCAGAACCAAAGGAAGAAGAACATCGAGCTAAACCTTATTTATTATTTAATTATCACCTTACTGTTACCAACTCTACTAAAACTCTCGAATATTAAGCAACGGCTGCAACGACGAAGCTTTGCTCTATCTTCGAGGTAAACAGTACTTCCATTGCTTCGCTGAAAAAGCTCAATGCAGAGCATGAAGCATTTGTGAGGCACAATATGGCACTCTTATCCAGTGCCTCAGTTCAAATGGTGTTCAGCATAGCAGCAGACATATTGAGTAATAAATAACGCAAAATGTCTGACGAGACTTTCGAGAGTCAGCTGTTGCTCAAAATACTCAAGGTCCATAAATAGAACAGGTGGCAACAATAAGAACCTGAATAATCAAGCTTCTCCCCTTTGTTTCTTAATTGAGGAAAAAATATTGTTGAAAATAACGCCACGAAAGTAACGGATTACTTTTGGGAATAACGGTCACTTACTTTTATGGGAGGGTAATTGTAATTGTAATAAATTAGAATTTAGCCTTGAGTAATTGTAAATGTAATTCGTTACTATTTTTCAGTAACGTGTACAAGTCTGAGTGAGCGTACCCCCAGGCCGAGTGTGGCGCGTTAAAGTCGCCTACTATAGACAATTGCAAGCATGGCGCCCAGATTGGTGCCCCTAAAGTCACTGGATCCTGGGAAAGTAGCGCCATTGCCTTCCCTACCTGCTAGCCGGACACAAACGGATACTAACATACAGACGACCCAAACCTCGCAAGGCGATTGGCCAATCGGTCTGATTAGAAAATTTATTTACAACACTGTGGACTGGACTATGCAAGAAACGCGCAGAAGATAAGAACAATGTGCACACATATATACGCGAACCAGTGTATGTACAGTTGCCGGGTCTTTGCCGCGCCGCCACACGCACAGGCCCGAAGGCGCACTCCCGCGAGGTGTCCCGTCCGCGCGATCACTCTCGCGGCCGAAGCGTCACCCCAGAACCGCACACCCGCGCCCGCGCCCCCAACGGCACCGCTCTGAACTCAGGGTCCTAGAGGCTGTCTAGGTACCTGAAGCGGAGTTCAATCCGCGAGTCGCGAACGCTCAGGTACCGGCAGGACCAGCGCCTGAGGAACTCCTGTTCTCCGAGAAAAAACAGTTGTTTCTCGAGGTGTCCCACGAGCTCCCGCCGGAGCCGCCACAGGAGGGGCCAGAGAGCACGCGATCGACGCGCCTGTCTCACCGCGCAGCACCGGTTCCTCCACAGCACGTACTCGGCCGCGGCTAGGAGGAGGCGGACGAAGACGCCCGGAGGGCATCTCCCGCGCAGAAGGTAAAGGCCTACGCCCGGGAGAGCGCCTTTAGAGCGCGCGACACTAGAGCGCCGACGTTAGAGCGCGCGACACGAGGGCGCTGCGACAGTAGCGCGCTTGACACTAGAGCGCACGACACGAGAGCGCATGACCAGTTGAGCGCGCGACACTAGAGCGCATGACCAGTTGAGCGCGCGACACTAGAGCGCACGACCAGTTGAGCGCGCGACACGAGAGCACCCAACCAGTTGAGCAAACACCGAAAAATGTGTGATGTATCCGCGGCTCCACAGACAGAACAAAATTGTGCGACTCATCGAATTGAAGCATTGGTGATTTTTGATTCATTGAATACGCCTTTAATAAAAAATAAAAAGGGTACGACTCTTTCTAACCAATTGTTTCCGGACATCGGAGAGAAAAGGGGGCAGGGGAGTGGGCTGGGGCATATAGGTACCGGGAAAGTTTGCAGCTGAGTGGCGCAGGGAGTCTAAGATTTCTTCACAGTGCTCGCACCTCTCGGATATACTATAAACAGTTTTTTTGCTATATCTGGTCTATTCTTGACAGGCATTTGGGCTCCGATCTATTTGGTGGCTATTTAGACGTCCCTCGCATAAGTTTAAATGGTATTCTGACGTCCATGTCCGCAATGAAGAAAGATCACCGCTAAAACGTATCAGTAAAAAACTCATCGAAGGAAAGCTCAGAGCAATTTTATCGCATGCAGATCTTTTCAGTCTTTTAACGGATACAGGAAAACCTCCCCTGAAAATCTGTGATATACAAAATCAAGTAACTAATGAAGCCTTCATTAGTTCTTTGATTTAGAAAACGTTAGAGAAAAAGTTATAAAAAGTAGAGAAAAACATTGCAGCTGACCTAGGCTAGGTCAGCTGCAATCTTTGTTTTTGTTTTTTCCTGCAAAAATGCACGCTACAGATATTATTCTTTTTCTGTTAGCTTTTTGTAACACTTTTTGGTTTGTCACACGCAAACATTTCGTCGACTCATTTCGGAATGTCATTGCTGAATTCCGCGGAATAAATCCCTGCCAATTTTACATAAAACACGCGATGACCGAAAGAGTGGCCGGTCCGGTCGGTCCACTCGCGCTGGACTGGTTGTGCGTTCTCGTGACGGGAGCTCGACTCAATAGCGCTGCGCTAACGTCGCAGCGCTCTTGAGACGAGCGCGCTAACGTCGCGGCGCTCTAGTGTCGCGCGCTCTAACGTCGCGGCGCTCTAGTGTCGCGCGCTCTAACGTCGCGGCGCTCTAGTGTCGCGCGCTCTAACGTCGCGGCGCTCTAGTGTCGTGCGCTCTAACGTCGCGGCGCTCTAGTGTCGGCGCTCTAATGTCGGCGCTCAAGTGTCGTGCGCTCTAGTGTTGTACAGCCCCTACGCCCAAACCGTGGAAGCTGGTGCGGATGACGCGCCAGAACGTCCGCGCCACAACGCACTCCTTCACCGCGTGCACGTTCGTTTCGCGGTTCCCGCAGTTTGGGCACTCGTCCGTGCGCGACACGCCCCAGCGGAGCAGACGGTCTCCGCTGGGGAGGACGCCCCAGCCGCGCTGCCACTCGAAGTCCCGTAGGTGCCCCGGGAGATACGAAGAAGTGAGGCGGGACCAGGAGAAAGAGTCTCCGAGCTCCACCTGCGTTGCCGAAATCTGTGGTTCCAGGAGAACCTCGGTAAGACGAGCCGTTGGTGTCTCCACGACGTCCAGCTGGGGTGTCTGCTCTTCCAGACGTTTGAAGAGCTGGATTGCCCTTCGGTAGTCTGGCGGTGGGGTTTCGGCACAGGGGCCCGGTGAGCTCGGCGACTCGACTCCCAGGTCTCGGCGGGAGTGCCCCACGAAGTAGAGCGCGAGGGATCGGGCTGGTCCGTGCTCGTCGCGCAAGATCTTCAGCGTGGTCTTGAGGTGGAGCACTGTGGGCGCGATGTCGAGACAGGGGAAGCCCCACCCTCCACGCTCGCGTGGGAGGCAGACAACCGGCCGGGTGACGAGCTCCGTCTTCTCTGACCAGAAGAAGCTGAAGAGTGCGCTTTTCACCCGTCGGATGAAACGTGAGGTCGGGAGCGCTGCTTGCGCCAGATACCAGAGGCGCCCGCAGAAGACAGAGTAGGCTAGATACCGGCGCTCGGCCAGGGGAAGAGTGTAGGCGCGAGCACGGTCCACTTTCTCCCCGATGTCGCGCGCCAGGCGCGTCCACATGTCCGCTGAGACTCCCGACGAGCGGTAGGTGACACCAAGGATCGTGACCGAAGTCTTTGCCGGGATCGGCGAAGAGGGGTCAGGCGGCCGGTTAACCCACAGCACCGCGCTCTTCTGCTCATTGAGCCTCGCTCCGGAGAGAGACCCGTAGGTCTCGAAGATCCGGAGAGCCGCTCCGAGGTCGTCGGTGTCCCGCAGGTACAGTGTAATGTCGTCGGCGTACGCCGACACCTTCACCTCGCCGTTTCCGGGCAGGGGGAGTCCGCGGACCTGGGGGCTCCTGTCGACGTTGGCTAGGAAGGGCTCCAGAGTAAGGACGAACAGCAGCAGCGAGAGCGGGCAGCCCTGGCGGACCCCGCGGCTGACCGGGAAGCTGGCCGTCACGCCGCCGTTTAGACACAGGTCGCTCTTCATGCCACTGTAGAGCGTCTCGAAGAGTCGAACCCCTTCGGGGGGAATACCGAAAGCGGTGAGCACGGCTAGGAGGAACGGGTGCTCCACCCGGTCGAAAGCCTTCGCTTGGTCGAGGGAGGCGATCAGGCCTCTGGCTTGGCGAGCGTTCGTGTACTGCACCACGTCCCTCGTCAGGGATGTCAGGGTGTGAATGCTGTGGCCGACGATCGAGCACGTCTGGCGGGGTGTCACCACGTCCGGGAGCATGCCGTGGAGGCGCTGTGTGATGATTGACGCTAGCAGCTTGTAGCTCGCGTTGAGGAGCGTGATGGGACGCCACGCGCCCGGGTCGTTGGGGTCTCCTCCCTCCTTAGGCAGAAGAACGATTCTGCCTCGGCGGAACGACTCTGGAAGGCGGTGCTCCGTGAAAAATTCCCGAAGCACGGCACAGATATAGTTGCCCAGCACGTCCCAGAAGGTTCGGTTGAATTCGGCGGGAAAATCATCCGGGCCCGGCGCGGACGCAGTTTTCATTCTTGACAGGGCAAGGAGCACCTCTTCGGGGTTGGGGGGCTCGTGCAGGTGTGCGGCTAGGTCTTCGGGAACTTGCGGGAGGTCGCGCAGGAAGGGGTGCGCCAATAAGGTCGTGCGGTCCGCCGTCGATTCAGCGGTTGCCAGGGCCCGGAAGTGGGCGCTGAAACCGGAGACGGACGGTTGACCTGGTGTTGCTGGCGCGCCTGGCAGTGTTGGCACTGAAGGGACTCGTCGCTCCCGCACTTCGGTTCTGTGGGCGTAGCGCAGCACTTCGGGGTGAGCCGAGGGTCCAACCAGTCCATGGTAGGCTGTGGCTGCAATGGTACAAAGCCGTAGCTGTCGCTGGTAACGGTCGAGGAGATGCTCCAGGTAGCCCCGCATCAGCGGAGTCCCCGCGCCGCCCCGTCGCACGATCCGAATTCGCAGTAAGGTGTCTCGGAGCTGCTCGGCGTGCCGCCGACGCAGGGCACGACCCTCCGCCACGCACGCCACCCGCCAGCTCTCTTGAAGCCGGTCAAAGGTCGACGGGTCCTGGTGCCGCTCCATGGAGGGACCGGCGCAAGGCTTCCCTCAGGCAGTCGCGACTTGTTTTGTCTCTTAGCAGCCGGGTGTCGAGACGCCAGGTGCGTTGAGAACTGGCTGCGCTGCTGAAGTGGAGCTCTACGAGTACCGGACGGTGGTCGGAGATGTACGTAATGGAGGGAGGGAAGTTCATTGCGCAGCAGGCGGTGACAGAGTGGCTCAGAAACTCGGAGGTGTAGCACCTGTCCAGGCGACTGCTCGAGTCTCTCCGTTGCCAGGTATGCTCGAAAGCGGTGCCATGGAGCAGAGTCCAGCAGTCCACTAGGTCGAAGTTCTGCATCAGGCGTATCAGCTCGCCGGCGTTCCACGTGGTGCGTCCGTAGCCGGGGCCCCTGACATCGCGCCGGGAATCGACGACGCAGTTGAAGTCGCCGAGGAGCAGGCAGTTGCGAGCGTCGAGCAGATGGACGTCCAGGCTCTTGAAGAAAGCCGGCGATTGCGAGCGCTGGGCTGGAGCGTACACGCCCACAGCACGAAAGCGCGTGCCGTCCAGGGAGAAATCAAAAGCGATGTACCGCCCGTCGGGGTCAAAGCAGCGCGCGCTGAGCCGGAGGAGCGAGCGGTTAAAGATGACGACGCCCACTCCCGAGCTCCGTGTGGTGGCGTATGAAAAGAAACAGTCCACCCCGTACCGCTGCTTGAAGAGGTCGACGTCGCGCTGCCTGTGGAAGTTCGTTTCTTGCAGGAACAGGAGGTCGCAACGGGCGGTTCGGGCAAACTGGAGAACCTCGATCTGTTTTGTCACGCTGCGGAAGCCCTGAACGTTCAGGGTGATGACTCGCAGGCGTGCGAAAAGAGGATGGAGGGGGGGAGGTCGTTGCTTTCACTGCTAGTCCGTGGATGTATCGGATGTGATGCATGAGCTGTCAGACAGTGCGGTGAGGTCCTTCCGCAACCGCTTGGAAGCCGCTACGGGTGCTGGAGTGGATCGTGGGGACCCTGATTCGCCGCTACTGGAAAGAACTCGCTTCCCGTCTTCGGCACCGCCATGTGGGCTCCGACTGAGGCTGCAGGTTTTTCGCAGTTCCTCGGAAGTGCCGCGGCGACGATCTCGGCCGCGCGGCAGAGCGCTGTCTTTGTCGCAGGCAACCTCGTCGATGATAAGGCGGTCGTCCGACGATGAGGCAGAGTCCTCCGTGATGTCGCTCCAGCTGGGAAGTGGGCTAGGACGGAGTTCCGGCGTTGGCGGAGGTTCCTCCTTCACCAGTACTTCCCCAGAGCCGGGACTTGGAGGAGTGTGCGCGTGCACAGATACAGTCTCGACCGCGTTCGAAAGCGCGGCCTCGGCCGCGTCCTGTGACGCGTTCGAATCCGCGTCGGTGGCGCTTGCCAGCTGCGACTGTTGCGATGTCGGTGTGATCTCGGACGGGGTCGTCACTGGGGGCTCGGCGGGGGCAGACGTGTCGCCGGACCCTTGAGTGGCGACCGTCGCCGCAGGAAGGGAAGGAGGGGTGGTAGGAGGCCTGCCTTGGGACTTCGGAGTATGGGACGCCGGAGTCAAGGCCGGGAAGTCGCCCTGGCCGCAGCCGGCTACGGCTGAGTAGCTGCGACGCTGGGTGCAGTCCACAGTGGCGTGGGCCGCTCCGCAGCGTCCGCAGCCGGCCGCGCAGCCGACGGTGTCGTGGCCGAAGGCCGCGCAGCGGGTGCAGTAGGGCACGTTACAGGCCGCCTTGAGGTGGCCTTCCTGCTGGCAGCGTCGGCAGACTCTCTTGAGGCCGCGGTAGTCGAAGGTGGCCCGATGTCCGGACACGCGGAGGAAGTTCGGCACCGGGGTAGACTCTTTCATTTCCATTCGAATGTAGCGGGTGCCGGTCCGAAGGTTGGGGTGATCTTGGTACACGCCAAAGCGAATATCCAGAACCTTCCCGTAAAGCGAGAGGGCGGCGGCGAGGGCTTCGTTTCTCACATAAATCGGTAGGTACAGGCACGTAATGGACGTCACCTGCGGGCTGTTAAGGCCTGGGGGACGGATAGGCTGGAGACCGGGTTAGGGCTATATGGTGAAGATGTTTTAATGGGACATGAGATGATTGTAGCGTCCGGTGTTAAGTCCCATTCCGTCTCCGCCGCGCGTGTTCGCGGGTCCCCCTTTTATAGCCCCGGTGACGTGACGATTTTGCGTCACCGGCGGGATCCTGGTGATTGGTGGTGGCTGCTGGCTTGGATGAAGATGAGGTACAGCAGCCACTCTTATTGGCCCGGAGGTTTATGTCGTCGCAGCAGCAGCTTCTCTTGATGTTGAAGAAAGAGGAAGACGAAGACCCGTTGGTGTTGGTTACTTCAGCTGATGTTCGAAAGCCTTGTTTCCGGGTCTTCGTGAGGGTCTCTGCCAAGCGAAGGTGTTGCGGACCGTCCCTGTAAGTGTGCCCTAGATGGAGCACGGCGTCGCCGGGGCTTGGAACGTAACAGGGCCTACCGGGACGATGGGGACGCTTGTTCCGCCGATGGTCAGGACCCCGGCGTTGACGATTCGGCTCATGGCCGACGACGATGTAACAGACAGCTGGAAGTTGGTGCCTCCCAGATGCTGCACGGAGAACAATTCGGCAGTGCCGGCAATGGCCGCCGCCGCGTCGAAGATAGAATCCACCTACGCGCCGGGAGGGCAGGAGACATCGAACGTACATGCCTTTGTAGGCTGGGGCGGCGATGCGGGTGTCATGGTGCCGCTGACAACGTAGACGACTCTACGTTGCCATGGGAATCGCCATCTTGGTCCATTTAAATCTTCGAAGCTTCCAGGGGGTCGTTCTCAACCAGTCGCGCCAAGATCACCATGAAGCATCATCGTA
Organism: Ixodes persulcatus; assembly: GCA_013358835.2. Classification (NCBI taxonomy): domain Eukaryota; kingdom Metazoa; phylum Arthropoda; class Arachnida; order Ixodida; family Ixodidae; genus Ixodes; species Ixodes persulcatus. The sequence goes on from JABSTQ010010022.1 coordinate 25,079, forward strand.
CTGGAAGCGTTCCTCGCAAATTTAAGAGTCTTTGGCACTTCGTATGCGATCAACTTATTAATCATGCCCATCTCCATGGATCTCTTACAATTATATTGTTCTTCTTGCGTATTTCAAGACAGTAAACTTATTTTTCAGTGCCTCCAAGCACCGACACAGCATCTGGTGGTGGTACGAAGGTGTACGCTTGTTTCGCCGGTGTGTGGTTAGCAAAATCTCGGTATACAAAAAACGACTCCATAAAGCTACCCGTCACCAGCGAATCTAGATCGGCTTACCAAGAACGGAGGGGTCAAGGAGAAATTGCTCATTTCACGGACCAAGATGGCGACCACACGGGGAGCTTGGCGTTACTTTCCCAGGATCCAGTGACTTTAGGTGCCCCATGAGTGCAAGCACGTGCAGCCTGTCCGTGAACATTACTTTGACAAGCTTGTAATTTCACGGGCTTTCCCGCACGAGCAGAGACATGGCGGCGGCCAGTCGCCCCGCTTGCATTTGTCTATGAGGAGTTGGTTCTGTGCAAGTTTAAGCGCGCGCGCAAACAGTTTGCTAAAATCCTCGTGCCTGTTGCGTGGCGTACTGTATAGACGTTTCCACTGTTTACAAAAATCACAGTCCACACGTGTTAAATCACAGTCCAGAACGCGCACGTTCGTCGCTTCGGAAAGCGAGCAAATCACGCGCCATACGCACGAACACTGAAAATGGAACCTGCCAAGTGTCCTTTTTTGGAAAGGTCTATATGTTGAGAATAAAGAATGAGGGCCAGTGGCGCTTCCCGGGAATGATTTCTATAAGCACGTGGTCTATGCTCTCGTCGCTGAGTTCGTGCATGCGAGCATTTACGTGGTTTGCTGCTAGGACTGCCACGTGCTGGCATATGCGAGGGACCAGCGCCTTGTAGCCCGAAAGTGAGGGTGTCTCGGTTCCAGTTTCCTGGAGTGCTATTATGTCGGGAGGTTTGTAGAGTCCGGCAATGTACTGCGCTAAAGCCCCACGTTTGTTGCGGTATCCTCGGCAGTTCCACTGCCAGACTCTAGTTATGGCCGCCCTGCATTACTCTGCCATAAGCGGGCTCTGCCATTTCTACTGAGGGTGTCTGCCCGACTGGGCGTGTCGGGTATGGTAGCTCTTGCGGACACCACCAAGGTTGTTCTGGTGGTAAAACCCTTAGTTTGAGTAGAAGATGACCCTAGCATCCCCCAAGGAGACGGAGCACTGCTTGGATTATGGTAGTAAGTGTCTTTGCCCAGGTTGATTCGATGCTTTTAAGTAGACTGAGAGCGATCTTGACTGCGGCCTTGACAAAAGACAACTATTCAAATGAACTGCCTCCAAAGGAAGTTGTTGGTTGCGCATTTGTGTCTTTCGAATGGCAAGGCTGCGGCCGAGCGGTGGGTGCAGAAAAGGTCTGGGATGCCTGAAGTGTTGATGCAGCCGGTATATTGCTTTTTTGTTTGTCGTGTGGACTTGAACCCTGGCAATCTTTTTGAGTTGCGTGACTTTTAGGGTTTGTTTGTTTGACGACCGTCGTGTATAGCGATGATGTAGTCACATCTTTTGAAGTTTCTTCCATGTCTTTCTCTCCTGAATTCTTGAGTTCAGTGACAGTCGGTTATTTCGTAACATTGCTGCCTGCTCGAGCAGATTCCATCTCCGGGAAGTGCTTATCGTACTCCAAGGTTGATTTGGCGACATGAAAGCCCACCGAGTTGGATTTTAAGTACGCATGTATCTCCCCTAGTTTCTTTCGCTTCGAGCGGAAGCTCTCTGTAGCTTCGTGTTTTTGGCCGCAGTTGACACATTTCGCAGGCATTGATTGACATGTGATGTCCGTTGATTCATGTGGTGTTCCACAATGTTCACACCTTTTGGGGCGTTTGCAGGCCATTCGCTTGTGTCCGAATCCAAAGCAGTTAAGGCACTGGATGGGCCTTTCTTGAAAAGGATGGACGGGAAGGCGTACATGACCCAGAAGAACATGGGTTGGCAGAATCTTGCCCCGGAAGGTGACTTTGACTGTGCTAGACTTCCCTAGGCGTCGGACGGCACCAACCTTAATATTGGACCTGAGATGCGAGGTGATCTCCTCATTAGAAAGCTCTTTGTCGACGTCCTGAATTATTTCATTCACCGTTGTTCCAGCCAGTGGAGAGTATGACATCACCGGAATTCCACAGAGAGCCTTCAAGTTGAGCAATGTTTTTGTAGCTTCACCATTTCTGGTGTCAACTGCGATGACATTCAATCTGCTGTTAGAACGAACCTCGTGAATGCCCTCAGGACAGGAGTTTTGTAGAGCTCTTGAGAGCTTGACGCTACTGAGGGATGTAATTAACGTCTCAGTATCCGCAGGGGCGAACACAACAGTGAGCCCTTCTTCGATGGCTTTTGATTGGATTATTGTCTCCGAGCTGGGGGCTATGTTGCACGTTTTGGACTCCCAGGAGACTAGGGAGAAGGAAGTGACGTAGGTGTGAATGAACGTATCTTTGTTTTCTACTGCAGATACCGTCATCAGCGACTCCACTAATCAACATCCAAAGAGCGTTGTTGAAGTCATTTCCTTCTCCCTAGTCTCCTGGGAGTCCAAAACGTGCAACATAGTCCCCTGGAGTTGGAGTTGTTGCGCCGAGTTTTCTTTCGTGATCTAACTTCTTGGTACGGACCTCCGGTATCGTCGTCGTGTTCCATATAGTTGATGTCTGTAGTCGACGATCCGATGGAACCATCGGAACAAATAGAGTGCCCATCATCTGGTTGCGACATTACGGGTGCTTCGTTCCTTGGACGTTGCTCAGGAGTAATGCTCAGTGCTGTATTAGCAGCGTCAGGGACGCCCGCTTGGGCGGCTTCCATGTTCGTTCACATGGAACGATAGCAGTGGCAAAGGCGGCAGTTTTCTCTAAAAGAGAACTTGGCGGTCTGCTTGATTGCTTTGTCAGGCGCACTGAGTTTAGGAATACTGCCCGTTAATATTCGATCGAGATTTTCACAGTAGAAGGTAAAAAATACGAAAAATTACCAGGAATGGAAGATTTGACGTCTTGTGGTTAGAGCACTTCGTCGTCGTCCCTCAACAAGCTGGAACTATCACTCGTCCTGGGCGCTCTTTTGTTATAGCGCGTTACTCTTTCCTTACCACGCCCGTAGAGCGTCGATCACTGATGATCGATGAGTTTTAGCGGCGTTTTAGCGAATGAAATCGAAACCATGACGTTTCATTGAATGACACATTAGCGACTACGGAAGAGCCGCCGGTTTTTTATACTCCCCTGGTGTAATAGCCTAGTTTGTCGAAATAGTACCCTAGTTTGACGACTCCCTAGGCGGTACACCCAAAAGAGCTAAGATACCGCTCGGATCAGCTTCCTTTTGTGATGATCCGCCTAGTCTGTCGCCGCGAGTGCTGGTCCCACGTAGCCCAGTTTTTAAGTTTGACGACAAATTGGCTAGACATGTTGGTACGGGATTTGCCGCGTAGAGTAAAATGTAGGGTAATAAGAAACATTCGTAGGGTAATGTAGGGTTTTCTAGACGCTGGCGTGGGGTATCTTCGAAAAATAGGTTGGCAACACTGTACGCACATGGTTTCGGTTCACAGAAGCATTAAATTCGGTGCTTCACTTTACAGAAGCATTAAATTCGGAGCGCTACCCCCCTTACATCGGTAGCGACATCCGGGCTTCGAGCTACAAAGAGCTACAAGCTGACAAAGAGGACGTGTATCCAGAGCTCCTGCAAAGCTAAGTAATTTTCGGTGTATTTAGTTTAGTTGCGGGTGTGTTTATGGGGTAGTAGAAAGCAGTTTTAAAGTATCGATAGGATAGCTTTTTGGATCTTCTTCGTTGGTGTTGTTGCGCGCTAAAGGCAAAAGGCACACCCCATTGGGGTTGGTCCTCCAGGTTTACAGCTCTGTACTGTGAAGCATTTTTGGTCTGATACAAGTGGTTTTATAGGTAGAAGAAAGCAGTTTTCAAAGTAGCGATAGGGTAGTCGGGTTAAAGCAGGCTTTTTAGGTAGGGTCACGAGACCGAACGACCTGCACGTTTGAAACGTTTGGCGGGCTACTTGGTTATGTGGGCAGAGGGGTATCCAGGCTTTCTTGGTTCGAGTTTTGGCGGGATATTTGTCATGGGGTCGCGCTGCGTGTCGGTAGGCAATGATGAATACGCGACGGAGGAATGATACGCAGCCTAATGTAAAAGAAGGACCCGATGTAGAATGTGAAGAGTGTGGCCGTTGGTGCTGCATGATGGAGACGGAGTTCAAAACTGCAGCAGAAGCCGAGGAGAGCAGCTTTACCTGCCTGAGTTGCGAGAAGGTCGAACTTGGTTTTAGGAGAATAGGAAGGGAATGGGCGGATACGGTTCAGGAGTTGAAGCGGAAGATAGGGGTAGGGCGGGAGAAGCGGGTACAGCTCGAGGCGCAGGTGGGAGATTTGATTAAGAGGGCCGAAACGGATGCGGAGGAGATGACCAGGGAACGGGAAAGTAAGGTAGAGAGCGTGGCGGGAGAGCTGAGGCGAGAACGGGAACAGCGAGCTAAACTTGAGCGACAGTTGGAGGAGCTTAGACAGGGGGAAGAGTGGAAGGCAGAGTTGGAGGAGCATAGGAAGAAGTGTGAGGAGATGGTGCAGCAACTGAGAGGAGTAGTTAAAGTGGCACTCAAGTGGTTTTTGGGGAAGCTACTTTTTGGTGCGATGGCGTTAAGGAAGTGTCAGTGAATGAGTATCTTCCGTTTTAGAAGGCAGAACCGCCGTTCCTGCGCCGACCAATGAAATTAGCGTATGTTTGAAAATTTTGGCGGCCTTTGTAAAGTTTTGCTAAAGAAACAATTTTCAGTTCATTTAGATATGTTGTACAAGAAAATTTCACAAGACGTAAAATAGTTCTAGTTTAGAATACGCGATACTGCAATTTTCGTTTCCCAAACACGGCACTACATTTTCTTCTTGCCTTCCTCCTCGGGGGGTGAATTTCCCGTTCCCTCGGGATGCGCGGAAGCACACGTATCATGAACTCGCGCCTCGTTGCATGCCGGTCGTGCCGGGCTCCTTCTAACTGCAAACATGGTGTCGGTGGTGATCGCCGACATGGACGGCGTGGTGAAAGCTCATCGTTCCGCGTAAAAGCGCTATCCTTGACTGTGAATTTTCGTCGTGTGTCGCTATGATAACCCAGCACGTACTAGAAGGGAAGATCCACCTACTCGTGCGGCGATGTCGTGGCGGTATTCTCAAGACAGCAGAAACGTCCGTGCCGTCGTGTTTGTTTACTTTGACTACGGGGGTGCTTTCTAAGCATTCGTTTTCTCGAACATCGCCCGGATTTCTTATTTGGCGCATTTCATGCGTGTGCTCAAGTTCAAAGTATTACTGGCGCGTACCGTATAAAGCAGTGGTCTCAAACTCATTTAACTGTGGGGGCCAGATAGTCCACACCGGAAAGGTCGAGGGCCAGCGTAACACGGGGGGGGGGGGGGGGGGAGGGGGGCGGGGTCAAAAGATTTGAAAGGGGAGAGACCTTACGCTTTATCTTTTTATAAACTCGCACTTTTGCTAGTGACATCTTTAGATTTGATTTGTCTATTTTACTACTTTGGGCCCTGATCTGATCTGAAAACAAGAACTGAAATGACACCGTCCCGCCAACGTGCTGACACTTTTAATAAAACGAGAGAGAAACTACATCTGTCGTTCTTGTTGCTTAATTCACTCAGGAATTAGCTGAGCTCAACCTGTGTCGAAAAAACAACAACAATCAGTTACTTTAACAGTTGTTGTTTTCCTGACAATTTTTATTATAGTACTGAACAAATATTTGAATTTTAATAGACTTTTGTTTAAGGCGAGAATTTTGAGTTTTTAGATTTATCTTTGGCTTTTGCTCCTGCAAATCGAGAGTTCGTGCAGCCGAGATGCGTCCTTCAACGAAGAACTTGCGCGTGCAGGCTAGTTGCGGAATTGTTGTACATTATAAAAAAAGCTGGAAAGAAAAAGCGCGACGAAGGGCAAATGAACACAGATAAGTGTGTGAATTACTTAAAAGAGCAGAGTTACTTTTCGAGCCAAAATGAATCGACGGTATGAGATCACTATGGCGCATGCAACTTCTAGCGCATGGGAACCGGGAATCGTAGCCGGTTTCCCTGCGGGCCACCTCTCAGCGAGTCGCGGGCCGCATGTGGCCCGCGGGCCACGAGTTTGAGACAACTGGTATAAAGGATGCGAATTTTCACGCGTTTTCATCACCGGAGAAAAGTGATTAGTGTTAGGAATCCTGAACGTTTGCAACGTCTATCTGGTCACGAAATTATATTTCTACGTTGCTATATCGCTGCTAAGATTACATTTCTTTTATAATCGTAGAAAAAGCGTGTGGCGATATTTGTACTATTGGCAAAGTCGTGTATTAGAGTGGTGATCGTCCAAGGCGGCGTACTGAATCTTTTTCTTTTCTGTTTTTTCATTCACTGTACCCTGCAAGCATATCATGAAAAAAAAAAAATAAGAAAGCTTTAGGCTATAGAAAACTGTCTGTCTATATTCTGTTATGGCATTGATTGGCAGTGCGTCCCCTTTTTAGAGGCGCCGCTGTAACAGCTGACGGCGGCGTAGAAGCGGTCGCCGTGCTACCGACCCGCTGCGCTTGTTGCAGTGGTTGCAGGTGTGTGTACGCGCGGCGCAGAGCGGTCGTTCCAATCGCTCCGGTTGCAACGGACGCAGTCGCAGGTAACGCGCTCGTTGCACATGTCTGAACCAGCCTGCCGTCCTCCCGAGGCGAAAGACAACGTGGCGACATCGTTTGACATCACGTACCAGAGGTTACGCTGCGATGCCAAACGTTTGTTTGGTTACGGCTTGCCCCAACCGCAAATCGAAGAACGCCCAAAAAGGTCTGCGTTTCGTCGTCATCGGAACCCGAACACGACTCCGAAGCGCTGCTATCGTCCACATCGCACGTCGGAGTGGCGTCATAGGAAATCATCCCCAGGTCGGCTGTCCGCCGAAGAACTTCAACCTCTAACAGCGTCAGGTCCTCGAACGTAGAGAACTCCGCCATGATCGAAGCTCGAATGACAAAGAAGTTCGGCCGGTGCGGCTACCTCGGGATCCCTGCGCGACGGAACGTCGTCCAACGCCATTGGCCCGAGATCGTTTTGGTATGCGAGTCGTGACCAATGAGAGTGGTTTCATTTTCGGATGGATCCGAGGTGTTGAAAACTAACAATGAACAACACTGGCATGAGGCATTTAGCCTGGAGCTAGAAGAAGACGAGGGGGACGGGAAATCGCGAGCGCGAGCGAACGGGCAGTCGGATGAACCGTTCAACACAAGCCGGTTGTGCTGTTATTCTTTCTCGACCTCAATGTCCTCAACGAGTACCTAGCGAACGAGCGCCTCAAAGCGCAACAATTCTTGGTGCCGAAACCCGGGACTTGGACTTGAGGAATCAACCTGAAAATGGATCGGCTCAAGACCAAGCGTAAAGTCCGACGCAGTCAGAATACCAAGATAATCAACGAGATAACGACCATGCTCCAGTCCATCGCCGTTGATGCCTCTTCTCTCGAGAACCTGAGAGACAGACTGGTAACGAGCAACGAGGAACTCTGTAAAGTCAATGAGGAGATCGAACCACACATCAGCGATATTGACCTGGAGAAAGACTACATCACTGCCGCAGAATATGAAGACGAAGTGGCTAGGACCCTCAGCGAACTGCGCAACAAGATCACGCAGTTGCAGGCAACGCCAACCACACCCACTACGGGAGCCGACGGCGACAGGGGCCACCCATCCCAGGCTACGGGAGTGAAGCTCCCCAAACTGCAACTTCTACACTATCAAGGGGAGCTCACGCAGTGGCAACCCTTCTGGGAGCAGTTCGACGCCTCAATACATCGGAACACCAAGCTCTCTGATGGAGAAACATTCCAGTACCTGCGGTCACTTCTGACCGGGCCTGCCGCCAGTGCCGTCTCCGGGCTGCAGGCTACGGCAGCATGCTACAGAGATGCAATAGAGATACTTACTGAACGCTTCGGCGACAAGCAAAACATTCAGCGGGAATATCTGGAACGGCTTCGAAACCTTCCAATGGTAAAGTCAGTGCGTGATGTCCAAGGACTGCGTAATGTGTACGATCACGTCCAGACAAACATTCGCGGTTTGCGCTCCTTGGATGTTTCAAGCGCGACGTACGCCACAATGATGGTGGACATACTCCTGTCCAGTCGTCCAACGGACATCGTTGTGGATTACCATCGACACACGAGCAACGGAACACCACTTGTATTTTCCGCCGGCAGAGAGGAGGGAGCTAGCACGTCTGGCGATGGAGCAGTCAACGTCGCTGCATCGACAACGATGCAGGTGAGGAGCTGGCGAAACTTTTGCGGTTTCTACGCGTGGAAATCGAGAGCAGAGAACGATTAGCACCGCTCGAGAAAAGACCAGCAAGCGTGCCGATGATAGCTCCTAAACCGAAAAAAACTGTTTATCCACCATCAACGTTCGCGTTGGAAACCAGCGGGACAGACAACTACTGCTTTTTTTGCTACCAGCAGAGTCACAGTACCGGCGCCTGTACTGCTGATATCGCACTTGATGAAAAGAAAGGAAGATTAGCGCAAGACATGAGATGTTTTCGCTGCACCAAACGAGGGCATCGGTCCAAAGACTGCCGCAGCCAAACGAGATCTTCTGGATGCAGGGGACGACATGTCTCGTCAATGTGCGATCTTTTTTGGCAGACAACAAGACCGGTTTCGGAAGAGACCGCCAATATACTCACCACTAGTAATACGACGCCTCAGCGAGCTTCGAGCATTCTACTGCAAACTTTCAGGAGCTGGGCCGTGAGTGATGAGAGCTGCGCATATATCCGCGGTATTATCGATGGTGGAAGCCGGAAGACGTTCATCAGAGAGGACTTGGCAAGGAAACTTGACTTGAAAATTATAGGTCAACAAAGCATGAAAGTTAACACGTTTGCCAACAGCGGCTCGGACGTGATAAAACAGAACTTCACACTGGTCAGACTACGACTTCGAGGCTAGTTTGCGATGACGGAGTATGTTTTAGAAGCCGTTGTATTCCCATTCATCTGCCAAGATGTCATCGAAACACCCGTCGAACACTCGTTCCTTAAAACAATCACGGTGTCCATCGCTGACGAGTTGATGTTTTCCTCCGTCCAAGCAGAGGAAAGCATAAGCCTGCTCATTGGCGCTGACCAAATGTGGAGATTCTGAACTGGCGAAACACGCCTCTCATCATCCATCCCCGGCCTGATGGCCATTTCAACTAGCCTAGGATGGACCTTTCAGGGTCCAACAAGCACCGTGAGAGTCTTGTCGAATACTACCACGAGCTTGATGGTATGCGTGTTAGGGGTGGCAGTGACCACCGAAGACGATGGGGCAGCGTTAAGAAACTTCTGGGAGATGGAGGCCATTGGAATCATGGATTAACCGACCAGTACGAACAGCAAGATAGTACGGTACTCGAACAATTCACAAAAAAAATAAGTTGGAAGAATGGCCGCTACGAAGTCGTTCTACCATGGAAGGAGACGGCAACAACACATGGAAATAATTACATCACTGCCAGGTCTAGACTCCGCAGCCTGATCCGACGTCTCATGCACGATGGCTCCATCGCACTATATGACAAAGCGATACGCAATTACTTTGAGGACGGACACGCGGAAGAGGTAAACGAAAAGTCCCCATGTGACGGACGCGTTTATTATATGCCTCATCGAGCGGTGATTCGGGCCAACTCGGAATCGACAAGAATTCGAGTGGTGTTCGACGCTTCATCACACGCTCCAAACACATGATCTCTCAACGACCATCTTGAGAAGGGACCTACCATCAGCACGGAACTCTTGCCGGTGCTGCTCCGATTTCGTATGCAAAAGGTGGCTCTCACAGCTGACATCCAAAAGGCCTTCTTACAGATAGAAATCGCAGAGTGTGACAGAGATGCTCTCCAGTTTCTTTGGTTTGAGAAGACACCCAGACCAGCCGAGCCCCTGCCCGATATAAAAGAGTGGCGCATGACACGAGTTCCTTTTGGAACAACTGCCAGTCCATTCCAACTTGGGGCGACAATTCGCCATCACTTAGAGAACGTGAGTGATTCGAACAGACATCGCGGCTCTTTTGCTGGACTTATATTACGTGGACGACCTACTGATTGGAGCCGCAAGCACCGAAGAAGCCCGAAGACTCGCTGACGGAGCACAGATATTGCTCAGGGAGGCCGGCATGGAACTACGCAAATGGAATACCAATTCCAGCCAACTGCAGAGCCTGTTCAATCAAAGGGAGGGAGGGGACCGTCGACAATTTACCTCACATCGCGTTAATCAGGTCCCACGAGGTCACAAAGGTACTGGGACTGGTGTGGGACAAAACCACAGATTCCTTTACGTTCTCTAGTGACCATCTATAGGAGATTCTCTCGACAAACATGTCTACAAAACGCTTCGTCCTCCAAGCCTCTGCTAGGATCTTCGATCCCCTTGGGTTCCTCTCACCTTATGTCATACGAGTAAAGATTTTGTTCCAACGTATATGGCAACAAGGTCTGGGATGGGACGAAGAATTACCAGAAGCGCTACGGCAAGAGTGAACAACGTGGTGCGCCGAGTTAAAGGACTTGCCACGCATCATGGCTCCGAGACACTTACAGAATGTGGATGGTGAGAGCAAGCTGGAGATTCACGTCTTTACAGACGCCAGCCCTCAGGCTTATGGTGTCTGTGCCTATCTTCGCGCCGTGGACAGAAAAGAAAATGTCAGCGTCACTCTGGTGTTTGCCAAGTCCAGAGTTGCCCCGCTTAAGACGCTAACCCTCCCACGACTAGAACTGATGGAGCCCTCTTGGGAGCACGTATGGCTAAATATCTGTGTACTGTTTTGTTTGGTGTCGTAGTTACACTATGGTACTGGACAGATTCTATGATAACCCTCGGTTGGATCAAAGGATCAGCAACTGCATGGAAACCTTTCGTCGGTAACCGAGTGACAGAAATACAAGCACTAAGCGATCCCTCTAATTGGCACCACTGCCCGGGCGGCGCGAACCCAGCAGACGCCCTTACTAGAGGGAAGACGGTAATGCAGCTAAGTGCGTATCAGTTATGGTGGTCTGGGCCGGAGCGGCTTTCCCAGGAAGAAGGAAACTGGCCAGTTGGCAGTACCTCAGAAAATGAGAACCTCAACGGAAGTGACGGGGAGAGGCCACAACAGGTCGAAATACGGCTGACCACTGTGAGTGCACCAACCGCACTCTTGACTTTGGAAATTTTCAGCAGCTATACCAAGATGCTGCGTGTCACAGCGTGGATAAAACGATTTGTTCAAGGTTGTTGTCGACAGACCAAGGCATCTGAACTGCCTCTAACGACAGATGATACTACAGATGAAGTAGCTTTCTGGATCAGGAATGTTTAACGAGAATGCTTTGGCAGAGAGATCCAGGAGCTGGTTCAAGGCGGAAGTATCTCCAAAGGATCGAGACTAACCGATTTGCATCCCTTTCTTGACGACACCGGAACCTTGCGTATTCTCGGCAGACTTAACCAAGCCACAGCCTCGGAGGAGGTGAGACATCCTACTCTTCTGTTAGGAGATCACCCTTTCACCAAGTTGCTTGTCATGAATGCTCACCTCAGAGTATTACATGGAGGCTTGCAGGCCACTCTGACAGAAATCCGTGACAGATTTTGGCTCTTAAGTTCACGACGAGCCGTGAAGAAGATCATCGCGGAATGTCGCATCTGTCGACGATTCCAAGCAAAACCGGCCACGGCCCCCGTAGCTCCGCTACCACGGGACAGAGTGGAAGAAAGTCAACCCTTTCAAGTCGTGGGAATCGACTTCGCGGGGCCACTGTTGGTCAACTCAGCAGGGCAGTGCGTTAAGGCCTACGTTGCCTTATTCACTTGCGCGACCACTCGGGCACTACACCTCGAGCTGGTATCCACCGCGGCCACGGCGCCATTTCTCTCGGCCTTGGGACGCTTCGTGTCACGAAGAGGTCTCCCAAGCACCATTTATAGCGACTACGCGCAAACATTCAAGAGAGCAGCGAAGGACCTTCCGGCCTTGTGGGAGGCTATTCGCAGTGCGGAATCTCAAGACTTCTGCAGTGTTCACCGAATCACATGGAAGTTCATCGTAGAACGGGCAGCCTCGTGGGGAGGCTGTTGGGAAAGGATGGTGAGGTCGGTGAAAACGTGCCTCCGGAAAATTCTTGGACGGCAGAGCTTGTCGTTTGAAGAGCTAACGACTGTACTAACTGACATCGAGGCAGCGCTGAACTCTGGGCCACTCACCTACCTTCATGCTGATAATAGTGAACCAGCGGTCTTGACTCCCGCTCACCTACTCATAGGAAGGCGATTGATAACTCTTTCAGAGGCGGAGCCAACCCACGCGTCATCGAGAGATTCACTAACACGTTGGTGGAAATATAGGCAGAGGCTCATGAACAACTTCTGGGTACGTTGGAAGAAAGAATACCTACTAGAGCTTCGTTCGGCGCACCTTACACCACCTCTTAGCAGCCGTGCACCGAACGTTGGTGATGTAGACATTTAACCTGGAGCTAGACGAAGACGAGGGGGACGGGGCATCGCGAGCGCGAGCTAGCGGACAGTCAGATAAACCGTTCAACACAAGCCGGTTGTGCTGTTATTCTTTCTCAACCTCAATGTCCTCAACGAGTACCTAGCGAACGAGCGCCTCTAAGCGCAACACGAGGTTCGGCGGCCTTCAATTATTTTTTTATTAAAAAAATAATCACCGTATGACTATATGTTTTGGTTTTTAGGAATAATTAGGGCGTCTAGATTCAGTTGTCATCATCAAAACACGAACTCAAAAACCACTTGAGTGCCCCTTTAATAAGAAAATGGGGGAGGTGGCAGAGAAAACGGCGGTGGGGTCGGCAGACAGGGTGGGCCAGTTAAATAGTGACGAGGCGGTTGACTGTGTAGGAAAGGAGCCTGCACAGCTGTATAGTGCTGCAGTACAGCAGGGCTCGAAAAAAGCAGTAGAAGTTGAGGCAGAGAAAGCACAGATAGATGGAGGGAATGAAGACAGGCAGTCGGGGCTTAAGAGGGTGCTGGTGGTAGGATACTGAAACATAACAAGGGTTAAGGAGGGGCTGCTAGACGGGGTGAAAGGGGATGGGAGGTAAACGTAGTGGCTCAGTCAGGAAAGTGCATGATAGACGCTATGGCCAAAGCGAAGGAGGAGGTGTGGGAAAGCAGGGAGGGAGAGAACTTAGTTGTAGTACACGCAGGATTAAATGATGTGTTAAAGAGACGGAGCCAGAACCTCGCCAGGCAGATAGAGTTGGTGTTTCGCAAGCTGAGGGAGGTCTCCGAGACTGTGCATGTGCAAATATCCACCGTCCCAGAGGTCTGGGGACAGTTTTTACAGATAGAGAAGCGGGTGGTGGAAGCTAACCGGGTAGTAAGGGCGTTGAGCCGACGATTTGAGTACGGAGTAATGGGAGTAAACAGGGTGGTGTACGAGGCTCGCTCTGACCCTTTTACATGGGGCATCCACTACAGTGGAACCACTGGGAGCACGGTAGGCGATAGGATTGGACGTCAAATCGTACATTTTTAGGGAGATCCCGGAGCCATGAGGGCGCCGGTGTAAATGAGGGCCAAATGTAGATACAGAGGTGAAGGTTTGGGAGGGTGAGAGGAAGCCTCGCAGGACTAGGAAAAAGAAACAGCTTAACATAGGGTTCATAAACATGCAGGGGGGCAGGAACAGAATAAAGTGGGAGGAGATTGAGGAGCAATTAGAGAGCGAAAACTTTGCAGAGTATGGATTAGCAGAACACATCTAAGGGATATGGAAGAACCACCATACAAACCGGTATATCATTAGATGGGATGCAACAGGGCCAATGGGTAACGCAAGGGAGGGGGTTTAGGGGTGTTAGTTAAAGGTGTATCCACACGACGGACCGGGCCGCGGACCGATTGATCACGTGATGCGCGGCCCGCGGGCCGCCCGGCTGCAATGAGCATCCACACGGCGGACCAAAAGAGCAGACGACAGAGCGAATGGGCCGGTCTAACCCTCGACCTCACAGCTCCGCCAAACGCATGCAGCGAGCTGCTTTGAGGCTATTTGTAAGGAGCCAAGATGGAGGTTGAACGAAAGAGACGTTTGGCCGCGGTGGCCCTGGCGTTGACTATTGAGGACGAGGAGGACTTAAGTGAACCGAAAAGGGCATGCTGGATGAAGACCTGGATGTGCAGGAAAGATCTTGGTCTGCATAGTCAACATTTTTCGTCGCACAACAAAAGGTTCGTCTTCTTCGTCTTCAACAGTTAGCGACAAAAGAAAACGACTTTAGATTTGGATTCCAATCCAAAAAACAAAAGTCAGCTTGTTGCCAGACTTATTGCTTCAATTATACTAAAAACGCCGCGGTCCGCCGCCAAGGTCCGGGTGAAAAAAGTCGCTTGGCATTTCTCAGAAGCGCGGGCCGCGGACCGCCGGCGGACCTCGAAAACCGGTGACGTAACATCACGTGATGCGCGGCCCGCGCACCAAAACAACAATTTGGTCCGTCGTGTGGATACACCCCAAGCGACTTCTCTCGCCCGGACCTTGGTGGCGGACCGCGGCGTTTTTAGTATAATTGAAGCGCTAAGTCTGGCAACAAGCTGACTTTTGTTGTTTGTACAGTGTTCTAGAGGGTGTAGTGGCAAGAGCGGCGCCCGCTTACAATGGGCCGCGTGAAGACGGTCAACGTAGATGCCGCGAGTGGCGCTGGAGTTCCGTGCCCTAGGAGAATTTGTGGCAGGTGGAAGATGTGCGATGAGCGAAGAAGACGACGAAGCTGAGGCTGTACGCCTCTCCCGAACGTAGCACCGTAGCATTTTTCTTTGTGGTGTAGTGGTGGGGAGTCTTCCCCGTTCCGTTGCCGTCTCGGTCATAAATGCAAGGAAAAAGACGGACACACACACTACTTCGCGCCGGGGTGGAAGTCGGGCTACCCGGTCAACAAGGGCTGCCACCAGCGATCGTAAGCCGTCGCTGTTTCGTGCGCCAAAGGAGTCGCGCAGGCTACAGTGGGGAAAAAAAATCTTAATCAAGAAGATAAACGCCTCGCCAAGACATCAGCGGTGTGCGAGAGACATTTTGAGCCGCGCCTTATCCTTCGGGAGTATGTGCACATCGTCAATGGCGAAGAGGTTAGGATTCTATGCCGCAATATAATATGACTATTTTGTAGTCTTTTTGCGTACTATGTTGCTGGATATCTGTCATGTGCTTGCTGTGTATGTCGATGAAGTGCATTACCACTTTTGAGAAGTCATAAAGCAGTGAGTTGAGAATAATTTTTTTTTTCATATTCGGGGGTGTTGAAGTTTGTGCTCATATCGTACTTTAATGCTTCATGTACGCCCAATCGAGTTATTTTTTCTTCATAGACTGCCTTCCCCAAAAAAACAATTTGTTATATGTTCGCCAGTTGCAGTGGCACCTTGGCCGTTCCCAAACGCGCTCCGCCTTGCACCTTACAAACGCTGGTCCTCGCATCAGCAACACGATGACAAAAAAAAAAACTGTTTATTGTTCCTTTCACCATTAAAAAAGTGAGAGATTTATTGAGATTTATTTGTCTATTTTTCTTTCTTATATCAGTATCGCGTGGTTTCTTTCGTAGCTATTAAGCGTGCTGCCCAAGTGATAGCGTTGCTGAACGTCCTGTCAGTACTGAGAACGGAAGGGGGAGGGGGGGGGGGGGCGTCGATATTAATCAAATGATCTCCATCAAAAACACGCGAATAATAAAAGTAGAGGATAGCACACACTCTAGAGGCCTTAGTGCAAAGGAAAACCTATAATTGTTCACATTAGCACTTGTTCTGCGTCGCGAAAAGCTCCAGTCGAACCACAGTAGTACACGCCGAGCAGCGCCGACGACGAGGCTGACGGGGGCACGTTCCTGTAGCAATATCTAGGAAGGAGGAGACGAGGCCATGTCCGCTGGGCTCTGTAGACAAGAAGCGCGTGTGTCGCCGGCGCTTTGTTCTTTTTTATTCAAGCCTCTTGCTACAGTTCCTAGGGCACAGAACAGCAGCGCTACGGTGTCGTCTACGCGCAAAATCTTCACGTGGTGGCCGCCGCTCTTGCCATGTTGCAGCCCTGGTCGCCGGCATAGCGACCACGAAGAAGAGATGCGTACGCCGCGAGCTTCGAACCCGAAAATCTGATCTTTATCGCGATGTGAATGCTCTATATACAAAATGACAATGTTGCCGACACAACATATTCCCTCCCTAAAAACAACAACCCAAGAAACTAAATACAAAGAAATAAAAGAAAAAGAAACAGTGTAACTGATAGTGAAAACAGTAACATAGTTAGTTCATTACAAAGTCTCTCTGCCAGGCAGGCTTTCTCCTCAGGAGAGGAGCTCTCGTTGTTCTTGTATTGACCTGGGCCGAAGCTGCCTCCGACTCCGAACAAGCCACTGAGGTCTCGGGTACCGTCGGTACCGTTGAAGCCGACACGGACTCCATCTCCGCGGTCTCGGTTGTCGCCGAAGACGCCACGGGACGAGTCTCTGGGATCTCGGCTGCAGCCGCATCAGCCGACTCCAGCGCTGACGCCGCTTGCTGTGATGCTGTCGACAGGCGCTTCTCCGCTTCTCCACAACCGGAAAGCTTCGACGCATTCCAGGTCCGGTTGTCACTGAGGATGTAAGAACTTGGTCCATGTGTACCAGTGATAAGCATTGGGCGCGTATAGTGCGATGTCCCTTTCTTCGGTATGTTTGGCTTGCGGACCCTGACGAAATCGCCCGGCTTGAAGGTGGGCACCCTTGCTGCCCTCTTGGAGTCCGTGTAACGCTTGCTGTAAGCCTGCCGCTGCTGTACTCGCGCTCTGAGGTCAGCTAATTCAGAGCCAGGGTTCACAAAGAACTTTGATGACGGGAACCCCACAATGTCCAGCCTCGACCGAGGAACTCGACCATGCAGGAGCAGAGCAGGCGGCACCCCCGTTGTGGCATGAGGTGTGCACCTGTAAACGCCCAGGTACTCCAGGACGGCCACTTCAAGAGGCCGATGCTCCAGTGCTGCCACCTGGATGAACCCCTTGAAGACCTTGTTAAACCGCTCCACCTGTCCGTTGCATTGTGGGTAATACACCGACGAGCAGCAGTGACAAATTCCTCGTTCTTTCAGGAAGTCTTCAAAGGCTGCCGACTTGAACTGCGACCCATGGTCCGTCAGAATTTCATCTGGGTAGCCTTCTCTGCTAAACGTAGCATATAAAAATTTAATCACCGTCTGTGTTGTCACAACTGATGCGAAGCATACCTCTGGCCACTTTGAGTAAAAGTCTACCAAGGTAATGGCATACTCGTGTCCACTCCCAGTTCTGGTGAATGGCCCAACAATATCCAGAGCCAGCTTCTGCCAGGCCCGTTCTGGAAGCGGAATTGGCTGAAGTGGTGCGGTGACGGGTTTGGCAGACTTGTCTGCAGACTGGCATTCACAGCAGTTCCTGATGACTTGCTCCCCCTGTTGGTCGAGACCCGACCACCAATATCGCTCGCGCAACCTTTGCTTGGTCCTGACAATGCCAGGATGGGTCTCGTGTGCCAGCTCAATCATGGTGGCCATCAGCGACGCTGGGATGACCAGTCGTTCTCCTCGCAGCAGCAAGTTGTCCACCACTGCCAACTCGTCTCTCACTCGGAAGAATGGAAGTAACTTGGAAGCCAAGCTTTTCTTGTCTGGCCACCTGGTTGAAATGTACTTCATGACAAGTTGTAATGTCTCATCCCTCTGTACAGCCTCTTGTAGTTCATGCTTTGTGGTGCAAGATGACACGAATGATACAATTTCTTCCTCTTCTTCATGTCCGGTAGGTAATGGCAACCTTGACAGAGCGTCTGCTACTTTGTTGTCGCTTCCTCGGTGATATGCAACTTCGAAGTTGTAATAAAGAAGGCGAGATGACCACCTTGAGATCCTCAGTGGCCTTCGGCCATTCCCTTGAGAGGACAGGAGAGTTACTAGCGCTTGATGATCCGTGCGTAGCTTGAACCGCCGTCCCCAGAGAAACACGTGCCAATGCTCGCACGCCCACACACAGGCAAGGGCCTCTTTCTCTCCTACAGAGTACTTCCGTTCAGCCGGCGAGAGTGTTCGTGAGGCAAATGCCACTGTTCTCAAGTCATCGCCAACACCCTGCTGAAGCACAGCACCGAGGCCATGCATGGATGCATCTGCAGTGACAACTACCGGTAGTGCAGGATCAAACATCTTAATAGCACCGCATGTAGAGAGCGATGTCTTGACTTGCTCGAAACTCTGTTCTGCTTCTTTGTTCCATATAAATGGGACCTCTTGACGCAACAGCTTCCTTAGAGGCTCTACTACTTCTGCATAATTTGGCAAAAATCTTGCGTAGTATCCGACAAGTCCCAAGAACGACCGCAAAGCAGCTGCATCTTTTGGTACTGGAGCTTTAGCCACCGCTTCTACTTTGGAGTGAAGAGGGGTTAGTCCTTCTGCACTCACGGTGTGTCCCAGGAAGTCGAGCGCTTGCACGTTGAACTCGCATTTCTGGTTAAGCTGAAGTCCAGCAGCAGAAATGCGATGTAGAAATTCCTGCAAATTCTCCCTGTGCTCTGCTTCGGACTTGCCGAATACGATCACGTCGTCAATGTAGCATAGCACCCCCTTACAGCCATCCAGGATGGTGGTCATCATTCTCTGAAACGCCGCCGGAGCTGACGCCAACCCAAAGCATACTCTTCGAAAACGAAAAAGTCCGTCATGAGTGACGAATGTCGTCAGCTCCCGGCTGTCTGCTGTCAGTTCAACTTGGTGATAGGCCGAGGCCAAATCTAGCTTCGAGAAGTGAGTCGACCCTGCAAGTTGGTGAAGAAGCTCCTCTGTATGTGGGAGTGGAAATCCATCCACTAAAATGGCCTTGTTTGGCTCGCGCAAATCTACACACAGCCTGATAGTGCCGTCCTTTTTCTTTACGACCACAATTGGAGATATCCATTCGGAGGCTTCGACCCGTTCGATGATTCCAACTTGCTCCAATCGGCGCAGTTCTACGGACACGGCGTCCCGCAATGCTAAAGGCAGCCGCCGCAGTTTTGCCGCCACGGGCTTAACTGTTTCCCGCTTCTTGACCTGGTGAGCGAAGCCCTTCACCAGACCCAGATTGTCGGTGAATAAGTGTGAGAATTGTTTCTTCATGTCAGCAGGTAGCGGGTTCTCATCGGTTTGCGTGTGCAGACATTGCAAGGTTCCTCCTTCAATCTGAAGTTGTAAATTGCAGATCGCATCTAGTCCGATGAGGGTCGTCCCCTTCGCCACCACGTAAAAAAGAACGCAAGTAGAACGCTCCTTGAAGCGAACGTTGGCCAGGAATCGTCCCTTCACTTCGATCTTGCAGCCCGAATAGTCCAGCAGGTTGACAGACGGCGGTGCCAGAGCCAGTCGCTCGCGGAACCATTGCCGATAAATGTCATCGGTGATGATTGACACTGAAGAGCCTGTGTCTACCAGAAAGCGCAGACTCACTGTCTCTACTTCCAGATCGGCGTAGATGCCACGTTGTCCGCTGTCCGTATTCACCTGAAGAAGTACGACGTCACAATTCGTATTCTCGCTGATTTCCTTCACGTCCAGGCCCTGCGTCGTGGTGCTTTTACAAACCTTCTCGAAGTGCCCGGTCTTTTTGCATTTCCGGCACAGAGCACGTCGCGCTTTGCAGCTCACTGAACTTGCCACGTGACTTGCCGACCCACAACGGTAACAACGACGCTCCGTCACCTCCTGTTCGTCTTTTTTATACTTTTCAGTAACGCGATGCACCGCCCCCTCAGCTGCAAATTCTTTCAGGTTGCGCTGGGTGTCTTCGTAATGCGTTGCCATTGATACGGCCTTTTCTAGTGTCAGCGGTGCCCCTTCAAACAGCAGACGTTCCCGAAGTCTGCCAGATGAAATTCCTGAAACGAGCTGGTCCTGAATCATCACGTCGGTGGTGCTATCGTACTCGCATTTGGCGGCTATCTCGCGCAAGCTCGTGATGTATCCTTCCATCGGCTCGCCTGGCTGCTGTAATCTCTGCTTGAATCGATGTCGCTCAACGAGTACGTTAGTTGTGGCTGCGAAAATCCTCCTTACGAGCTTCAGCGTAGTAGTGAACTCGTCCGTGGTATCCCCACTAGCAGGCTTGCTTTGTTCCGTCGCACCCGCAGTCGCAGACTTGCCTTCCGCCTCTGTGGTCGGCTGCTGCTTAGGTGGTGTCGACGTGGCCACGTCGTTGTACTGCCGCTGTCCTTCCACTCCAAGACAGTGCAGCAAGATGGCTGCACGCCGCGATGCCTTGAACTCGTCTGCGCCAGAAGCCTCAAGAAACCTGAGGAACGTTTGTTCCCATTGCGGCCATGGAACGGGAGGCTGGCCTGGCGTTTGCAGAAACGGCAGCGGCGGCGTAAGTCCGAAGTTCATGGTGGCTTTTTATGGTTTTCACCTCGTCGCCAATATTATGTTGCAGCCCTGGTCGCCGGCATAGCGACCACGAAGAAGAGATGCGTACGCCGCGAGCTTCGAACCCGAAAATCTGATCTTTATCGCGATGTGAATGCTCTATATACAAAATGACAATGTTGCCGACACAACAACTCTCTAGAACACTGTAGTTGTTTGGATTGGAATCGAAATCCAAAGTCGTTTTCTTTTGGCGCTAACTGTTGAAGACGAAGAATACGAACCTTTTGTTGTGCGACGATGACGGCATGGCGAAAAGAGTTGACTATGCAGACCAAGATCTTTCTGGGCATCCAGGACTTCATCCAGCATGCCCTTTTCGGTTCACTTAAGTCCTCCTCGTCCTTAAAGGGATACTGAACCAAGGAATTTAGTGTCCATAATAAGTGGCGCACGTTCTTTCCACGAGCCAGCAGCTGCCGGTGTGCGCGAGTACACGCAACACAAATGACGTCAAAGACCTCCACTCGCGGTTAAGATGACAGTGAAATGTATGGGCTTCGGGCCAAAGAAGAATAAAGACAAGTTTTTCATCTACACAGTGGTGTCTGGTCTAAAATGTAAGCGATTAATTGGTCTAACAAGCACGTAGCTTTCACTTGTAGAGATGAAAAGCATGTATTTATTCTCCTTTGGCCCGAAGCCCATGCATTTCACTGTCCTCTTAAGCGGGAATGGAGGTTTTTGACGTCATTTTCGTTGCGTGTGCTCGCGCACACCGGCGGCTGCTGGCTCGTGGAAAGAACGTGCGCCACTTATTATGGACACTAAATTCTTTGGTTCAGTATCCCTTTCATATTCAACGCCAGGGCCACCGCGGCCAAACGTCTCTTTCGTTCCACCTCCATCTTGGCTCCTTACAAATAGGCTCAAAGCAGCTCGCTGCTTGCGTTTGGCGGAGCTGTGAGGTCGAGGGTTAGACCGGCCCGTTCGCTCTGTCGTCTGCTCTTTTGGTCCGCCGAGTGGATTGCCATTGCAGCCGGACGGCCCGCGGGCCGCGCATCACGTGATCGATCGGTCCGCGACCCGATTCGTCGTGTGGATACACCTTTAAGGGTCAGGAATGGGAAAGGGAACGAGAGGTTTGCAGGGAACACATATGGGTCAAAGGCAATATTGGGGGTTTAGACACAAACCTGGGGTTTGTGTATCTAAAAGCAGGAAGTGATGCAGGGGAGGAAAATGCAGAACACTTGACATGTATATCAGTGTGATGATGTGGGAGAACCAACGATGAGGAAAACGACGCACGGTAAAACTGTGACTTGGACTGAGCAAAGGGCGAGGAAGTAGACGAAGAAGTTCAAGGCAAGAGATGGATATACCGAAAAAAGGAAGACGACGACGGAAAGGGAAGATAACAGACACGCTCGTGACACGCGAGAGAAGGGCGGGCACGACACGGAACCCGGCTCGACAGCGGTGGTCCAGGCAGCCAAGGAAGAGCCCGGACGGACGAGTCCAGGCCCGTGGGGCTTTCACACAAGCTTGCTGAGAAACCTCCGCCTGTGCCTAGCGAGCCGTTGAACATTTCCTGGACAAGACGAACGCCATGCCTACGTCGACGTGCACGACCTTGCCGTAAGCGGATTCGGCGAACTGAACTTCGTATATATATCCCCACCATAGTTTTTCTAACTTCTTGTTTATACGACTGTAAATAATATCTACCTTCTTATAGTCACCACTCTGGAATTCAGAGTTCCTTTAATTATTTTTTTTCCATCACAATATGGCGTCCGCGACAGGACTCTCTCTTTTTAACATCTTATAAATAGCAGAATTCCAGACGGTGCTGTAAGAAGAGTTACAGTATGAACCCCGATAAATTGCTATCAGTCGGGATAGAGCTGGGGTATGCGGGCATAGAACTCCGCAAATGGGTCGAAAAAGAAATAGTCAGACAGAAAGAAGAACGGGTCAGGATGAGAAAAGATGCAAGAGAGACAGCTAAGGAGGCGCAAGAGACGGCTGACAGAGAAGCTCACAGATTTCAACGAGAACAGGCGGTGTTGCAGATGCGTCTTCAGTTGCGAGGAAACGGCAGTTCACCTCGAGATGAAGATCGCAAGATACTGGCAGTGGAGAAAACCCAGGGAGGCAAACATTTTATCGTAGCCCTCATAAATTAATCCCACCGTTTAATGACAAAAGGGACGACCTAGATGCTTACATCCGACGTTTCGAGCGAGTGGCGACCAGTCAGGAATGGCCTCAAGAAAAGTTGGCGATGTCTTTAAGTCTCTGCCTCACCAGTGAGGCCTTAACGGTCGTTGGAAGGATGACACCCGAAGAGTCATTGGACTATTCAAAAGTAAAGCTTAGCCTGCTTCAGCGGTTTCGCTACACAGCAGAGGGCTACCGGGAAAAATTTCGGCAAATCAAGCCAGAAGAGGCAGAGACCGGGAGACAATTTGCAGCTCGGCTCCCCCGTTATTTCGACCGATTGCTTGAGACGGGTGACACCATTAAGACATTCGAAGAGCTCAGAAATCGCATGGTCGCAGAGCAGTTCTTAAGAAGATGCAGCACAAAACTGTCTATATTTTTAAAGGAAAGAGACTGCAAAACCCTCTAGAGTTTGGCGGTAACTGCGGACCACTTTTTGGAAGCGCAGGGCCAAACTAGCTTGTCTAGCTCGAAAGAAGAGGACCTAAGCCTTAAGAGTGGAGGTCGTAATTAAGAGGGTAGTCGACTTAAAGTTTCCACTAAGTGAGTTAGTCGATGTTTCCTCTGCAACAAGCCTGGACATAAAGCCGCAGAATGCTGGACCAGTTCCCGAGCTCAACACGGATCTGCGTGCTGGAGGTGCGGCAAGCCAGGACACAGATCAGATGCGTGTAACTTGAAGCCAGAACATAAAAGTAGCAAGACTCCTCAGGCATCCTGTATGTTGACGATCGCTGACAGCGAAAATTTAGAAGAGACATACATCGTACTGAGAAACGGAGAACAGACACCGATAGTAAATGCGGCACCCGGAAAGGCTATACGGTTCCTGGTAGATAAAATGCCAGTGGTGAGGGGAGAAGTGGGTGGTCGACCGGTCACCGTACTGAGAGACAGCGGCTGCAACACGGTTGTCGTAAAAAGAGAGCTGGTTCCCGATGATAAATTAACTGGTGTCTCTAGTCCGGTTTTCCTTCTTGATAGGACTGTCAAGTACCTGCCAGAGGCAGAGATAGAAGTGAGAACCCCGTATTTTACGGGAAGTCTAACAGTGAAGTGCATGGACAACCCATTGTATGATTTGGTGTTAGGAAATGTTCATGGGGTAAGAGGAATCGATGATCCCGATGAAGAATGGAATGACGAGGGAAGACTAAGCGGGCCTCAACTGAACGAAGAGAGACAGACATCCAAAGAGACGCCAGGAAAAAGTGAGACTGGCGAAGGACTCGTATTTGACGAGAGGGGAAAAGAAGGCTGTGACGTCTTGGAGACGGAGATTAATTCTGCGGGAGCGCTGAAGAGAGTAGCCGGCAAGGAAACAAAATTCCCAGCTACCAGTTAGGCTCGAACCGACGGGAATTGACCACAACAAGTTGAAACTATCTCAACGTAATGACGAATCATTGAAGAAATGCTTTGCTGCCGTCGGCAAAAAGTATATCCCGGGAAAATCACACGAGTCTGAATTCGTGTTGCGTCACGAAATCCTCTACCGGAGGTACAAGACGCCAGCACATAAGCAGTGGGAACAACTGGTTGTTCCAATGGAGTTCCGAACCATCTTACTAAAATTGGCACACGAAGGAATCATGTCCGGACATCAGGCAACTAAGAAGACCACTGATCGCATCCAGGAGGAGTTCTACTAGCCTGGAATCGCAATGCACATCAAGCGATTTGTGAAGTCGTGCGACATGTGCGAGAAAACCATCCCTAAGCAAATGGTGCCGAGAGCACCCCTCGGAACTATGCCGATCATCGACACTCCCTTCCAAAGAGTCGGCATTGACATCGTCGGACCTATCGCGCCTAGTTCAAAGACGGGGAACAGGTACATACTGACAATGGTTGACTTCGCTGCCAGATACCCAGATGCTGTTGCTCTGAAAAGCATCGACACAGCAGAGGTAGCGGAGGGCCTACTGCAAATGTTTTCCCGAGTAGGCCTGCCGCGAGAAATCGTCAGTGACCGGGGATCAGGCTTCACGTCGGCTCTCATGAAGGAGGTCAGTCGCCTATTGTCGCTTGGACTGCTGACGACCACCCCCTACCATCCCATGCGTAATAAATTGGTTGAACGATTTAATGGAACTTTAAAACAAATGATCAAGAGAATGTGCCAGGAGAAACCGCGATGCTGGGTTAGATATCTTACCCCGTTGCTTTTCGCATACAGGGAAGTGCCGCAGAGCAACCTGGGGTTCTCCCCGTTTGACCTTCTTTATGGAAGGTATGTTCGCGGTCCTATGGCGGTTCTGAGGGAACTCTGTACCAACGAGAACATCGACCCTGAGACCAAGACAACATACGAATATATGGTTGATCTGCGAAAGAGACTTGAAGAGACCTGTAAAGCCGCCCACGAGGAACTCAAGAAGGCCCAACTGACACAAAAGGAGCACTACGACAAGAAGAGTTGAGCGCGCCAACTACGAGAAGGGGACAGAGTACTGATCTTGTTACCGACAGACACGAACAAGTTGATTCTACAATGGAAGGGTCCATTCCGGGTTGTTGAGAAGAGGAATGACGTGGACTACGTCATAGACCTTGGTCAGAAAACGACCTTGTTTCACATTAATATGTTGAAGAGATATGAGGAGAGAGAAGTTCTTGGAGCTCCCTGGCAAGTCTTGGCTGGTATTGCTGTGGAAGAGGATCCCGAAGAACAGGAGGTCCCTCATGTCGGTCTTCACAAGCTTCAAGATCACAGGGACGTACAGTTCTCAGAAGAGATGACCGAGTTCCAAACTAACGATGCAAGGAAGCTGCTGGAAGAGTTCCAGGACGTATTTTCATATTTTCCAGGTCAAACCAGCCTCATAAAATGCCAGTTGAAACTGAAGACAGATACGCCAATCCAGGTGCGGCAATACCCCATTCCCCTTGCACGACAGGAAGAGGTAGAAAAGGAGATCGGCGATATGTTACGCCAAGGCATAATCGAGAAGTGCGACTCGGCCTACAACTCGCCCGTTGTGGCAGTAAGGAAGAAGGATAAATTAACACGGTTATGCATAGATTTCCGCCAACTGAATAAGGTTCTGGAAACCGATTGCGAACCGATTCCTCGAGTCGACATGATGTTCGCTGAACTAAGCACTGAACGATACTTTTCTAAATTTGACTTCGCCAAGGGATATTGGCAAGTACCTATGGCCGAAGGATCAGAGGATGCGTCCACTTTTTCAACAATGTCGGGACTCTATCTGTTCAGGTTCATGCCGTTCGGCATAAAAACAACCCCAGCAGTATTGACACGATTAATGAGGAAAGTTCTCGAAGGTGTGCCAAACGTACATCACTACTTCGACGACGTCCTAATATCAACCGACACTTGGGAGGAGCATATGAGGACAATGAGCCTATTCTTGACTAAGGTGAGGGAAGCTGGACTCACCGTCAAGCCAAAGAAAACAGAGATCGGGTTCTCAAGAATAACT
Source organism: Ixodes persulcatus (assembly GCA_013358835.2). Taxonomy (NCBI): domain Eukaryota; kingdom Metazoa; phylum Arthropoda; class Arachnida; order Ixodida; family Ixodidae; genus Ixodes; species Ixodes persulcatus. Next base: position 51,280 of record JABSTQ010010022.1, read on the forward strand.
TTTCTTGGCCACAAAGTCGGGCAGGGGACTTTCGAACCCCTAACAGAGACGCTAGATAAAATTCAAGGCGCAACAAGACCAAAGACTAAAACAGAAGTCAGATCCTTCCTGGGGCTAACCGTCTATTACCGGGAATTCATTCCCAATTACGCCGAGACAACGCTCCCTCTGACGGAGCTGACAAGGAAAAGAGCGGCCAACAAGGTTATCTGGGACGAAAGACAGGAGAGAGCGTTCGAGCTACTGAAGAAACTCGATCCTCTCCGATAAGCCGATTTTGAAATCTCCAGATCTGTCGAAGCAGTTCATTTTAAGAACAGACGCGTCGGAAAGGTGCTTGGGCGCCGTACTAATGCAAGAACATGAAGGGCTCTTGCATCCGGTTGCGTATGCGGGCCGGAAGTTACTGCCACGAGAAGTCGTTTATTCCACCATTGAGCGTGAATGCCTAGCCCTCGTGTGGGCAGTGCGAAAATTCCACATATTCTTGTTTGGCAAACGCTTCACTGTACAGGGTGACCACCAGCCGCTTGAATACATTCACTCTGCTAGGCATCTGAATAGTCGCGTATTGAGATGGAGTTTGTTACTCGCCGAGTACGATTTTAAAGTGACGTACATTAAAGGGGCCCTGCAATGACTTTTTTACTGGTTTTTAATTTGCACCGAACCTGAGCGCACTGAACGTAGTAACTAAATGAAACTTTTCTTTTCTCAAATTTCGCTTTATTTTAAAAGTTATAGGCAAATTAGAATTACAAAAACAAGCAAAAAATACCTCCTTCATGACGTCGTAGGTCCTGGCTTGAGTGACCGTGAACTAGAGGAAGGGCAGTGGACTCATCGAGCGTTCACGGCTGCCGCACTCCGTGTCGACGGCTCGAGAGGGCGCCACTAAAGCATGTTTCGGATAGGCTGTATGAAGCGGGCGGCCAGGGCGGCTCGCATTGCATTTGCTGCGCGATTAAAAACTAATTTGGCATAACACTTCATTGACCACAAACGACAGCAAACACGGGGTAAAGATCAGTTCAGAACGGGAGCCACTTCGCGCTGCCATACCGCCAAATGGCCAAATCGCCAACCAAGCCCACGCCGAAGGCCTTCGGAACGCTCGGAAGCGGTCGGATGCTCGAGCCGGTATACGATCGCAGCGCCGCCGCGTACACCCGGGATTTTTCTACGCTCGCCGTTCGTCGGGGCCTCATCCCACTAGCCCTTTCTAGTATGCGCCGTTTTTTCCGCCGCTTGGTGGCGGGTACGTCGACGGATTATTTCTTGTTTCCGTACTTTACAAACTGCATTTGTCTCTTTTCTGCTCTAAAATACTCAACAAAAACTAGTTTCATACATAATTGAAACGGTTCGCGACACTTATATTTTGTATCTCGACTAAAAAAAAGCTTTTAGCGGCTCTGACCAGTAGTAGGCCCAGGACCAAAGACGTCACATTTCGCGCGCTTTCGGCAACGTGGGTCGCCCTCGTAGGCGGAGGAGGTTTCCGCGTCGTCCGGTTAAAATATGACGCACTGATATTTAGTTACTCTCTCCATGCCCGCTGGCTTTCCCGAACCCCAAGAGACGTAGAAACCGCAAAAAAGGCAGACGCTTAAATATGATTGCAGGGCCCCTTTAAGGGCTGCCAGAATGTTGGAGCTGACTATTTAAGTCGTATGTAATGCGCCCACAGCAGTTACTGGTTTTGTTTTGGGGGGAGGTAATAGTTTACCTACGTATGAAACACGCTTCGTCGTTGTCGTGTGGGTTGGTAACAATTGTTTGTTTTGACTACAGGTCTTATTTATTTTGCTTAAAAGTTTCGATAAACAACTGTCTTAAAAGGGGGGAAATTGTGATGATGTGGGAGAACCAACGATGAGGAAAACGACGCACGGGAAAACTGTGACTTGGACAGAGCAAAGGGCGAGGAAGAAGACGAAGTTCAAGGCAAGAGAGGGATATACCGGAAAAAGAAAGACGACGACGGAAAGGGAAGATAACAGACACGCTCGTGACACGCGAGAGAAGGGCGGGCACGACACGGAACCCGGCTCGACAGCGGTGGTCCCGGCAGCCAAGGAAGAGCCCGGACGGACGAGTCCAGGCCCATGGGGCTTTCACCCAAGCTTGCTGAGAAACCTCCGCCTGTGCCTAGCGGGCCGCTGAACATTTCCTGAACAAGACGAACGCCATGCCTACGTCGACGTGCACCACCTTGCCGTAAGCGGATTCGGCGAACCGAACTTTGTATATATATCCCCACCATTGTTTTTCTAACTTCTTGTTTATGCGACTGTAAATAATATCTACCTTCTTATAGTCACCACTCTAGAATTCCGAGTCTCTTTATATATTTTTTTTTCCATCACAATCAGGAGAAGTTAGGGAAATCGGCACTAACAAGGAAATAATTATCTTGGGGGACATGATTTCACATTTGGAAGACTTTGATGGAGATAAAAATACAACAGGGAGGATGTTAGAGGAGTTTTGCGAAGCTCTTGATCTGGTATTGGTTAATGCTCAGGTAAAATGTGTTGGAAAAATAACACGGGAAGGAAAGAACTCGCACTCGACTATTGACTACTGTTTAATCTCGCGTAAGATATACAACAAATTAGGAGGTATGGAAATAGATGAGAAAGGCACAAAATGTCTGGGGCGCGACCATAAGAGAATCAAGATCAGATTTGGCACAGTAAAACCAGAAATGCAAAATCAAAAACAAGAAGGTAGAAATAACTTATATGATAAACAACTACAGGAGGTATCTAAGCGAATCGAGAACATAGTATCCAAGCAACCGGAAAGAGAATGGACATATAAAGACTTAATTAGTGTTTTCAAAAGAGAGAGAAACGTCGAATCAAACAAGGAGGAAGAAAACTAAAACGCAAGCTCAAAAGCTGGTGGGATAAAGAGGTTAAGGCAGCAATATCGAGACGCCAAACGGCATCTTAAGAACACATATGGGCAAAGAAAAAGGGGGCCACACTAGCCGAAGTAACATCAAAATAGGAGGAATTTAAGGAAAGAAAACGGGAGGCATCAGCATTAATACAAGCCAAAAATGGGAGGGCAGGGGCTCAGTGGACGATAGAGATAAACACAAAAAAAACAAATAAAGAAGGAACAGCAGTATGATAATTCAGTGGGGAGCTCTTTGCTGCTTGAAGCTAGAACGGGGTTGCTAAGAACGAAAACTTACAGGGCTAAATTCCAGGAAGTAGACACACTGTGCGACGTATGCAACCGCGAAAGGGAAACTATAGAACATGTAATTTTAAGGTGCACGGGGCTTCGTCCCACCCTCTTGGGGGGGATGACTACGAATTTAGAGGGGGCACTGGGTTTTCCGGACATAGATGGACGAATGGATAGGGAAAGAATTGCGGTAACTAAGAGGAGATTGGAAGATTGGTGGAAGAGATCTAGGGAAGGATAAAGAAAAAATACAGATAAAAATAAGCAATACATTCACTTGAAAAGAAAGGGGGGGGGGGGGGGTCTTTTATAACAAAATTCATACAAATTTAAAAAAAGGGAAGGGATGACGAAATGTTAGGCTAGGTGGCGCAAGCTGCCGCCCGTTACAATGGGTATAGGCATTACCATCCATCCATCCATCCGGTTGAATGTTTCGTGCACGACCGGCGGTTTCGTGACTTGGGACGTCCTGATACCGCGATAAGATTTCCAAACTGTGGCAAATGTATTGCGTGATACGGGTGATATTACATCCTGACTGAACTGTCTTGTGCTTCGTCGCCGTTCGCCGCTATTACAAGAGAACTTCTGTTCGGATCAGAGAAGCACGAAGTTACAACGATCGCAGTGATAGCGGTGATACCGCGTAACACCTCTTCACGATTTTCCAGCGACAGGTATACCCATGTCGTAGTGATCGCAGGTGACCCGGGTGTCCCTTTTGACCCGTCGCTAACTATCTGTCGGCGTGCAGCTCCCCCTCAGCTATGCGTATTTTGGGGGTTCCACGCTGTGGTGGCTCGTAATAAGTTGTTACGTTCTTTTACTAAAACTAAAATAGGCATTTCCGTGTCGTTCTTTTCCCTCGCGGTAAAAAAGGAAAAGCCAGACAAGTATTTCCGGCTTCGGTAAAGAAAAAAATTAGCGAAACAAGCATATCCGCTAAAATATTGTTCCCTAAAACATCATTCGCTGAAATGAGCAATATTCGCTAAAATGTCATTCGCTAAAATGACCTCTTTCCGCTAAAGTGTCATTCGCTAAAATGTCCTTCGCTCATGTGATGAGTACCCGTATCAGCACCAACCTCCGCTACTAGATTCGGAGCTAAAGAAGCGATCTACGAAAGCTCCCTTTTAACTCGATTGTTTCGCCGGTTATTCACAAGAAAACAAAAACTTGGTTCTAACGTTAATGTAGAGCCAATGCGGAATGCAGGTGTCCTAGCTTAATTTGATGTGTTTCCGTAGATTAGTGTTTGTTGTTCTTGTTGATGACCATGTGTTTTTTTGTTTTTTTTTGGCAAGCAAAGTGTGCACTGAAACTATAGGTTTCCGTTCTCCCCAATGCCCTGAATTTTGAACATCTCATTAAAAGATGACCATGGAGACGACGGACACTTCATGACCGAAAACTCGACAGTCAGAGAAAAAGTGGCGGTTACGGGATATCGATCATTCATCGGTTCTCACTTTCATACCGCCATTCGTGGAGGCGAGGGGAGGGGAGGGAGTAGAGAGTGAGAGAAGCGGTGGCCATCGGTCTCACAAAACGATAGAGGATCACAGCAGTTTTACGCGTTCTCTCTCTCTCTCTCCCTGTCAGCACTCCTTAGATAGCCTAACCCCCCTCCCCCCGCCCCCTCATTTATGTTGACAGTTGCCTGTCTCGTCGGGAGTGGACTCGACAACCATGCCCAGACAAGTAAACCAAAAGAAGTATCGTCCGTACCCTCGAAGACGATGCTCTTAGCCTCGCGCCGGGCGCTTTTCAGCCGTGCCTCGAGAGCGTGCTAGAATGAAGTAGCGCACATCAAAGACAAAGAGAATTCGACCCCCTCGCGCGAGACTACATCGTCTGTTACGAGAGTTGTGAAAACCCGCGAATCGAGGGGGTACGGACCCGCGTTTGATCTCTGTGCAGGTGGCATGAGATGTCGAAGAAGTTTAAAAGGGTGAAACGGTGTAAAAGACAAAACAACAAACAAAAAAAAAAACAAGAAGAGTTTTCTTCTACGCGGGTGGCGTATATATACACGAACTCAACTCTCCCACGTCACGCCGCGGTGGTGGCGCGTCGGGCGCACTTCCGGTCTGGGGTGGTGGACAGAAGTCGCCGTGCGAGACATGCATTCCTGTGTTCCTTTGGAAGAAACCAGACAAAAACACCTGCCTTCTCGTCAAAATGCTGCGACGGGGGCTCTACCAAGAGAGTCTGGAAAGGTTTGTAGATCAGCTTTCATGTGTTTCCGCCCCCTCCGTTCGTCCGAGAACGCGGATAGTAGCCGTGAAAAGGGCAAACCAGACGCTGTCGAACTACGATTGCTTGTGCGGGCAACACTTTGTGGTCGCCAGATGTATTTGCTTTGTTTCAACATGAACGAGAGAAAACCGCCAAGTTGTCCGGACCACCCACGGGTTCAGTGCGTCCTCAAATTCACACGGCCGGCTGATCGTTCGAACTTTTGTCTGCTCTTTCAAACTTGTCTGCTTTTTGTCGTCTGCTCGTTCAAACAAAAGCGGCCCGTAGACCGAACTTTGACCGGGTGAGTGCAATAAGAAGTAATTGCAGGCCTCAAAAGACTTAAGTAGGCTCGGTGTAAACAGTAGATACAAGATGTTGATCATTGGTACCAGTGACCATCACCGACTTGTTACGCTTGGTCTGTTCCCGCTTCCGATTTTCAGTATCGACGTCGATCATCGCCGCTACCTTCTATACTTTTGCAGCCCGAGCGACGTCGCGACCGAAAATAGCTAGAACAATCTCATCATGGTTTTTGGCGCCCATTCTGCGGCGTTCATGCGAATGAATCGCCGCACGTCAAATTATTTACACGAAGTTAAGCGGTGTAACGAGCCTTGATAATTTCGCTTAGGCCATTAAAGAGGTAAGACATTGCTATGAGGACGTAGAATCGACAATTCCAACGCGGAAAAGAGTATGCAGGCTCACACAGACGCCGACAACGTGACATTCCAATGGTTTGTTGACGCGGGACGCGGTGCTTCTTGTCCGTACTCCTTTGCGAATGCGTTCGAACTGTCGTCTGTTCTTTCAAACTTGTCTGCTTTTTGTCGTCAGCTCGTTCAAACGACAGCGGCCCATAAACCAAACGTTGGCCCGGTAATTGCGATAAGAACTAAGTGCAGGCCTCAAACCACTTTTGAAGGTTGGTTGGGGTAAGTAGGCTAAGTGTAAACAGTAGAAACAAGATGTTGATCATTGTTGCCAGTGGCCATCACCGACTTGTAATGCCCGATTCTTTTTGCGGTTTTCAGTATCGACGTCCACCATCTCAGCTACGGTCCACGCTTTTGCAGCCCGAGCGACGTCGCGACTGAAAATAGCGAGCAGAATCTCATCGTGGGAGTCAGGCTTTAGCGTCCATTCTGCGGCGTCCATGTGAAATGAATCGCCACACGTCACATTATTCACGTAAAGTTTTGCCTCGTTAATTTTGCTCAAGGCGCTCAAGTAGTCAGACATTGTTAGGAGGACGTAGAATCAACAATTCCAACGCAAAAAAGAGCACGGGGACTCCCACCGACGCCGACAACAACGCAATTCAAAGGTTTGTTTATGGGTGACGGTGGGCTTCTTGCCTACCATCCACCGCGCATGCGCGGCGCCGGTGGCGTCCGCTAGGGGCGCTCCGGCTTCTTTGTAAGCATGAGTTGGTGTATAGACCGTTCCATTAGGGTCATAGCAGAGAGGGTAATAGAGAAAAAAAAATGCCCTCCCCCTCTCACCCGCATGTCGTCTGCTCCGCCGAGTGGGCTGTAGCTAGCATCCGGCTGGCGTGAAAACTCTGTTTAAAATCGCGTCATTTTGGAAATTTCAAGCGCAGATGCGCGAATTTTGATATGCAAGTTATCGTGTAATGCTATGCTCGATAAAAGGACTAACCGGGTCCAAATGCGCTGTTACCTGCGTGCCAATAAAAAAAAAATAGAGAAAACTGTGTCAGGTTGGCCGGTCTCTCCGGCGGAAAGTAAACCCGGTTGCTGTACCTTTTTTACTATACAAAGTTTGTACTGGTGTAGGCCTTTAGCGACCATGAATGGAAGTCTGAAATAATAAATAAAAACGTGTTCTGCCGCAATACACGAAGTAGTTGAGGGTATTACTGCCGGCTGACTCAACTGCTATTTAAGTAACGGAAAAAAAGATATGCTAGTTGATCATTTACCGAAATAGAACAAGAGAGCTATAGGCTGATTTTGGAGTAGCCATAACTATTCTAAGAACGCGAACCACTTCACAACGGCAGCCACGAGCGAGAGTTCGATGTTCCGTACAACCCGCCGATACAGCCCAAAGATGGAGAATGGCAACCTCCCGGTTTGTCGTCTGCTAGCGGAGTCGGGCGCGTGGCCTCTCTCTCATTTTACCCCGCCGAACCCGCTGAATTTCCCGGATGTATGGAGAGGGCGCTGCTGTCTAACAAAATGGTGCCGCCCAGAGAGCGCTAGACAGAGCCGCCTAGGAGGAAAAAAAATAGAGAGAGAGGAGGAAATGGGGAGAGAGGCCGCCGTGATTGGCCCTTTTATTCACGTGGTACGCGCCCGGCTGTTTCGGCCATCACCCCCCGCAAGCCTCGCCCGCGAGCAGACGCCGCCGGCGCCTTTGGGCTGCTGTGGCTGCCACGCCGGCCCCGCCGAAGTCAAAGGTATACGCCGCGAGTGTGTAATCCAAAAAAAAATTAAAATTTAGAAGTGAGATCGACGCTCACACAGTAGACAACACGCCCGTGATTCCCAATGTACAACCAGCCAACGTAGGCAGAGCACATAGCTACTCGCTGCCTTAGGCTTAGAGCGCGCAGGGGGGGGGGAGCGCCGGACTTATTTACGGTGTACAGATATATTTTTCCTCATCACCTCACGCCCAGGCGTACACGCCGATGCCGCCAATGTTTCTGTCGCGTTACGGCACTGGCGCAGCACAGCGCGGTGCCGCTAGCTAGTTGTTTGCGTTTAACCGATTTCTTGATCGCCACTGCTGATTCCAGCCATTATCAAACGCCTTTCCGACTTTCGCGATTGACGACTAGCCTCCGTGGGATCTAAGGACGCGAGCGAACGCCCTAATATTTGCACGTGCATATGTTGCACGAACAATTTCCTACTTGAGAAAGCGACTCTGGCTGTTAGAGTACGTACACGTCGTACACGCTACGACGTTTCGCATTCACACTCGCCCCCCCCCCTCCGCAATTATACGCTCCGTGCGGGAACTATAGGGGGCGCTTTGAAAAACGCGCGTAGCGCTGCTAGCGGAGGAGCTGGTGTTCGACAGTGTAGCCTCCCCTTACAAAAAAATTTAACCAATTTCTACAGAATTTCTAGACATAATTAGGGCTACAGAGCATAGATTTCCTAGGGAGAATGTATCCACTTTTTAAACATTGTCTACAGATTATTGGCCGCTGCTTCCTACAGGTATTGTGTAGACTTCAGTGTACAGATAATGTGGCGACTCTGTACAGCAAACATACAGACATTCTAGCAACACTCCTGTCCCATTTCTAGCGCCAATAAGAGAGTTTCTAACGGATTGCCGTAGAGAAGTGGGCACAGTTTCTATCATCTCACTATGGAGATTATAGCAGTTTCTACCCATTTTCTGCCCACTTTCTACAGACAAATCCCCTCAACTCTATCCATTATCTACAGAAAATAGGCCAGTTTCTATCTTTGTGTAATGCTAGTTATCAATTCTGAAGTGTACCGATGCATATGCTGCATGCTTGCTTCATTATACACTCAAAGACCAGACAAAATGTTCCTATTTTTCGTGTTTTATTTTCTCAGTTGTTCAGCAGTGTTTTGTTCTACTTGTCCAGCTTGCTCAGCATGTTTGATAGGCTGTGCTTGATCTTTGATGCATCGACCTTGAAAAGTGCACGGGTGTGGCCTGGAAAAAAGAGAAAGAGAGAGAGAGATGACAAGATAGCATCTATCAAAATCTCCAGTTGAGCAGCTCCCCACTACTCATCTGGGGACATGCACATGCCCCATTCACAGGCTCACTTGCCCGATAATTAGGAAAAACGGGCATGATACTTTGGAAGCAAGAAGGGTGGGAGATCATGGATGATGGACGATAGAGGCTGTAACCATTGTAACGGGCAGTAGCTTGCGCCACCAATACAGCTGGCCCGGCCAAACTCTCCAATCAACGCCAAGCTACCAGCTTCAGCCTGCAGCTTTCATAGAAGCCTAGACTTTGCATGGTAATGAAAAAGTTAAGTGTCTTCAAATTGCTGCTCTATTAGCAAGTCTATTTTACACTAGGGACGTATCGATTGGTGTTCGGGCTCCGACTGGCCGCACGTTTTTATTTTCGCGTGACCCGCGTCACGGAGCTCGTGAGCCGAGCTTTGTGCTGCAGCCATTGTTGCGGGCTCCTCAAGGGCTCCCCCCCTTGTAGCATGGATCGTAGGAGAAGAAAAACTGATAGATCTCATGCTGGCAAAAACAAAAAAAGGGAAGAAGAATAATGAGTAGATTCGGTTCAGACATTAAAAGTACAAGAAAAGCTATATGGAGTTATGTGGTCCATGAGACGCGCTTTCTTGTGGAAGGGGTCTTGTTGGCTTGCAGAGACAGTAGTTGTTCCCTGGATGGAGACTGGCCCTTGAATTCTTGAAATGCAGGCTTGAGTCTGTCCATCGCTATGGTTTGTGTATGTCCGTTGACGTCTAGAGTCATGGTTTTCTCGGTGCGTTTGAGCACCTTGAAAGGTCCATCATAGGGCGGAGTCAGACTTTTCTTGCTGCCTTCTTTGCGAATAAAAACGTGTGCATGTTTGGATCTCCTGGCTGATGAAAACTTTCTGAGAATCAGGCAATCGAGGTAGGGTCAGTTGAAGCTCTCGGATGAGCTCTCGCAGGTTGTCCAAGTACGTTTGGGATGGGACAGTTTGAGAATTTTTTTTTGCTGTTGAAATATTTACCAGGAAGTGTAAGTGCGAGCCATAGACGAGTTCCGCTGCGGTGCATCCGAGGTCTAGTTTGAGCGCGGATCGAACGCCGAGGAGGACGAATAGTAGGTGATCGACCCAGTTGAGTCGCCCGTCTGGTGCCGTAATTGCTGCCTTGAGTTGTCGGTGCAGTCTTTCTACCATGCCGTTAGCCGAGGGGTGGTAGGCGGTAGTATGCACATGGTGAACTCCTAGGAGCTGGGCTAGAGCGGCAAAAAGCGAGCACTGGAACTGCCGTCCCCGGTTCGTAGTGACGGTGGATGGACAGCCAAAGCGGGCGATCCAAACCTCAACAAACGTCCTGGCGACAGTCTCGGCAGTGATGTCTGGTAGGGGTATAGCTTCGGGCCACCTGGTGTAGCCGTCAACGCAAGTCAAGATGTAAGTAAATCCTCGGCATGGAGACAGTGGACCCACAATGTCAAGATGCACATGGTCGAACCGTGCAGAAGGAGAGCGGAACGGTACCAATGGAGTCACCGTGTGCCGGCTCACCTTAGAGCGCTGACATTGCAGACATGTTCGTGCCCAGCCACGTACATCCGAGTTGATGCTAGGCCAGATGTAGCGAGCTGTTATCAGGCGCTATGTGGCTCGGATGCCTGGGTGACTGATGTCGTGTAGGTGGTCGAAAACGTTCCGACGAAGAGCTAGCGGAACAAGAGATTTTGAGAGCATTGCTGCCGCACAACATCTCGTTGTGCGGCTGCAATGCTCTCAAAATCGACAGCTCCACGACTTGCCATGACAGAGTCGACACGGGATAGCGCGTCCGCCGCCGGGTTGTCTTTGCCTTTTACGTGGCGGAGATCAACCGTGAACTCGGAAATGAAAGCAAGTTGTCGGATCTCTCGGGAGCAGTAGGCGGTGTGGTTGCCATGGAAAGCATACGTTAGTGGCTTATGGTCCGTCAAGATGTGGAACTCGTGACCCTCAAGGATAGACCTGAAATGTTTGACAGCCAGGTACACGGCAAGAAGTTCACGTCCGAGCGTGCTATAACGTGTTTCGGCGGGCTTCAGTTCCTGGGGAAAAAATACAAGTGTTCGCCACTCGCCGTGAAGCATCTGTTGCAGGACAGCTCCGGCAGCAGAGCTGGAGGCGTCAGCCATGAAACGGGTGGGGGCTCCAGGTTGCGGATAGAAAGCAGGGCTGCATTGGCCAAGGCTTCTTTAACGTTGGAAAAAGCTGACGCAGCTTCTGCGTTCCATGGAACTGCTGATGATGGCCCTTTTGTGGTTCTAAGAAGATCCGTCATGGGCTGAATCATTTCAGCACAATGCGGAATGAATCTGCGATGGAAATTGATCAAGCCCAGAAACTCGCGAAGCTTGCGAAGTGACGTGGGTTGGGGAAACTCGCGGATTGCCCGGACTGCGAGTGGTAAGATGCCCCTTGACGTAACGCGATGGCCCAGAAAGTCCAGCGCATCAACGCCGAAAACGCACTTCTTCGCGTTGATGACGAGACCGTACTCCTGCAGCCGATCGAACAACAGTCGCAGGTGTTGCTCGTGTTCTTCCGAAGAGGTGCTGGCCACGAGGATATCGTCAACGCAGGCGAAAATGAAGTGAAGACCTCAGGTGACTTCGTTGATAAGGCGTTGGAACGTCTGCGCGGAGTTTCGCAGGCCAAAGGGCATCCTTACGTATTCGAAAAGTCCGAACGGAGTAGTTATGGCAGTCTTGGCCACGTCCGCTGGCTCTACGGGAATTTGGTTGTAGGCCTTTATCAGGTCTACCTTGCTGTAGATGTTGGTACCAGCCGGCACCATGACAGAACAGCACACGACAAAACAGCACGGCGACAAAACAGCACGCGTCAAAATAGCAAGCGACAAAACAGCACAGCGTCAAAACGGCACAGCGACAGAAGAGCACGTGCCAAAACAGCACGGCGTCAAAACAGCACAGTGTCAAAACAGCACAGCAACAGAACAGCACAGCGTCAGAAGGGCACAGTGACAGAAGGGAACGGCGTCGAAACAGTACAGCGTCAAAACAGGACATTGACAATATAGCTAAGGTTTGGCCTCTTCGGTTTTTATTACTTTGAAATTCGGCGTACTTTTTAGTTCTTAATTCCAAACAGAACTTTTCGGTTTATTGCGATGTATATTTGTAGACTCATAAGGTTCTCGGTTCTTTTGGGTTTATTGACGAAAACCAGTATACTGACAAAAATGCAATAGTTTTTAAAGGGGCACTGACACACCAAAATCATATTTTTTTTTATTATCCGAAACGATTGAAAACGATGTCGGGACATTACCCTCAAAATTTGAAACTTTAAAATTCAGTATTTGTGAAATAAAAAAACAATTTCCAAATGCCGAATTTGAAGTTCCCGCGCGATCCGCGCCAGTGCAGTGACTCAAATTTTGCGGTCTCCTGCGACTCGACTTTCTTTCGGACCTCCGCCGTTGCCACGGCGACCAGAAGCGAGGAGGAGGTGAGGGATAGAAGGGCGCCGGCGGGAAACAACCGGTTTTTCTTCGACTCGCCAACGAGCGCCGGCAAGTTTTCCGAGGGAGGGTACAAATCTAGGAAGGAACATCACACCGAACTCTGATTTTTGGTATTTCAAAAAGAGGAGCCGTAGTGCGTTCGCAATTGCGTTAAAAAACATGTTTTACGATTGCCGTTATTTAATGTTATAGAAATGTCACCTACAAAGCTTGTAAATTTCCTGATTTTTGACGTCACCGATCAAAAGAAGCGAGGAGGTGAGCGGCGGGAAATACAAACGCCAAAACTAAAAAGGCGCGCGCGCGAGAGAGAAACTTTTTTTTCGGGATGCGGTTTTTTTTGCGTGTCTATGACTACAAGTTGCATCGTTTTAGACAATAAAACAAATACGACCTTCGGGTTGTCAGTGCCCCTTTAAAAGCGTTTGTTTAAAATATATAGTGAGTAAACCATGTACTGGTTTTCTTATTTGTTGCAATATGTGGCAGCCGACGCGACCAGTTCTGCAAGACGCACTGGGGTCCTATTGTGATCTGCCATTATCGTCGTCTGCTCCTATTTGTGCACAGAACGAACATGATCTTCACTACCACTTCGGTTGGAGAGGAAAATATCAAAATCCAGAAATTCGCAAGCATTGTACTCAGTGCGGTTTTTCCCCATTTTCACGACTGCGAGAGGTGATAACTTCGCGCCGACCACACAAACGACAATAAAACAATCGTATTTATTCCCTCCTCTAGTAGACGGAAGCTAGAGTTGCTAAACAAATGTGCGGCATTTACGGACGCCCTTAATCTTCATTGTTCAGTTCATGATTAAACTCTCTTCTATGAACAAAGAATTCGGCACACAAATCCCTATCAGGTGCAAAAACCCAGATTTCGTTTTGAAGACACCTGCGCCCCTGGAGCTTTTGTTGAAAGTTGAACTGATCTCGAAGACAATATGAAAACTGCGAAATGAAGTGGTGATACGATCAGTAATGAGTCACCCCCCCCCCCCCTCCAAACGCCCTCCAAAATACTGACCTTTTTCAGTAAAAAAACGAATTCGGAAAGATGAACTCGGCGTACGTTTACCGGTTTTATTTGGTTTAAGCCGAAAACGATGAACCCTAAATATAGCGAATGAATTTAAAAAATGCATGTGTCAAAGTAGGCACTGTAAAGGAATTGAGGGTCTAGGCCAATTCGTTGAAAGCTAACTCGTCGACGGGTCAATTCGTAATAGGGAATTCGTCGAAGGGCAACTTGAGGAAGAGTTCAACTGGTCACCGCTTTTTCAAAACCAAAATATGATTTTTGTCCTCAAAAGGTAAAGCAAATACTGCCCTATATATTGTAATCCGTAAAATCGCCGCACGATAATTGACTTTCAATGCGTTCTTTCTTGTCGAAGAGAACAACTTGTCACCATGAGAGCCACATTAGATGCTATATTGAAGTTAGGTTGCGGAATTTTGTAAGCACTGAAATAGGCAATATTTTTTTTTATAACCTAGCGACAATAAATGAATGGGTCAAGGAGGTTCGAAATTATTTGCGCAGAGAGAGGTGAAGAGCGCGCTCGAAGTTGCTGCATGCGTGCTCTTTTGACGCCGTGCTGTTTTGGCATGTGCTCTTCTGTCGCTGTGCTGTTTTGACGCTGTGCTGTTTTGTCGCGTGCTATTTTGACGCGTGCTGTCGCTTTTTCAAAAACCAAAATATGATTTTTGTCCTCAAAAGGTAAAGCAAATACTGCCCTATCTAATTGGTAAAATCCGTAAAATCGCCGCACCATAATGGACTTCAATGCCGTCTTTCTGTCGAAGAGACAAAACTTGTCACCATGAGAGCACATTAGATGCTATATTGAAGTAGGTGCGGAATTTTGTAAGCACTGAAATAGGCAATATTTTTTTTTATAACCTAGCGACAATAAATGAATGGGTCAAGGAGGTTCGAAATTATTTGCGCAGAGAGAGGTGAAGAGCGCGCTCGAAGTTGCTGCATGCGTGCTCTTTTGACGCCGTGCTGTTTTGGCATGTGCTCTTCTGTCGCTGTGCTGTTTTGACGCTGTGCTGTTTTGTCGCGTGCTATTTTGACGCGTGCTGTTTTGTCGCCGTGCTGTTTTGACGCTGAGCTGTTTTGACGCGTGCTGTTTTGACCGTGCTGTTTTGTCGAGTGCTGTTTTGTCGTGTGCTGTTCTGTCGCGTTCCCGGTACCAGCCAGTCCAGCGGAGAAATTGTGAATGTTCGGAAAAGGGTACCGATCATGTACCGTGCATGCATTCAAAGCGCGATAATCTCCGCATGGTCTCCAGTCATTCGGGTCCTTTTTCTTGACCATATGTAGTGGCGGCGCCCAGTTGCTGGAAGACGGGCGGACGAATACGAGCTCCAGCATATGTTCGAACTCTCGACGCGCGATGTTTAGTCGCTCGCCAAATAGGCGGCGAGGACGCGCGGAGATGGGCGGGCCACTGGTGATGATGTGATGTGTCACACCGTGCTTGATTGGTACCTCCGTATTGCAGGGCCGGGTTATGGCAGGGTATTCTGTGAGGAGGGCTTCGTACCTCGACGTCGTCGCCAGGGGACGCATCGGGGAAGCGTTGAATGACGACAGGATACCCTGGATGGTCAAGGATGTGGTGGCATCGGTGAGGCTTCTGCTACGGATGTTGACGGAAAGGCCAAAGTTTGCCAGGAAATCCGCTCTCAGTATGGCTTGACGGAGATCCTCGACAACGAAAACTCACCGGAAACGTCGCCTTAGTCCTATATCGACGGTTAGGGATCCCTGGCCAAAAGTGGAAATTGCCGAGTTGTTGACGGCTCGTAGGGGTGCGGTATGTTGCACTTGCTGACGGACAAGTCGTGACGCAGGCAAGACGCTCACCTCGACCCCGGTGTCCACTAAGAAGCGGTGACCAGAGATTTGGTCAACAACGTAGAAAAGGCGGCTTGTGTGTTGGCCCCCGTCACTCGCCGCTGCTAGTGCCGGGCCTCGGTGTTTTCCGACCAGGAGCATGGTTGATGGTAGTGTGTGGCCCGTTCCGCGAAACGCCGGTGATACCAGCACAGGGCTCTGCTGCTTGACCGCGAGGCTCGTCGCGAGGATGAACGGGCGTGAGGGGAGCCGCGTCTGGATTGTCGAGGTCTCTCGTCTGACGCTTTCATGGCGGCAACAGCGCAGGAAAGCTCTGCTATGCTTGCCTTGATCTCGGCGACTGTTGCTTGCCAGGGCTGGGGCTCGTAAGGCTCGTGAGATGCCACAGCAGCAATAGAAGGGACTGAATATTCAGCAGTCCGATCCGCCAGCATGACAACGCGATCTAACGGCATGTCGTCAGCAGCTGCAAGAACCATGCGCATTCCTTGCGGAAGTTTTTGAAGAAAGAGCTCCCGCAGTATACGGTCTTGGGAATCGGTGGCTTCTGGACCCAGCAACTGTCGCATTCGGTGGAGAAGTTGTGATGGGCGGCGATCTCCTAGCTCCTGGGCCGGTTTGCTCATCTTCCGGACGCGGCCGCGGCCGCGGCCAAGAGGAATTTTTCTGTCACGTGACCAGTTCCATCGGGACAAGGAAGTACCTAGCGTCCCTGCCTAATGGCGGAGAAATCCGTATCGCTTCAAGCACAAAAGCCTAATTTCGCTCGCAGAAACTGACTGCAGGGACTTTCATCTGGAGTCCAATTGACCGCCCCTTTATACTGTAGGAGCGACAAGTGAGGTACAGCCAGGAAGGGTAAATATAGGCCAAAATAAAGAAAAAATTACGCGAGATGAAAGCGGTGGCTGTATTTTTAT
Organism: Ixodes persulcatus; assembly: GCA_013358835.2. Classification (NCBI taxonomy): domain Eukaryota; kingdom Metazoa; phylum Arthropoda; class Arachnida; order Ixodida; family Ixodidae; genus Ixodes; species Ixodes persulcatus. The sequence continues at coordinate 67,735 of JABSTQ010010022.1, forward strand.
ATAACTCCGCCAGTGCCGTCGGCTCGCGCCTTCTGCTGTGGTCGAGAGGTTAGAGCGCCAGCACTTGCCGTCGCGGCGTGAAAGTGCCCGGGTTCAATTCGCGCCACAAACTCCCTCTTTTTTTTTTTTCTTGTATTTGTTTCCACTCCCACTAAGAATGTAGGCAGGGCCTTATGAGCTCTATAAAATTATTGGGCGGATTGTTCTGACTCACCAGTTTGTTGTTCATGACCTCGGAAGAGCGCATACATGTCTCTGGCTTTCTTTACCCACTTCAGCCACGTCTCCTGCATCTGCTGTACACTCCGCCGAAAGTTGACAATATCTTCCCATGCCCGTCTCTTCGTTCGCCAGGTAACTGTGCTGCTGAATTTCTCTAGAATTTGTTGTTTCCGTTTTACAACTGCTCTAATTAATTCCATTTGTTGATCCAAAGTCATTTTAGGTGTTTGCGTTAGAGACATGGTTTGCGATGTCGACGCCTGATTCAATTTTGCATTCGGTTGTGATCATCTGCTATTCTAACTAAAATTTAACAAGTAATGTGTTAATATTACAAAACGATTGCCACAACAAAATGTAAAGAGTAAAAATATACCTTTTATCACATTCCATGCAAGTAAAACTATGATATCTTCTATTTTGGTTTTACTACTTTCTCAGTCGTTTAACTTGCTGCCTTGCCTGTAGGATTTCACTCAATCAATGCATCCACAGCTGCTAGCCTTTTTTTTTTGTTTTGCTTATTTTGTGGAAGTTTTTTGTATTTTTTTTTCTAAATTGTCACAACTACAGTTTTTATTAGTACTATATAGGCGTCTCCTGTTCTTGAAAGGAGTCGTAGCAAGAGCGTTGTATATATAAAAACACATAAAATTGTAGTTGCTGTGGAAAGGATGCTTGTTTCGGCTCCGTTTGTGTGAAAGCCATACCGATGCTGTTGCCTTGTTTTCCTTTTAATGAACATTATAAAATGATTGTATCAGCGCGTTAACTTGCCTTGATCTTTTTTTTCCCAGTGTTTCGACTGAACAGGTGGGACTAACAGTAGAAACCGTGTAAGGCGCAGTAGTGCAAGTGGATGATTCGTAAAAAAAGGATTACAGCAAAAAAGTGAGACACGCGCGCAAAAAAAAAAGAGTTCCTAGCGCAATTTGAGCCCAGAACGTTTACGCCGCGACAAGAAGAACGGGCGCTCTAACCTCTCGACCACAACGGAAAACGCGAGCCGCGAGCGCTGGCGGAGGTATATGAAAAGCAATAGACCATTTGCAGTATTCCCAAGCGCCCCGGCCCGCACTCAAGGAATCATGGGAACGGTGTTCCTTCATCTCCCTAGTGATCACTAATTTTCGACCAACTCCATGGTTACACATCTTTTTAGCGTAATTCGAGGTCACCCTAAACAAGCGCCTGATATACCCCAAGGACCTGTCATATAACTTTTAAAATTGCTCGTCAACGTCAGCATTTTTTATACTGCGCATGCGATCTACCTTTCAACCTGGCTGAGCTGCAGAAATCTCTTACAATATTATCATTCTCGCGATTATTGTTTGAGCAGGAATTGCTTAAAAAGCCGATAATTCACAAAAGCAAAAACCAGGATTTAGCTCGGAGTCCGCGGGGCTGTTTATAGCATTTTTAACGTTTCTAGCTTAATATCAGCATGACAATAATGTAAGAGATTTCTGCAGCCCATCCAGGTTGAAGGGTGGACCGCATGCACAGTATCAAAAACGCTGACATTGAGGAGAAATTTTAAAAGTGACATGACAGGTCATTGGGTATATCAGGCGCTTGTTCAGGGTGACTCCGAATTACGTTGGTTTGCTCTGTATGTTTATACAGCCTTGATGGAGATACGCCACGACGGGTAATCGGCCTCTTAGCAGTAGATGAGAAATTTAGCCAGTGCAGTACAACCGCTAACCTGGGATTTTTAACGTGCATCACACAGTAGTGATAACACGAACGCGTGCCGGTACGAAACTCATCCAGATCGAAACGGGCGGGGGCGGTGGGGAATCGAACCCAGGAGGTTCCCAGCTCAAGCTTTCGCTCCACGCTCCAAGCTGAGACGCGTTAGCCCACTCGACGGAGGTATATGAATATACTGCCATCGCTTTTATCTCGCGTGGTTTTTTCTTTATTTTGGCTCATGTTTACCCTCCCTGGCACTCAGTGGCGTACCAACTTGTTTTTGAGTGGGGGGGGGGGGCTCAAACCTGACCCCCCCCGGGCCGGGGGGGGGGGGGGGGGGTTGCCCTTGGTATCTCTTGGGAACCGCCGGCCAGTGTTTGCCCTGCCCAGTGGCGGCTGTTTCAGGGGGGGGGGGGGGCAAAACACATGTTTTGCCAACCCCCCCCCCCCCCCACTCTGAGAACTGGGGGGGCAAGCGCCCCCCTTGCCCCCCCGGTTGGTACGCCCATGCTGGCCGTAACTTTACCTGCCGCTCCTACAGTATAAAGGGGCGGTCAATTGGACTCCAATCGAAACTCCCTGCAGTCAATTTCTGCGAGCGAAATTAGGCTTTTGTGCTTGAAGCGGTACGGATTTAAGCCTCTTGCGATCTCTTAGGACCAGCAGCGGAGCTGGTCCTAAGAAATAGCAAGAGGCTTAAAAACCGGTCTGGTCTCTCTCGGTTGAACTCGGTCGCAAGAGTGTGAACGGGCCTTAAGACCGAAGGGCGAGGGTAAGACGGGCCGGGGAGGAGGAAGCAGACGGAACGCTAATGAGAGAAGGAGGTTTCCCCCTCTCTTCTCCAGCGTTCCGTATGCTTCCTCCTCCCCGGCCCGTCTTACCCTTGCCCTTCGTTCTTAGGTTGCAACAGACTATAGATTTACCACATTTACTACAGAAGCAAAATCCACAGCAGGCCTGCAGGCCGCATCACCCGCGAAGCTAGGTCCGGTCTTCGCAGGCATTCCGGGTTTGTCAACGGCTAATGCTTCGTCCGTCAAACCACGTGATCACAAGGCCACGCATAACATCCACTGCACTATCAACCTTGGGTACAAGTGACAAATCCTGTCGTGGTGTTCATTGTCGAGATGGCCCTGAAGATTAGCCTTTGTAAGCGCACCCCCGTAGCGATAAAAAGTATACGATTCATTGGTCCGGCGAATACAGACCGTCTACCACGTCTTCAGCTTAGGGAGAGAGAGAAAAAGACAGAAGGAGTAGAAAGGAAGCAGCCCAGAACGGTGGGTGCGCTTACAAAGGCTAATCTTTAGCGCCACCTCGACAATTAACACAACGACAAGATTTGTCACTTGTACCCAAGTTTGATAGTGCAGTGGATATTATGCCTTATCACCAGCTTCTGCCTTATCACCAGCCTCTGCCTTATCACCAGCTTCGAGACTGCAGTCAAGTGACCCTAAACGGAGACACGATTGGCCTAAAACACGCATAGCGTCTGTCAATACCGATTGAACAGGACAGCTCTTTGAAGGCCAGCTTTTGAATTTCTAAAGAAGCTGTCCAGCCCAAAAGTGATTTTAAACGGGGCAAGTTTGAAGACACTATGTATTACGTCGTATAACTCACATTATAATTTAGAATGAAGAACTAAGCGCGACTATTTTTCGCGCACGATGTCCACAAATAAATATATATATATATATATATATATATATATATATATATATATATATATATATATATATATATAATATATATAAACGAACATATGCAGATGAATGAACCGTACTTAATCCAATGAATCAAAGTTTTCAGGAACCCGCCGAAAGCCAAAAATCGGCGGAGCCAGGATAAAGATATATATATCTTTATCAATAAATTTAAAATTATTTGTACACTGTTATGTTCGCGTTTTTAAATTTCAAATTTTTTTTACGAAAGAGTTACACATAATAGACACCACGGACAGCACATCGTCCGACTTTCCACACACGATGAATCGCCGACGCTCGCTGACAGAAGGTTGCGATGCTATTCTCCTTTCTGTCTCAGTCAGCTGGCTTAAATCATCAAGCTTCGAACATTCTCGCAGTATATCGCCTTTAGTTACCCTCGTTGGAGGTTGAAGTCACATTCTGGTCATATAGTCCTGTCTTCAAGAAAAGGCTAGCGTGCATGATTGTTTCAACCTATTGATTTGGAATCATGGTGACTAAATCTGGTGTTGGCAGTGGTCGATGCTGCAACCTACAGCATGTTTGATTGGAAACCTGTGTTATTGATGTATATATACTCTGTGTGATTTTTTTTAAATGTTTATCAGGGCCAAATTTTGTGACAATAAAATCCTGTGACTATGTAGTTCACTTCAAGCCTGTTGTAAAAGCGTTTCTTACAACACACGAAAACTGCTTATGACTCATAACAGCGATTTTGTCATGTTTTCAGTGTGTATGATATATCAAGTCAGGTCTGTAGAAAATCTAGGAATATGGCGACGCAAAGTCTAACGACCGTTGGCGACAGACGGTTGGTAGGATTTCTGACGACTGTGCTCTGTAGACTCCTGTTGACAGGAAATCTGTAGAAACCTTGTAGAAAAATGGCGATGAGACAGGAAGTGGACAGGTATGTTAAAAAATCGTTAAGATGTCTACAGAGTGGCTCACATTTTTTTGTAAGGGTTGCCTTCACTTCGACGCGCGCCCCCGATGGCCTTTCTTTGCGACGTCACGAAAAGAGCGCTACGGCCTTCTTCTCTTGGAGGTGTTGGACAAGGTTCCAGTATTGGGTAGTATCGCGATACTGTAACTTTTTAATTTTGGTAACTTTTAACTGTAAGTCGATATATTTTTAAGTAACTGTATCGTTAACTTAAATACGTTTTTTTGAAAACGTAACTAGAAATGAAAGTCGTTTACGAATCTCTGTAATGCGAAACCAGAGCGCCGCTCTTGAGGAGGAGGAGAGGAGGGTACGGAGAGGAGGGTTTGTCCTTCCTCCTCCTCTGTACGTTCCCTCCTTTCCGCCTTCTCCTGCCCTTCTTGTCCTCCTCCTTCCCTCCGCCTCCTCTCCTCCTGCCCCTGAATTTGTTGATGGGTGACGTCACACGAAGTCGTGACGTCATTTTCCTCGCTAAATTTAGTGAGGAATCTGAATTGGTGTTGAGGGCACGTGACGTGAGTTTCCCCGCTAAATTGAGCAAAAAATTATCTCTGCTAAAATTAGAGGAAAAGTTTGTCGCTAACTTTAGCCGGCAAAGTTTCCCGTTAGATTTAGCGGCAAAATATCGCCACTAAAATTAGCGGAAAATGTTTCCTGCTAGTTTCGGGGGAAACATTCCATAATGCAACGCGCGCAGTTACGCCGACGCCGCTGAACCCGTAAACGGACGCCTAAAAGCTGCGCTCTAAACGTATCTGCAAAGATACACATATTTTTGCGAAAAAAAAGATCGATTTTGTAAACACTGCAGTGGGTTTGACCATGTGCAGAGGTTGGCCCCACATTAGATGCGACATAATAAAACAAGAACTCGAAATTTTTTCGTCGCAGCAAGGTGCCGGCGAAGGGGGCACACGCCTTTCTACTTCTGGGTTTTCTGTTTTCATCGCGTGGAAAGGGGCATTTAGCATTTGCTTCATTTCAGCCAATTTGTGCGTGGCTTTTTCGCCCGTCTTCACCCTTTCCGGCCGCATCAGCGGTAACACGGTACAAGTAACGGCGTTACCGGTAATCCATTACTTTTTCGGTGACGTAACGTACTCGTTACATTTTCTAAACTGTATTGGTAACATGCGTTACTTACTTCGAGTAACGCGGAACGCAGTTAGGTTACTCGTTACATATATCTTCCCAGGACTTAAGGAATATACCTATGAATGTATTTCAAGTTTGTAGATGCTAACCCATATAAAGTTTTGAGTTTTTGGCGTTCTTTCTGGCGTTCTTTTTCGTGAGTATTTAGGTCAAACTGTGGAAAGATAAGGTAATTATGTTCAGTTTCTGGATTGACATAATATGTTCCTTGCAATATGGCGCTTATGCACACCTGTAACACCGAAAAAGTAAAACTTGTTAATGCATAACAAAAATTAACGGAAACATAACACGTGTTAATTTTTTATGGTAACAGGAATGGTAACGCATTCATTTTATTTTGAAATAACGTAGGTCAGTAATGCGTTCATTTTATTTGCAAGTAACGAGTACCGAATTTTGTTACTTTTTGCTTCTGTAACATTTACAACACTAGTGATTCCTACGTATTAAGGCGAAATATTGTGTCTCCATTTGATAAACCCTCTTTAAAAATCATGTTTCTAACACTAAGTGGTCTGTGTTGCACACCAGGACACACTAAGGTGGCCTGGTGTGCACACCAGCACACATTAGTATTTCGTGGAGTGCAAACAAGAACACACTAAGCGGAATTGATGTGCACGTCAGGATACGTAGCTGACATGGTATGAACACAAAAACACACTAAGCCCCTCTGATGTGCACGTGAGGATCACCAAGCCACTGTGATAGGCCCACCAAAACACACTAACCCGCTCTGATCAGAGGTGGCTGGAATGACATAATGATCTGCAACTAAACTTGCAGATCATTATTTCGTATGTTGCTCTGTAACCCCGTTATCTCATTCTTCGACTACTACAAGCCCTAAGAAAGAAGTCTCAATTGTTGACCGCAGGCACTTTGATAAACTGGTGACACAGCATGATTGGGACACGTTTCTACTGACAGTGTCACCTGCCGACAGTTACGAGCACTTAGGGCCGGTTGCACCAACGTCGCTTACCTTAACCCAAAGCGGCTCTTTCCTAAGTCGGCTTAGCGCCCTAAACCGAGCTCGGGTAAGCACGGGTTTAAATTCCGGTTGCACCAACGTTAACCCGGCTTTACAGACGCGCCCCTAGCTAAACGCTGGATTTGCCTAGGGAATGTAGGGACACACAGAGCGAACTAGGGAACGCTCAGAGGGACGAATACGATTGGCGGAGAGGAATCTCGTATGTAAACAAAAAACCTGCTGTAGTAGCCGTCGTCGTCGTCTGCTTTTCGCTGTATTTCTTCGGTGAGTAACGAATTAAAGGTCTCCAAATTCAATCATTTTTGTCGCTTAACTTTCAAAAACAGGAGTCAACGCTTTAAATAAACACAAATGCTCTTTACATCTGTGATTGTGTGTTTATTATCGGTTGATAACAGAATATTTTGTAGTGACAGTAGTTTTCGTGCTCACATTTTGAGATAAAGGAGCCATCGGGGGCCCCAAATCTCACCGAACGCGAGAAGGACGCTCTACTCGCTACATCGCTGAAGACAAAACATCATCGAGAATAAGTAGGCAGGTAAGATGACTACTAAAATCAAGCCATGCCTGAGACCGATGAAGTTCAAAACGGTGACGAACTCGCCACGGCAGCTGCGAAAATGCCCTGAAATCGTCGAATAGAAGTCGTCGAGTTGTCGTCGCCACGAATAGAAGTTGTCGTCGCAACGAATGAAATATATAAGGCAAAATATTCCTAAAAAGCGCGATCACCAGAAAAGTTACGGTTATGGAACGATACAGTTTTCTGAAGCCAAGATTCTACTCGCGAGACAAGGAAAATTCACTGAAGATTGTCTCGAAACTCAGAAAACAAAAGAAATTGACTTTTCGCTGTTTTATAACCTAAAAGCGCCGCAATCTGATGCAAACGGCAGAAGGGTCGACAATCAGCTGATCGCCGAGATCATGTACTGCCACTATTCAACGCGCTCATCGGATTGAAGGATATGCGTTGCAAGTAGAAATAAACAAGCTGGTAAATAACAATACGTTACAGTTACGCGAAAATCAGTAAGGTATACATACGAATAAGCTCGTTGACAGAATAACCAACGTGAAGACAGACGTGAGCCCCACAGCTCCGTACGTATCTCGGTTAGGGCTAACACGCACTGAGAGTGGAGATCCAGCTTGAAAACAGGGGTCGACAAACACTTCACGCGACAATATTTTGCATCCTTGTCACAATCGAAGGCCATTCTGTCGAGACTCTCACGCTGTCGTAGCCTAAAACACTTTGCACAACCAATTTCGTTCACCGCGTCGACCGCCACAAACCAGCCGCCATGTTTTAAAGCCAGGATTAAGAAACAACCAAAAGCAAAGCGCCCAATGTTGAGCGCTTACGATAAGCGTAGTTTAGTGCTAGGTTTAGCGATAAGCGATTTTGGTGCAACCGAACGAAACCGAAACTTAGCTTAGGTTCCCGGCTAAGCTCTGCTTTGCGCTAAGCGGCGTTGGTGCAACCGGCCCTTAGTAGCACAACTTAATCTCTTTCGCCAGGCAGCTACTCGTACTGTGAAGATTAAGCAGCGTAATATCAACCAGAAATGGATGACTGCTGTAATACTAGCAGCAATCAAGGAAAAAGACTTGCTTTGGATACAATCAAAGCGCTCTCCCAGTTGCAACGTGCTGCGGTCGACTTTTAAACAGAGTAGAAACAAGGTGAATGCCATGATACGTCTCGCCAAACGAGTTCATTTTTGAAATAAATTTAACAACTCTCGTTTCGACATTAAAAAAACGTGGTCCCTGATCAACGACCTGAGCGATACTAAGAAGTCCTCGGCTAGTGATAATTTTTTTTTTTTTTTTTTCATTTTTCTTCTGATTAGCAAAATGTTGCCAATGATTTTAGCAATTTTTTTCTCGAGTGTCGGGCATGGCTAAACACCCAGACTCCTGCTCTTTGCTAAATAATGTGTTGGATTCGGCTTTCTTGCCCTTATTGTCCCAAAACGACCTTAGGTCAATTATTTTAGCCTTAAGCCTAACAAGGCTCCGGGCATTGATGGCATCTCAATTAATGAGTTACGCAGACATTTTGACGTACTTAAGCATGTCCTCCTTTCGCTTTTGAACAAAGTTATCTTAAGTGGAATCATTCCGATACAAATGAAAACTGCGGTGGTTACTCCGCTTTTTAAGGGCGGTGCGCGTAAAAACATAGAAAATTACCGACCTATTTCAATTTTGCCTTGTATTAGTAAGGTGTTGGAGAAACAATTGTACATTTCTATGGAAAGTTTTTTAGACAAGCACAATATTCTTTCACCTCATCAGTATGGGTTCATTCAAGGTCGAGGGACACAGACGCTTTTAGAGGATTTTTCTGATATACTGAATTCAACTTTTGAACGGAATCAGGTTGCCTGCGCACTGTTTTTGGACGTCAGCAAAGCATTTGACAGCGTATGCCATCGACTTTTGCTAATGAAACTTTCGAAATTAGGATTTCGTGGCTCCTTTTTAGTACTCCTTGAAAACTTCCTAAGCGATCGGCGACAGTGTGTTTCAATTGGGCATTTTCAGAGCACATTTTCGTAAATCAAAGCTGGTGTACCGCAGGGGTCAGTTCTGAGCCCATTACTGTTCAATATTTATGTTAATGACCTCCACAACGCTGTGCCAGTTTCGTTATTTTAATATGCTGATGATACGGTTATCTTATCCAGAGCTACCAATTATTTAGATGCAATCTCTTCTCTGCAAGCTGCTGCGATTAAAATTATGGACTGGTTTGAAGCTAATTTAATTATTGTTAATGCTTCGAAAACGCAGCTCATTTGTTTTCATAACCCCGTAAAAAAAGTTAGACCCACCTATCCTTTACTGTTACATGCGTCCAACTGTTTATCGTGTGCTTGTGAGCCGGTAAAATATACATCAACTGTGAAATATCTTGGAATTTTTTTCGACGGTGATCTTTCCTGGAACTCCCACATTGCTTATATTTGTAAGAAGATTCGTTCAGTGTCTTGTTTGATGTACAAAATTCGATACTATATGCCGTTATCAGTCCGAAAAGTTATTATACATGCTCTGGGCTACAGTGTACTTCGTTATGGCATATCTGTGTACGGTCATTGTGCCCAACGATGGCAAACCAGAATTAACACAATACTATGTTCTATGTTAAATAACATTTCCTATGACTTAGGCCTCAATAAAAACATTGATGTGTTCGCGACTCTATCTCTGCCGAATTTTAACTCATTGTTGATTGAAACTGTCGTGCATAGACATTTTTGGGATAGCAGTTTTAAGACTCCCTACGTCCCTGCGCGTAATCTCAGACCGAAAGAGCGATATTGGACACCTCGGTGTTCTACAAGATATGGTAAAAGAACCCGATTATACTATGTTCCAGCATGCTTTAATAAACTCCCGTCGTGTGTTATTGATGCCACAACAAAGTATAAACTGAAGAAAGCGCTGAGAAACATTACTGTATAACCCCCCCCCCCCTCTCTTTTGGTTGACTTTGGTTTCGGTTTTAATTTCGTTTCATTTTTATTTTATGTACTCTATTTGTGTGTGTTTCGTTTGCTGACTGCCAGACGCTGCCAGACAAGCCCAATGAGGCTTTGGCAGGTCTGTATTTGTTTGTGTACTTTACATGCAATAAAAATTATTATTATTATTATTATTATGTAATGAAATTGCAACAATTGAATTACTTCTTGGGGTAATGAGTAATGTAATAAATTACTTTTCTAGGCAGGTAGCTTTGTAATGTAATAATTACTTTCAGGCAGTAATTTCGACAAAAATTACTCATTACTTTTGAAATTACTTTTGTCACAATTTAGAAAATTCGTTTGCAAGCTTTAAGAAAAGAAGAAAAAACAATTTGCATGGTGAAATGTTGGGAAAGAGACATTAGAGAAAGAAAAAAACCGGCCACCTGAGTGCAAAGCCTCGTACGAAGAACTAAACAGACGCACAGAGGCGGGCTGGACAGGCGAAGGAGAAAAGCTTACGTGTAGACATCGCTGGAAGCCCACGGCTTACAAACTCCAGGCAAGACAGATTCACGGCGTCACGTTATCACGAAGATACTGCACTTCGTTCATTCCCAAGCCGACAGTGCGTTAGGAGCTGCTAGCTAACCAGAACCAATCAAACACTTCCCTTTAATCAAATGACCCGTCCCCTTTTCCGCGCGTGAACATGAACCTGAGCGTGGTTACGTGGCGAAAGATAGACGCGTGACTGTTCCAACGAGCACGTAGCTTCCACCGCACTGTCAGCTTAGAGATGAACAGCTTATAGGCTACAAGGCGAAGGGCACATCACCTGTGAAGTCAACCCCCTTTAAAACCCGAGAGGACAAGACAAGCAGATACCCAGCCTTGTTCTTTCATCAATCAAGGTCAAACAGTAAGCTTCGGCCATTGTGAACAACAAACCAGCGAAATAAATAGTTAACTCCAAATGCCTTGTCAACGCCCCAGAACGTTTTGTGTGTCCTCGAGCAAAGCAGGTGGTGCTCGCGGTATGCCTCGCTGCCTTCCCTTGGGAAGTTTATTCGGGAATAACCTACAAGCAGATATCGTCACCCGTTTGTTGGGAGAGTACACAATTTAGGAAGCTCCCGCCATTCCTTTCCTCAACTGGCGTCGCTTCTGCTTAGCTATTATTCAGCCCCTGTGTGTTAATATGCGCCAAAAATTGGGCTCTTCGGGTGTTTTGGAACAATACGTTTTGAGAGGAATGACCGGGAATACGTCAACTAGTGCGCTTTAAACGATAGGATTATACTACGTCTGAAGCGGAAGGGAAACGTTTCACGTGACGACTTCTTTTAAGAACGAGTTCCCATGGCCCGACTTAACAGACTTGCACGGACTACAACTTTTTGTAAATGAGAAAGACGAAAACATATCACCCTTTTAGTAAGGACCTTCACCGTTGAATGAACAGGAAAACCGGTGAGGCGACTGTCTTTGAGTCACATCTAAAATTGCTATTCGCCAGCTGAAGGACTGCTCAGTATGGTTCACTTTGAGGCGCATAAGGTTGTTGCTGTGTAAACAGGAAGGTCTGAGTTTTTGATACGTATAGGGTAAATAAAAGGAGCACGAATTACTGCCTCAAGGAATTTAAAAGTAAAGTCAAAGTAATTTTATTACTTTCAGAAAGTAATTGTAATGTAATGCCGTTACTTTTAGTCTGCGGAAATTTGTAATGTAATTTAACTACAGTTCTGCAGTTTTCAAAAAGTAATAAGTAATGTGATTTAATTACTTTTTAAAACTAATTTTGCCATGTCTGGCTCTGATGCGCATATCAGTGTACAGTAGGCTGGTGTAATGTGCACACCAAAACACACTAAGCCGCTCCGATGCGCACGTCAGGATACACCAGTGATGCCAATTTAGCGGATTTTTCGGTCAACTGGCAGATTTTATTTTTTCCTGATGGAAAAAAAGGAGTAGCGGCTAGAGATTTTTTTTTTTTTTTTGCAGCGCATTTTTATACATGGTGTATTTCTGGCGGATGCCTCATGCAGTGCGAAAACTCAAAATTGTCCGTCAAAGCACAATATCCGTATCCTCTAAAAACACCGAATTAGAAACCGGCGCCACAAGCGACTAGGGTCGGCTTGCTAGAAACAGCGTCTCAGCTGAGACTGGGGGAAGAAAAGCACAAAGCCAGCGCACGAGCTGAGCGGGACTCTAACGGCGTCTCAAGACGTTCACGCGCTCCTCATTTTACAGTGCCATAGCCTCCTCTATACTGACAAAGCCTGGCAGATCGCCACGAGAAGCGACCGCCGAAATTGAAAAGGTAGAGCGGCAGACAACGGATGAGAAAAGAGCCAAGTGACGGGCACCCCGCTGCGGCGAGACGCCGAAACACACTTTTCCCGAGCGATGGAATGTCCGCTCGTGCTCCTCGCATTCCTCGCGCTACCGCTTCGTTTCTCGTCGGGTTTGAAAACCATGTTTCGGGTCCTCGCCGCTGCAAAAGCTGTGCGCTGACGTCCAGGTTCCCCGAGAAATGCTCTGTGCAACAAGATTCTCGCGCTCCAAATCTGCGACCGGGCACCCTATGACTGCGTCGCCGAACTGCCAGGCTTTGTGGGTATAGAGGAGGCTACGACAGTGCCTTCCTTCACCCAGTCGCATCTGAGACGCTATTCTAGCAAGCCGCCCCAGGAGCTCTCCTCTCCTGCTGAACAGACAAAGAAATCAGTGAGACTTCAAACCGGGGATCGTTTTCTACGCAAGACAACGCACACGTGCTATACGAAGCCGCCGAGCCGTGGACTCAACGCGCCCCCTGAAAAAATCGAGAAAAAAAATTCAAAAACTTTGAAGCAAAGTTACCCTCATTAACTGGGAAAAAATATCCTCAATGCAGTCGTTCTGGTGCCAAGCCAAGAGGGCCGCCTCTTCAAGAGGAAGGGGGGCTGGCGGTTGGCGGGAGGTTAGGTTATTCGAATATTCGAAATTTTGAATACGAATCGAATATTTTCCTTATTCGAAACGTATTCTATTCGAAAATCGCATATTCGGAAGTTCCCGAATATTCGGTCAAAGCCGAATATTCGGGAAAAACGGCGAATATTCGCAAAAACTACAAATATTCGAGCAAGTAACGAATAATCTGCTTGCCATGCATTCCCCTATGAATATGTTTATTCACTGAGAAAGGCGTATGATCCGTGCGTTATTGGTCTGCTCCGTTTCTTTCTGTCCGATGGAAGCAAGACAGGATCAGCTTCGGTTTCTTTTTCACCAAGCCCTTTGTTGTGTGGCGCTTATATAGAAATATGTGATGCAATTGCACGTTCTATATCTTGATGCAATAAAATAAACCTCGAGAGTGAAATAAAAATATAAAATATATCTCGAGAGTGTCATCTAATATAAATGTTTGAAAATTACAAAAAGGAAAAAGCTAGGGGCGAGCAGAACATTGCATCGCCATCGACAACAACTCCTGCCACCAGTGCCTGCCACTCCCGCTCAGTCAAAATTAGAGATATCGCAAACCTGCCCCGTTTCGAGTTCGACTAAGTTCGACTGTTTCGACCTTTCAACGTGATGTTCGACAAAGGTTCAACTGAAGTTCTATCTTTGTGCGCATGCGTTAATTAAAAAAAAAGAAAAACTAATTGACTCAACTGGCGGAGGAAAGTGCCATATTTGTGGGGTTTATTGGCCTCACAGGTTCACATTAATAACTAACGAAAGCGTTAAAGCGCATATTTTCGCTTTTATATAGAGTAAACATTGGTTACCATTTTATAAAAAGTAAAATAATCTACTTTCTATATTATTTGTTTCCCAAAATTTGAACTATTCGTGTAGGAGCCGGGCAACACTGTCCATAAGTCAAACTTCTTCGAACTTGAGGGAAATTCCGCAGGTTTTCCGATTTAAGGGTCTTTCTACTGGCGGAAATGTCACGGCGCGTAGGGAGCGCTTACTTCCTGAACAGTTGAACAGTTAATTTTCCTACACAATAATTGTAATTAGTGCATTACTAGAAGCATCTTAAGCCTGCTGCAGCCCAGTAAAATGCAGTTGCATTTATTTATTTTGAAAAGGCAATAAAACCTGCTGTTACATCTTGTTTCGTAATTTTTCATTACAAGACACATATTCGATATTCGATTCGATATTCGAAGCCCGTTTTTTGTCTTATTCGTATTCGATTCGTATTCGAAAATTTCAATATTCGCACACCCCTAATTATGTCCCGTTGGGGGACGGAGGCGGACCCCCGGAGGAGCGGGGTCGAAGAGTTGGAGTGGGAGAGGTCCCGAAGTCGGTCGCGGACGTGTGTCGTCCGCCGGCCCTTTGTTAATAAATGTATAGTTAAATCATCAAATCGTCGTCGCTGCCACTACCTCGCCATCGTAGTCACCAGCCGCGATCGGGGAGAGGATCCTCGACTACTGACGCCTCTCCCCACCACAACAGAACTTTACTGGCGCAGTCGACAGGATCGCGGCTGGACCTGGATTAGGTGGCGACGAGCAAGTGGAGGACGGCAGCCATCTTGGGCGCAGTGCAGGCCTGCTCGCACCAGCAGCGGGCGTCAGAGAATCCGGGCGGTGCCTGTTCCCGATCGCCGAAGGAGTGACAACGCGAACGGCGTTGCAGCGGGACATCGTGCGGAGACCTCCAAGCGCTAGAGGGTGGCGGTGAAGGCGACCGACTCAAGCTCCAAGCAGGAGTAGTGACGCCATTGTTTCGGCGGGGGACCGGAACGACCGAACAGCTCCAAGGTCTGCGGGCCTGAGAGGATTTCAGGAAGGGCTGCGACTTGCAAGTGCTGGACACAGTCAAGGTTGGTTCTGTGAGAGCGAACTGTGTGGCGAGACCGTAATGGCGGTTCAGCAGAACTCTGGTGTGGACACGGATTTGAATGATTTGTTAGGATTTTTTTAATTAATGCGCGGTGTAATACCTGAGATGCCGAAAGCGGCGGCGGAATTGCCTCCCTGGTTTGATAACATTGAAATCATGTTCAAAGTTTACCGTGTTCCAGGAGCACTACAGTGCAGGTTAGTCTTGCAGTTTTTGTCGCGCGATTGCTCAGTGGAGGCCGCGGGGCTCATGACGCGGCACCAGCATTCATTCAGCGAGCTGAAGAGGCACGTGTTCGAGTACCAGGGTTTGTCTCCTAGCCGTCTCCGCGACCTCTTCAGAGACGCTGACAAACTTGCAGACGAAACATGGTGGTCCGCGTCTGTTCGGGCCAGGACGCTTCTCGACGAGGAAGGTGAGATCGTTCGAGGAGCTCAAGGACCTTCTGATATCTGATCGCATTTAGGCGATGGCGACAGCAGAAGTAGCAATTGAGGCACGTTGTTCTGAAGGAGTGTGGCGATTGGATGAAGCCGAAGGAGCTTTCCAGGTGCCTGGAACTAGTGGTGCAAAACTATTGATAGTACTATCGATAGTATCGATAGTCGCCAGAAATCTGACTATCGATAGTAAAAAAAACTATCGATAGTACTATCGATAGTCGACTATCGAAAAACTATCGATAGTACTATCGATAGCCGACTATCGAGAAACTATGGATAGTCGCCTATCGAAACACTATCAATAGTAATACCGATAGTCGACTATTGAAAAACTATCGATAGTACTGTCGATAGTCGACTATGGTAAACCTATCAATGGTACTGTCGACGGTTTACTATCGATAGTTTTGCGACACTAGTAGTTTGCGTCGCTCCCTCTTCTCTGTTTCTCGCTTTATTTTTTTCAAATGGGATACCAACTAGCCCAAGCACTTACCATCCCAACTTTGGTTCAGCTTTCAGTGATGCCGAAGGCGGAAGTTTGGGCGAAGAAAGGAGGAAGGGAGGCGAGCGGCGGTGCGGCAACTGTGCTCGCTCTAGTGGTGCAAAACTATCGATAGCACTATTGATAGTATCGATAGTCGCCACAAATCTGACTACCGATAGTAATAAAACTGTCGATAATGTCGCAGAAATATCGATAGTCGACTATCGAAAAACTATCGATAGTACTCTATCGATAGTCGACTATCGAAAAACTATCGATAGTACTATCGATAGTCGACTATCGAAATACTATCGATAGTACTATCGATAGTCGACTATCGAAAAACTATCGATAGTACTATGGATAGTTGACTATCGAAACACTATTGGTAGCACTATCGATAGTCGGCCATCCAGAAACTATTGATAGTACTATCGATAGTACTATCGATAGTCGACTATCTAAAAACTATCGATAGTACTATCAATAGTCGACTATCGATAGTTCTGCGACACTATCGATAGTTTTGGAAAAACTATCGATAGTATCGATAGTCGATTTATCGATAGTTTTGCATCACTACCGGGAACACTTTGAAGAGACCAAGCGGATTTGCCTAAAGCCCGAACATGCTCCTGAAAGGCCACAAGTGGCCAAGAGAGCTGGAGCGAAGAGATCCAGAGACAAGAGGCGGCGGAAGTGTTTCGCCTGTAAAGCGGTTGAGCACCTCATCAGCGAATGTCCGGTGGTTGACCCCAGGAAGGACGAAGCGCCGATCCCGAGGACAAGGCATCTCGGAAGACGAGGTTCAAGGAGGAGCCGCGGCACGGGTGCAACGGCAGTTCGGAGCAGTCTTCCCCAAGAGAGGTGGCCGCGGGATCGGAGTTCGGGAGCGAAGGGACTTCGGCCTGTTGGGGGACCTGTTGTGTGAACTAACGATGACTATACAGAAGCGGTCGCACCTACGCCGGTGTGATAGTGTACGTTTGCCGGTGCGCTGAGGCACATCAGTCGCTGTCTGTTTCTCTTGTTTTTCTTGTATGCGCTGTGAATTGCACTGCATTGATTTCGGCACAATTTCGTGCCTGTAGGCATGTGTGAAGATTGTATGCGCGAGTTGTACTTTTGTGTACTTGATTTATGCCGTTTTGGCTGATTGGCACCGTTCTTGCTGTTAGGGCAGCGGTTGGCCTCGATCAATGTTTTGGTGTCGTGCGATTGACAGTTTTGGTAATTGCAGTTTCGGAGTCGTGCTTTCGACAGTTTTGGTAATTAACGGCAATTATTTTTATTGCTGTCTGCTGTTAGTAGCATGCATCGCTTCGGCGGAGTTGTTTTATTGCTGTGTTTCATTGTGTGGGAACGTTTTGTACTTTGTGGTACGTGTCTTGCGATCTAACTTTGAGAGGTTACTTTGGTTTTGGTATGCGAAGGCAAGCTCATTATTTTTGGAGCTTTTTCCTGTGTGCAGCCCTACATTTGCGCTTGATCGTTTTTAAGCCCTTCTGATCCATTTTGGTGTTTAATATTATTTGGAGCATCATAACCCCATAAATATTCTCAGTGGGGAGGTGTAAGGATCAGAGTGTGTGTTTTCCTCGAATAGTTGTTTATTTTTGGCCGTTCACCGGCATTGCCGAGAAGGCCCCCTCTTCGAGAGGAAGGGGGGCTGGCGGTGCCCGGGAGGGGGCACATGGCCCCTCCCGCGCAAGGAATGTGTCCCCTTGGGGAACGGAGGCGTACACCCGGAGGAGCGGAGTCGGGAGAGTTGGAGCGGGAGAGGTCCCAAAGTTGGTCGCGGACGTGTGTCGTCCGCTGGCCCTTTGTTAATCAATGTATACTTAAATCATCAAATCGTCGTCGCTGCCACTGCTTCGCCATCGAAGTCACCAGCCGCGATCGGGGAGAGGATCCTCGACAACTGACGCCTCTCCCCACAAAAACAGAACTTTACTGCGTCTATTGACAGCCAGGCGAGTTCCGGGCTTCCAATGTTTCTCGATGGGGGACAGGCTTGTTTTTAAAGTTGTTTTCTAGGTGCCCCACGTCTTGTGGAACTTGCCACTTGCACTAGGCGTGTTGCCTAGACAGTGCTTCGTCATTAACCCTAGTTTCATGCCTCAACGCAACACTTCCTAGTTGAGAAAGACGATGTGCTGAATTTTCCTGCGTCACTAACGAAGGCAACAGAGGGGCAGAGATTAGACGCGACTACAACGTCAGCATTCGTCTAGGAGTCATGCTCTTCCTGATTGGACGACTCCTATCCAAACGGTGACGCTGAGTCGTGTCCAACCTCTGCTCTACGGTGGCATTCTTTAGTGACGCAGGAAACTTCAGCACATAAGCTTTCCTGTCCAGGAGGTGTTGCTCAACGGGAGTAATAGACTCCTTTCGAAAGTCACGTGCCGAATATTAGAAGGTCGGAACCACTGCACAATGGCGGAACAACTGCATCGAGGAACGTGCAAGCCATTCCATAAGGTAGCGAACGTCGGAGCGCTGCCAACACTACGAGCCGACGAGTCAATCAAACGGCGTCGAAAATGCAACGTCACTGCGCTCATCACGCTTTTCTGTGTGTGCGTTTTTTTTCAGTGTGCCGTGACATTGAGGTTTAAGTCCGTCATTGTGCAGGGATTCCGCAGCTGCCGAATAGAGGGAGTATTTCGAAATTCTTATGAACGGGTTGAAACGGAAAGATCTCTGGCGCAGTGTTCAAGCCAGCACCCGTCAACGTCACGGTAGACGCTCTGAGCGCAAAGAGCACGCGCACGGAGGCCATGGGCACGTGACACTTTTTTCCTTCTCAGTGCTGTCCCTTGGACAGCGGAGACTCTGTCGGCTGAGGCTAGTTGGGCGCCCGCCAATAGGACTTTGTCTGGTCGATCGCGCGTCAGCGTCCGCAGTGCTGTCTGTTTTCACCTTATATGGAAAAATGTGCAAAGATTACATTCAATCTTAAAAGAATCCATTGAAAGGGTCTTTGATGCGCCAAGAACGTTTTAAGTATGTGAAGAACGGTTTCGCCTCAAGCACTATCGCCCTCTGGCGCACTAGACAGGTAACTGGGCGCTGAAGCACTCTTTTGCATAAGAAAAAAGAAAAGCTTAGAAGAACCCCTTAGAAGTTTTTCACGAAGAACCCTTATAGGGGGTGTTTAAAATCTTTTTCTAGTGTGCAAACTATACACAAGATGTAAAACCCCTTTGCGACCAGAAATTTTGATGCGAGAGCAAGCTGGTGAAGGAGCTTGTGAAGAAACAAGCTGTTGCCACCGGAACAAGAATGAGAAACCGAGTTCCCAAAGAGGCTTATTTTTTAGCTACAAGAACCTGATGAAGAAGCCACAAGGCACTTGCGAGTGATTGAGGCGGTGGGATGATAAGGTGGCATGGTCGAAATGGGTTGACAAGAAGCCCATCGTTGTGGTATCGTCCGCCATCGCAAATGAGCCGAAAGACTTGTGGAAAAGATGGTTCAGAGAAGCAAAATAAATACATTGTATTTGTACGCTTGTTAGTCATAAAGCACTAAAACAAGAAGATGGGAGGATTAAACTTAGCTGATCGATTGCTATCTTTCTAGTCAAAGAAGTAGTGCAAACCGCCGTACCTTTCGCACCATGCTACGCATGGTATACCTGGCCTGCTTGAATGATTGGCTCAACTACAAAGCTGACAAGAACAAATGAGGCTGCAAAACAAAAACAAAAAGCATCATACAGTATTTGAAGAGGTTTAAGGTGTCTGTTGCGGAAGGTTTGGTTGCACAGATGATTGAACAAGTCGACCCAACTGAGAGCGAAGATGACAATGTGCCAGCCAGGAAAACACTAAAAGTTCTTTCACGTGAATCCGCCAGAGAGATGCCCTTCATTTTCTATTGAAGGATGACATCTCCTATGCTGCGAGGTGCCGCCGCCTAGGATGTTACATGAAGACGAGGCACCGGTGTTCGAAGTCTGACGTTTACCTCTGCATCCAGGTCAACAGATTTTGTTTTTATCAGTTCCACGCTTGAGCGAGCCTCTCAGTATGAAACCAATGTTTATGAGTGTGGACAAGAAGTTTGGTGCATTCCGTGTCATAAAAAACATGGAACTAAACACTTCATATAAATCGCACAATAAACATATCATGTGGCTAGGTTTGTCTCGGGTCTCAGGAGCCTACGCACCAATACAGGTTCCCCAGTGAATTCGGCAGGAAAGTTATTCATAAATAATTGTTTGCTGAAACATTTTTGTCGTCCTATTCACAGTGAGCTGCGTCGTGACCTCATTACGAAGGCTATCGCCATTCATAGGTGACCAGCAATAGTTGTTTTTAGCATCCATTTTTTTTAGAATGTTGTCACGTGAGGTCAGAATTTCCCCACCAGACTTTGTGACGGAAATGCAGAAAAATTGTGATAGTGTCACGTTCCACAGTACTATTACGTGACGCAATAAGGTCCCATGAACGTTACATGAGATGGTAATGTAAGGTTATGTTACGCTACAGTGTCACGCGACGTCAGGGCACTTTACAATCTATTCGCTAAATCTCGCGGAACAATTTTCCCGCTTAATTAGGCGGGGAACGCTTCACGTGTCGTCAAAGTGTCAGGTGACGTCATGTGACCGTACTTGCACCGGGATTCGCTGCGAAACCCCTACAATAACGGCTGTCGCTACAAAAGAAGTTATCTTCAATGCAGTAGAGCCCGATCGAGCTTGCATATAAAGCTAGATTCATAAGAAAGATTGTTTAAAAATAGTTATAATAAAAACGCGCCAACGAAAGACACCTTCGCACGAAATTTTTCCTCTTTTCATTGAAAACAGAAGCGCAGCTGCCGTTGAAAGAACAGAAGGCTCCCCCTAAACACAGTCGGTCACGACTAATAACCCCCAGGTGCCAGTTCGTTGTAATAATATAAACTAGAAATATTACTGCCGTAACCAGCACATTCTAAAAAAAACGCCCGTGTGTCTAGTTTCTCGTACAACTTTCGGACAGCCAGTCACCGCAACTTATGGAGGCAGCTCAGCGAATGACAATGCCAAAACATATGTTTAGATAAAAAAAAAAAAAAAAAAAAAAACTCACCCTGAGTTGTGACCTTAAGCAATGCAAAACGGCACGCTTGCATTGCCTAATGTTTGGTCTAAACATATGTTTCGGCATCGTCATTCGCTGAGCTGCTTCCGTAAATTGCGATGATTGGCTCTCCGAGTGTAGTGCGGGAAAGAAGACGGACGAGGTTTTTTTCCGACAGCAAAACAATACTAACACAAAACTTGTTGATGTGCTAATAAAATATTGAAGTCGAGATCTCTTAAAGAGACATGATATTGTGATGTTTATTTTATTGACCATTTTCCCTTTCGTATTCGAGAGATAATGTAAATTTGTTGCCGTCGTCTCTGAAGTTCGCGTTTGTTGTAGAAGTAAAATTCATTCATACAAATCCTCGCGTTGTTGTTAACCCGTAACTTTTATTTTCCATTCAAACTTTTCTTGCGCACAATTAAGAAGATGTGAAACTGCAGCACATCGGTCGCCGTCATATGTCACATCTTGACTTGCTATACATGGCATCACCTTCGTTGCACTTAAATGTGTCTGAAAATGATTTGGAATTTCTGAACAAGACGTTCATTCTGAAAAAAAAAGAAGAAAAAAAAAACAACGCTGGACTACACATTTCGGGCATTTTCGCCGTTTAGGCTGCCTATGCACAGTATGCGCCATTTGTCCTAATTTGCACGAAGACGGAATAGTTGAACCCTAAATATATTTGCTTCTCATACAGTACCTGATTTTAGGTGGACTGTGAGGGTCTCTTCTCATCCTATCTATCAATTCGGCCGTGCGATGATCTTCGCAAAAGCTCTGCGAGGAAAACAAGAACAGATTGTAAAAAAGCGGCGAAGCTACGGATGCAAACAGTAAAACTAAAGATGAGGTTCGCCTTCATGGAAACGTTGCGAGGAGTTGTATTGTGTGCACTCCCAACACCACCTAGAATAATAAAAGTTTGTGAACCGCCTTCACTGCTTCCATGGAACGTCATCACACCCGGATGGTGTCAGCTTAACAATATACATTTCACCGAATTACCCAAGCTCCAAGGAGACTGCTGGGAGCGTAGGTACACTCGGTGAACGCGCTCGCTCTATCTGTATAAAATATTATAAGTATTTAAATAACCAAAAATATGGGTTTGATGAACGCGCGTGCAAATTTCTATTTATTTTGTGTATTTGCTTTAGAAGAGTTACCACTGAGGAAGGCAGGACGTTCAGCGCGTGTAACTACACTAGCGCACCCTCCTTGGTGCCTGAGTAATTTACCAAAAGGTCTATTCGGTTCGACCCGAACGCAAATTGTCCTTCAATGCCTTAACGGGACACGAAGCTCAGCCGAACGCTGACCCAGCAGTCGTGTTCAATCTTTGCCCAAACTTCATCTCACGGTGATGGCGTCAAAATGGCTGTGAACTGGCTTTTATTGTTCGAGTTGGTGTTGCTTCAGCCGACAACGGAACGGCGTACGACCGTATAACGCAAGATAAACGTGGATATTATGCTTTGGGGACAACTGTGTACTAGGAGTACGGATTTATCACCTCATATTAGATATTTTGTGTATGCATGCAGCCGATAATTTAATAGTAAAGAAGCATAAGTAGGCAAAAATATACCACCTTGCCAAGTGTATGATACCTGAACTCGAAATCTTCTACGCTAACCTACAAATTACCAAACTAAACAATGATAACGGTTTTTTGCAGATGATTGTGTCATATATAACAAGACTTCATCAGTAACAGACAACTTCCAACTTCAAAATGACCTAGAGAAAATTGGCCACTGGTGCAGTAAATAGTTGATGTCGCTCAATAAATCCGAGTGCAAATTAATCCAATTCACCAGAAAGCAGTCCCTGTTAGCATATCAGTATACCATAGAGAACGAAGCTATCGAACCCGTTTCCACGTACAAATATCTTGGCATCAGATTAACTACTAACCTTTCTTGGACAACCCACATTGAAACCATTTCTGCAGAAGCATCGAAGACTCTTGGATTCATTAGACGAAACTTACGAGAGGCCCCTCCACACGTTCGTCAAATGGCTTATGAAACGTACATTAGACCTAAACTAGAGTATGCAGCATCGATTTGGAACCCTCATTAATCATACCTAGTCGACACCTTAGAAGCAGTGCAAAACCGGACGACTCGTTTCATTTTATCATTATATGATCGTTTCACCAGCGTTTCTACGTTAAAAAATAAACTCGGTCTTACCCCTTTGCACTTCCGAAGGAAACTCGCCCGACTCTGCCTCCTTCACAAAATTTATTCTCACTGCTCCGACATCAAGGACTCACTGCTGTCCCCCCAGAAAGAATACCATCTCGCCTCAATAACTCTTGTGCTATCAAACAACTGTTCGGTAAGACCAATGCTTTTAATGAATCCTTTCTTCCTCTCGCCGTTTCCGAATGGAACCAGTTGCTATCATTTATAGTTACCATTAACGACTATACTGCGCTCCTAAGTGCCCTTCAAATCCATCTTATGTGAGTGTGCTATTTGGCTGTAATATATTGTGTATAACTTTTACTACACTTGTTTTTTTCTTTCTTTGTATTATTCTCCATTAGTGCGTTTTTTCTGTTGTTTCATGTTAATAAACTGCCCCCCCCCCTTATGTAATGCCCTAACTGGGCCTTTAAAGGAGCGGTGCAACGATATTCAATTGGAATGTTTTTCACTTTACACCAGCTTACTGGCACAAGTGGGGCTCAAGGATACTCGCACGCAACGCCACTAGCCAAGAAACTCCTTTGTTGCGGTGTAATTTCAAGCCCAAAAGCGAGCATTTTCATTCAATCCTCTCCTTTGAAAAATTTGATGACGTAACGTGGGGATCGCAGTACACCCATATGGCGATATTTGAATGCGGTTCATAGATTGGACCCGAGCATTTGGGCTCGGACTCGATTTGGGCTCGTGATAATTACTGGCTCGAGAAGCATTCGGGTAGTGGCCAGTGTCCAATCGCTGCAACGACGACAATAGCCGAGCCATAACAATGTCTGGAACTCAGCGCGTGCCCTGTGCTTTGCCAACCCCAGCACGTGGCTATGATCAACATTGGCGGCATATGATCGGCTCCAGATCGCGTGGCCGCTTGTCCTGGCTGCGAGTTGAGGGGGTGGGTGAACGCTGCTCGTTTTTCTTTAATTTTTTTCTGAGACTTCTACTGCGTGGGGTGAATAACGAACGCGTGTTTTATAGATCATTAACGTCAGGGATCCGTTCGAAGCAGTGTTTGCGCAAAGTACAAAAATTGTTGCATCGCTCCTTTAAGGTGAAATAAATGAAACCAGATCGGACGTATCGAGGCATTTACAATGTTATATATTAGGACTGCAGGTTTCCAAACAAACAAAATGTGTGTTATAGCTATACAATGGGCATTGTCTTTATGGTTTTTAAACATAAATGCGAAATATGTAGCGACAAATACCTTTATATTTGTTGGTTACCTGTTTCCATTAGGACACTTTACTCTTTATTTTAAATGGCAGATACTTAGTCAACGAGCGACGTATTTGTGAGTGGTAATCGGTACCAGCAATGAACGCGGTCACGCGGCGGCCATCCTCATTGTCCGAAACGTTTTGTCAATTTTCATTATAAATAGATAATATGACAAGCCTGTGATGTTTAAAACCTTTCGAAAATATATGTTGAAACGTGGGAGCTCTAGTATCTCGTTCAAATACAGGTCACAAAAAATAACTGATTTGTTTATGAAATAAAATGGCCAAGCAGGCGTTGAAAAGCCTTTTATACTGCCTGACGGCTTGAAAAATGCGAGGCGTGGTTCAATATGCTCCCGCTTTTGCCTTCATGATTTGCTCTACGATGCTTTTATCTGATTATTCTACGATATAATTGGCTGCAGGCTGACAATCAGGCGCTTGCGGCTCGCCACTCCCTAAGTGTCTTGAGTGGTCGGTGACTAGATTTGGACATAAGGACTGCCGGAGAGACTCCGCAAAAGGAAATAAAACAAACAACGCTCCGCTAAGGGGTTAAAGAGCCGAGAAGCCTTGGGCATTAAGGGGACCTCTGTTTTCGCAGGCGCATCAGTCTGAAAAAAAAAAAGTGTAAAGTAATGCTTTTTCTTATTCGTGATGTCGAAAAATGCCGGTGGTACTGAGTGGCCAGGTGACATCCTGTCTCTGGCGATTCGAGGAACGGGGCCTCTCCCACAGTGTTTATGTTGCAATTGATGTATTATTCGCAGGGCTGTAGGGTTGTTTGTCAAGAGACAATTCGTAGCAGTCCAATTGGTTTCAGACCAGCTCGTAGCGGTGACGGTTCTTCGACTATACAGCGAGCAAGTGTTCCAAAATGCATCACCCGCGCATCGGAACGCAAGGCTGAGCACGTCAATCAAAAGACAAGATAGACGACGTGTAGGGAATCCGTGATGGCGAGGCACTCAATAGAGTGCTGTCATTGGTTGAAGCTGGGGGGAAACAAAAGCACGTGGAGGCGTTTGGGGGGTAAACAAACGCACGAGGTGCGCAAAGAGCAGTCGAATTTGCGGGCCAAATCGGAATAACTTGTTTTTCCGTGCCCTTTTTCTTGTGCCAGCATATTATGAAAAACCTTGGGTGAGGCTCTATTGACACAAACGTTTGCAGTCTTATAATAGCTGGTTGAATCCCTGTTACTTTCGGACTAGACACTGTCTGACTTCCCTGGACTCTAACAAAATCCGGTTACGAGTCGTCCCGGTATTTATGAAATGTCACTATGCCCTATCGATTCATCTGCTTATAGCGAAATGCTTCGGGCGCACGCTTCGAGGATGTCTGTTCTGTCAGTCAGTTCTGCCGCTGCGTCAAAGAACAGCTTGAAGGCGCTTGTCGCGTGCTTCTTGCTTCCTCGACACCTTTGTCGAGGATGACTCCGCTTGCGGCTTGGCTTGACTACATTTCGACCAGTACCTACTTTATCTCAAGCGTCTCCACGAACATCCACGTATTTGATGATGCACAGCCGACGTGCGCCCGAAGCGTTTCACTAGGAGCAGGTGTATCTATAATGTAGTGTGATCATTCCCAAATATAGTCGTTCTGACAAACTTGCATATTCGCCGCTGTCTTCCGATTAGTTGCCGGGACGACTCGTACCCAGACTGTGTTGGAGTCCCGGAAAATCAGACAGCGTATATTGCGAAAGCAAAATAGATTCGACCGACTGTTATAAGATACTCCAATATTTGTACCCTATGTGACAAAACTGCCCTGCTACTAATTGACCTGCTACGAGCTGTCGTTCGACAAAAACGGCCCGTAGCCCGCTTCGCAGGAAGACTGGTGAAACTCCCGAATAAAATGCTATGGTGTTTGCGGTTCCCCCAAGCTTCCGCAGCTCTCAAATGCATCGAAAACGAAACAATCAGTGTAAGCTATAGTCTCTGGCAACCTAGAAACGCAGGGGGCGGCTTATTTTGTTCACGTTTCTAGCGTCGTGATTGGTTCTTGGATGTTCTCATCTGCTAATGCCGCAACCTCATTGGCTGAGGAGTAAAAACAAGAAGGTAGGTACACACCACGCCCCACCTTTCTTAAGATCGACTACACTCTAAGAAATTCATACGCGGCTACTTACCCACAAAACACTCGAAGAGCCTATCTCTGCGATCTACGAAATCAGCTCTACAAATGATGAGGCGGAACATCTGTTTAGACCTCAAAATTAGGTCTGCGCTGTGGCATTACGCAATGCAAGCATTACGCTTTGCAATGCGTAATGCTACAGCGCAGACTTCATTCTTAAGGTCTAAACGGATGTTCCGCCTCGCCCTTTGCTGAGTTGATTTCCTAGATCGCAGAGGTTGGCTCTTTGAGTGTTTTGCGGGTATGTAGACGCGCAGGGATTTGTTAGAGTGTATAGTAATAAAATGCAAATAAAGAACTCAGAACAACAGTGTTGTTAATGCAAATTAAAGTAACATTATAAAGATCAACACCCAAATACCTTGAGTCACTTTTTCACCCCCGAGTTTTTTAATTGAACAGATTCTAAATTATACATAAGCAGTATTCACCACTTAAAGTTTTCGTAGAACAAGGAGGGAATTAAAATAAAAGCCAATAATTAAAAATAACTATGCGACCCCACCTGAAGAAATAAAACTGAAGTAAAACGATACAATTTAATTATATCATTTTACTTCGGTTTTGTGCTTAAGTGGCAGAAAGCAAAGATTTCTTTGTATGGGGTGATTAAATCGAATTACAAATGCATGCTTCATCAGCGAAAGAGGGCGAAGCAAGAAATAATAATTCGCGAGTACAGTACGGAAAAAAACTTCGTTAACAAAACGTTATAAAACCAGTCAATTGTGTCCTAGTTGTTGATCTTATAAAATCAAGTAGTGTTGTATAGAAAAGTTGAAAAGTTTAAGATTTACTAAACTCAGAAAATATACACTAAAAATTTGCAAACTAATTATAATTAAAAATAACTAAGATCTACCTTAAATGTATGCCTAAATCTCAACGGGCGTTTCTAAGAAAAATATATTTGGTCTCTCATCCATATTGCTATCCACAATGGTGACTTTTACTGAAAAATAATTTACGAGATAACCCCTTACGTATGCCAGTGATATAAAAAACAACTGATCAGCGTCGATATCGGGTAGACATGGCAGGCTTTGTGGCTCACTCTGGCTTTCGAGAAGTTTCTTGTGAGCCTAGAAAGGGAAACGAAATCCATAGTCATTACTACTGCGTATTCGTGTGCCTCGTTTTATGAAAGATTACCGCTGATGTGTCAGCAGTTCATGGATGTAATACTATGCATATACGTACCAAAAAAGATGTCTCCAGCCCTTTAATATCGGCGAAGTTCTCAGAAAAAGTACGCTCGCCATGGACCTGTCCCGACAATAAAATTAAAGATCATCATTAGAAGTGGAACAAAGCGTTTCTCCAGGAAATTTATTGTTTACCTTTAATTTTGTTGTTTCTTCTGTCTCATTACTATATAAGCGCTCTACGCATTTCTGAGGCGCATTGAAGTTTTTAATCGTCTGTTGTGACCACCACGGTTGTTGATTTCCATCTAGGTAATAGTTTCTGCCTGCGAAAGTTACAAAATGTATCAATCTTAAAGCACGATTTGCTACATGACCCCACCTGCAATTATAAAATAAACTACCTTCTGCATCAAAAGCGTGATTTATTTCGTGTCCAATTAGAAAGCCAAGTGTTCCCATTTTTACAGATCTGTAAATGTTGAAGATTGATGAAAGATTCTTTGACGTTATTTATGAAAACGTGAAAAAGTGCATCGTAATTTACGAGTTTTTTTAAACTTACGATGGCACGCCAAATGCATAAAAGGGATACTGTAGCAAAACTGCTGGCAAAACTGAAATAGAACGAGACAATTAAAACGAAGGAACATAAGTGTCCCACATATCCAGTGAGCCACCATGTCACGACGGAAGCAAACAAAAAGCACGTTTACTTAAAAAAAAAAAAAAAAAACTGTGATATTTTAAATTCCTCCAACATTTGTTGGTATAGGAAGCATTATGTTTGGCCTACTCAAAAAGGGTGACTGATTTGCAATACTAGATACAAGAAAATGATTTCAACAAAAAATTCGCACTTCAAGTCATCTTCCCTTTAAAGGTAACGTTTTCACAAATTTGGTTAAATTCAAAATATATTTAAGAAAAAAAAATCGGATCGTCTTATTAGATTTTATACTTCTGAGTCAGTTATTGTGAAACAGAACTTGGTTCTTAGTTGTCCGTCTCAATGGATTATTTTTTTAAAAATTATGTTGCATAAAACATTCATTACATTTTAATTACAGAATATGTTTGAATAGGGTAAATAAATTAAAGACACGATCCAGATGGTCGCTCACGCTGTATAAACCACCCTAATCTCTAAAAAATATGCAAATTCATCTTCCTGCAGAAAACAAAAACAGCCAATCACGGCGATCAATAACACTGTTCCAGCGAATGGTGAAGCTCACGGTACAATTAGACAAAAAAAAAAAAAAAACGCAATGTGCATATAGACATTGAGAACGACGCCTTCTTTGCTCATTGTCAATCCGAAATTGCATTTTTCCGATCTAGTGTTCTTCTGAGCTTAGTCATTTGCAAGGATACTTCTCTTGTTCGCCATCATTGTCTCTCTCCGTGTTCTCCAGACATGGCGATTCGCAGACTTTTGTTTTTCTTTTCAGTCTGTGGCGATTTATTCCTGCCCTCAATCTCCACTCCTCCCCGTTTCGATCGGGATGACGATCGCATCGGGGCGTGGTAGATTAACCACTTCTTCGTGAGGCATAATAATAACAAAAACAAAAAAACAGGTGAGCCTGTTGAATTGCGCTGGAAGTATTGCTCCTCTACAACCAAGACGCCAGGCGGCATTTTAGGGCAAATTGCCGTACAGGAGTCTAAAAATTTGAATTTTCCAACACATTAAAAATCAGTTTATGAAAAAAAGAAACTACTTATTACTCTTTTGTTCTGTTATAGGTTGTATGTATCTTTTTCAGCTTGTTGATAGCATTGATACTTCTGAACTTCAGGTAGGTTTCTATGAAGGAGTCATTTGGTGATATCTTTCCAACCTGAAAATATATGTAAAACGAACCAAGTTGTATTTCGATTTTATTAGTACGAGCGACGTAATGGCCAATACAAATTTGGCAATAGTTCTGCCCCCTAATGCGCGCTGAGCACAGGAGAGCACTAGTGCGAAGGGTAGAACTAGCAAAAGTGACGTCATCGGCGGGGTCACATGACATTTGGTCGTCACTAAGCTGGCTCGGAAATGCCGATGATGACGTCACGACGCCATTGAGAGATACGATTCGAAAGATAGGCTCGTCGCATGCCCTGCGAAATTCTCCGGACGTCTTTCCAAAATATAAGCAGTTTACCCATGATGAACTAACCTCAGACTGGGGTAGAGAAGAAACATCAAAACGTAGAAGGGACAGAAAATAGACAAAGACGACGTCTCGACCAGCTCGCCTGCACCCTTAAGATTTTTT
Organism: Ixodes persulcatus; assembly: GCA_013358835.2. Classification (NCBI taxonomy): domain Eukaryota; kingdom Metazoa; phylum Arthropoda; class Arachnida; order Ixodida; family Ixodidae; genus Ixodes; species Ixodes persulcatus. The sequence continues at coordinate 97,880 of JABSTQ010010022.1, forward strand.
CTATACGCAGTTTACACTTACTTCAGCCCGATTCAACTCCGATAGTCGAATGCACGGGTCAAAAACCTACATAAACCTGCCCCAAACCCAGGTTTCTTGAAAATGCATTTAGCTTCCTTAGTTGATTCGTAATTTTTATTCGCGGCTCCGGTGTTTGCAAAAACGCTTAAGGTACAGGCGAGCTGGTGGATATTTACCATGTTGGAACTTAACCCGAGACTGGGGTAGAAATAGGAAACTTTAAAAGTAGAAGGGACAGAGACAAGTGAAGAAGAGAACGTCGCTTGCGTTGTTTCGCTGGATGATACCTCAGTATGCAAGATGTAGTGCGAATTGATTCATCATGGAAACGGCGCGGAAACACGACGACGTGGACGAAAAAAAAAATACACGGGACGAGCACTGACTATAAACTGAAGAATTTTATTAGGAAGACACAGGAACACGACCCTTCAATCTGTGACAGCATTACATGACTATGACACGATGAATTACCACCAACTAGCCCAACTATCCGTTCTTCGAATGCGAATCTATATTTGTCATCTGCGGATACTTACTTTCTGGGCCGGCGGTACAGGCATAGAAATATTTTTGTCGTCATGCATGAGAACAGCTGTCTGAACTTCACTTACGTGCACGGTCATATGTACTACACGTTTCGCCCTTTGAAGAGATCAACCTTCCAATTTCGATTAACTTCTTCCTTGACAAAGGGCTGTGTGTTGCGGCGACGGGTGGGGAGCACAATTCGCGCTGCTCCTAAGTTCCGTAGACCGACGATAATGGTGATGATGATGATTCGCGTCTATTTCTTTGTATTGTTTGGTTTTGGTTAGCCCCACTTTAACAGTCTCTACTCGCGAATGCAACGGCCTGAGGAGCGCAGACAGAGCGCGAAAAATCTCGGAGGCCATTGTTCCGGTATATTTCCTAATTTTTTACTTTTTTTTTATCATAAGAGTCGATTTAGTCTGACAGTGCTCTAAGTGGCCATTTCCGGAAGATAGCTTGCAAATTTGATTTTGCAAATACTGGAAAACCCGCCGTCTTGTTCAGAACTGGAAGTGGTTGGGGGCTATTTGCACACTGGCGCCATTACGCTTCAACTCACGCGAGAAGGAGGGAGTGTTCCCCCGCAGTGACACAGGCAGTGACGTCTTTTTCTGACTTTCTTGAATCTGCGACTGTTGCCGCCTGCGGAACGCGCGCCGCTTTTGAGTCGAAAAGTTCGTCTGCTAAAGTATCCGGCTCTCGGCGCCCGTATGCTCGTTCGTTGGCGGCGTTCGTTGCGCCATCTCTTGTCTTCCGTGCGAAACGGCGCCGTGTTGTTCGCAGACCGGTGGCGTCGCTGCGTTTCCATAAGAGCTAAGCCTTTTTCTTTCTTTACTTTTTCCTCAGGAAAGTTCGCTCTTTGCAAATTTTACAAAAAAAAAAATGCACCATCTGTGGGCAACGCTGCACAAAGTCGTAGCGCGATAGGTTAAGAAAGCGAATTTTCCGGTCGATTTAAAGAGCCTGCCGTCTCCTTGTTTCACCCTGTAGAAGCAGAGTTATCGGGGGTGACGGCCGGTGTTCAGCCGTTTCGACGCAAAGGCTGGTTTTGATCGAATTCAGCTTGAGGAAAAAAACATCAAGGATCTGTACGTTTGTTGGCCCAATTAGGAAAGTGCAGAATTTTGAGGCTGCCATTTGGGATATCGACCGCGTGAGTTTTCCAGAAGAATGTATGCGAGATTTTTATTATTTTTTTTTTCTGGCATGCACGTGGACGACGTTTGAGTTTGAAGAGCATCCAGGGAGCAGCAAGTTTAGCGCCAAAGATCAGTGTTTGAAATCAAAAAACGAGCTGGATTTACGATTTAATCTAACAAAGTTCAAAGTCGGGGTGCTTGAAATCGAATTTTCGGACGACGCAATTTCTGAAGACGGTATAAAGCCAAACCGCGAGCTCATACAGTGCGTAAAGCAAATCCCAACTCCAGCCGACAAGCTATAGGCGCAGCGGCCGCGTCGCGTCTTTAATTATTTGTCCAAGTACCTGCCTTCTTTGGCCGAAAGATCTCTCCTTCTTGCGCAGCTTAATTAAGTGGATACTGTTCTCGAGTGGACGTCTAATTGCACAAGGGTATGACAAGAAATCTTCGAAAGCCCGGGCAAAGAACCATTACATGCTATTTTTGGCCGTGCAAAAAAAAAAAAAAAAAAAAAAAAAAAACAGAGGAAGCGTTAGATGCCTCGATGAACGGTCTCGGATCGCCGCTTCTGCAGCGTCATGGTGACAACTGGCGTCCCGTGGCGTGCGCATCGCCGACGCTGACTTTGGCCGAGCAGCCATACTCGCAAGTTTGAAAGGAGACACTCGCAGTAACATTTGGTTGCCAAAAGTTTCACTATACTTCGTCTCTGGCCAAAAAGACACTTACGCAACCTGTAAGGTGAAACACAGCGACAGCTGATGTGTGACGTCGAAGCCGCTATTGTGTAATTTCGGAGCAGGTGGACTGAACGAACGGTAAATGTTCGAGCGAGCACCAGAGTTGGAATATTCATTTCGTATTAAACCAAGTAACACACCGGAAGAAAATCCCAAAGCGTTTTGAAACGAATGAGGGTGTAATAGAGAGAAAGCATTTCAGCTGTCTGCGCAAGAAGGTGAGCGTGTTTTTGTACGTCACTTCGGTACTAATAGTCACACGTGCTAAACGAAAAGCGCCGAATAAACAGGGCAAGGAAGTAGACAAGATGAAGTGCACTCTTAAATGAAGGTTTATTGAAAGACACACGCACTATTAATGCCCCCATTCTGGCTATACGTTTGGTAAATAAAACGCTGTATCTGTCAACTGCATTGACGGGGTACTAACACACTTGCTTTTCCCTTGCTTTGGGGAATCGATGGCCGAGTGGGCACCGATCCCCCAAAGCACACTTGCTTGGAGCGCGTGGAGCGAAAGCTCGCGCTGCAGAACCCAGGATCCATGGGTTCAATCTCCACCCCTGCCCGCTCCAATCTGGATGAGCATCGTACCGGCGTGCGGTCGTGCAATACTACTGCGTTATACACGTTAAAGGCCCCAGGCTAGCGGTTGTACTACACTGGCTAAATTTCTTATCTACAGCTGGGAGACTCGTCGCCCGAGAGACTCGTCGCCCTTACTTGCTCAGCGGCGGTGGCGGCAGTGACAGTAGCCCTGTATTAACAACTAGCTTCAAAATTCACAGATTCCGCTGGAGCTGTCGCTCACTATCAACGTTCCGAAGACATCAACCAAAGTCGTTCAAGCGATTGGACCAAGCCTGAGCCTTGAATACGTCGCACAGCGCCCTTAAAAGAACAAGCTCAGCTAGCTTCAAGCCACTTACTTGCTCAGCGACAGTGGCGGCAGTGACAGCAGCCCAGTATTACTATCTTTAAAATTCACAGGTTGGTACAATTAGTCTCTAATTGTGTTCTATAATTACTGTGCATTCGCCACCGCCGCTGTTGCTACTGTTGCTACTTTTGCTATTAAGTGCTGTGCTACTCTTTTTGCCCTAAAATGCCTGAGTTTGATTTGTGCTTGGTATGTAGCAAGTCACTCCCTGATAATGGAGCGTTCCTAACATGCTCGGAATGCGGTTACGGTTACCATCTGTGTGCATGTTCTAACGTTTCTAAAACAGCCTACAAGGGCAAAAGTGATGTTGAAAGAGGTAAATGGAAATGCCAAACTTGCGAAACCTCGAAATCTCGAGGGGCTGAGAGAGCCGTAAAGGCCCGTTCACATTCTTGCGACCGAGTACGACTGAGAGAGACGAGATCTCTTAAAACTTCTTAAATTTTTTCAGAACGAGGGAACACACAGGCATTGTGGCGCCATCTATGCGGTGACCCTGGAGCTGCATTTCACAAGAGCGAAGGTTTTGCGGGATTTCCGAGGTCAAATGTGCGTAATACCCATAGAAAGGCTCGTTTATAACATTGACAAAAGTTTTTCGAGCCAAGAAAGAAAGGATAATGCGCGCGAGAAATAAAAAAATATGCCGGACCGCCGAGTTTACACTGCTACCCAATAGATGGCGCCAGTGTGTCCTCTGGTTTAAGAAGTTTTAAGGAAACTAGGTTTAAGAGGTCGCAAGAGTGTGAACGGGCCTTAAGGCAGAAACCTGAGCAAGAAGCTGGTTTTAAAAGAGTATTGCAGGCATCAATAGGAAACTGGCAGTACTATCGGTAATCAGGTGCGAAGTCGATGAACTGATGTTGGTCAAAGACACTGTCAACAAGCCGGAAGCATCCTTTCAGCATATGTGTGAACAATATTAGATGTACTTAAAGAGATGAAGGGCCAATCCGCTGAGATTGTAAAGCTGAAGACAAAAGCCGAAAAAATCGAGGCTGACAACGCCAGCCAGGAGGTGCAAAAATTGAAACAACAGGTCAACAGCCTGGAGCAGTACAGTAGGTGACCAAACCTAAAAATGCACGGACTGCCACAAAGCGCTAATGAAAACCTACTCAGGAAAATAAACGAGCTAGCAACTGAATTACAGCTACCGGAACTGTCTTAAAACGAAGTTGAAGGTCTTCATTGGCTATTTCCTAAACCAGGTAAAACTCCGGCTGTCCTCATTCGCTTCGTGTCCCGCATTACCCATGACCAGTGGATGGCAAATAAGGGATTACTGAAGAACATATCGATTCCGATGTGTATCTACTTGACAATCTGACACCGCAAAACAATAAGTTACTTTGGATGATGAGGGTTGAAGCCGAACGAAAACACTACCAGTTTGCCTGGCAAAAGAATGGTCAGATGTTTGTGCGTAAAGCACCGGGAGAGCGCGCAATCAGTATCCAGTGTGAAGCTGATCTAGATATGATCTGCTGAATCAGAGCATGGTAAATGCTTTGTATATATATGTTTTTCTTATTTTCTTTTGCGGTGGCAGAACCAAATGTAACTGTTTATCATGACAACACATCTTTTAATCTTTTTGTGCAGGGTCTTTTTTTGCGTGAATATGATAGGATGTCAATTTTCCATGTAAATATAAAAAGCTTACAAAATAAATCGATTGACGTAGAAACAGCTTTAGGTTCGTTAGATCACAGATTTGATCTGCTGGCATTCACTGTAACGTGGCTTTCAAATGAAGATGATATCGTTAATTTTTCAGTATATAAGTCTGAAGGTGTTTACAGAAAAGACCGTAGAGGAGGGGGTGCTTCACTTTATTTTAAAGATAACATGACTATTTAGTCCTGTCGGAGTTTACACTATTTAATGACCATTATGAGTCCATTGTTGTAAAATGCCTTCGGTCAGTGATTGCTTCAGTTTATCGTCCCCCGTCGGGCGATATCGATGAATTTCTTAAATACGTAAATGAAGTCCTAGAATAATGTCATCTCTCAATTTACCATTTGTTTTAATTGGTGACTTTAATATTGAATTCCTAATATCAAGTCGTTCCTGTCGGCATTTACTTGACGTTGTTTAATCTTTTGGTTGCTCAAACGTTATTCATTCATCCACGAGAGTAACGTCCGAAAGGGAAACACTAATCGACCTGTGTTACTAGTCCTGATCCAAATGATGTAATTGCGGGTATTCTTACGTTCGATTGAAGTGGTCATTTGCCAATATACTGTTTTTTACCACTAATTACGAAGCGAAATTGCCGTTATAGTGATCCTCCTGTATTACGACGACATTTGGTATAAATGCCGTCGCTCCTTTCCGTGACATGATAGAGGACACGAGTTGGGATGGCGCCTATAATAAAAAAAAACAAAATTTGAGTTATTAATTTTTTTTGCAGAAAATAAAGCACATTTACAATGAAGCATTTCCTCTACGACCGATAATAAAATACAAAAATCTAGGAAACCGTGGGTTACACGAGAATCGTAAAAGAGGATTAACGAACGTAACAAACTATTCGACAAGTTTATCCGTCTAAGGGACCAGGCAATATATTACTGGAATATAAACAAAAAAGAAACAAATTAAGTAAAGACCTCACCAAAGCAAGAAAAGAATACCATAAAAACAAGTTCAGAGCTTTATCGAATGAACCTAGGAAGCCTTGAAGCACAGTCAGAAGCGAAGTTTGGAAATCCAAAAAGTAGGTACCTTGTAAACTAACGTTTGATGGCATTCAGTACAGTGATGCCTTTTGGGCGGACAAATTTAATTCATACTTTATAAGTGCGGGTTCGTCACTGCAAGCACGTGGGTCAAACGATAGCCTAGACAAGTGTATTTTGCACAAAGGAGGTTCTTTTGACAACATTAATAATTATAGGCCGATATCCGTACTTCCTTTGTTTTGAAAAGTATTAGAACATCTGATAAAAAACATTTCAGTAAGTTTTTGAATGATAGATATGTTTTTGTAATGCAGCAATACGGTATTCAAGAAAAAAGTCCACAAAAATGGCGCTATTTAATATCAAAGAAAAATTAATCAATAATTTTTGCAAATAAACTATTTACCACTGGAATATTTCTAGACTTTATAAAAGCGTTTCATTCCACTAGGCATGATATATTGTTTTATAAACTACCGTTTTATGCAATTCGAGGTATTGCTTTAGATTTGGTACGTAGTTACTTATCTTGTCGGTCACAGGTTCCACAGGGGTCTATTTTAGGTCCTTTGTTTTTTACTCTTTATATTAATGATATTGTGCGTATACGAAACACTTCTGGAATAGTTTTGTACTCTGACGATACAAGCTTGTTTTTTCCTGGTTCATTTTTACGTGATCTAGAAGTTTCAGCTAACACTTGACTCAACGAGTTATCGAATTGGCTTGACTCTAATCAACTCCAATTAAATGTTACAAAAACCAAATATGTAATTTTTAAGCCACGAAGTAAACCTGACGATTGTGAAATTTTTTTAAAATTCCAAGACTCTGTGATCAAGCGTGTCAACGTTATATATTTTTAGGCGTTTTTTTTAAGAAAATCTAAGCTGGACACCTCATATAAATAAAATGCATGCAAGCATCTCAAGGTATATTGGTATTTTATACAAAATTAGATTGCTATACTTCGTTTCGCTTTATCTGCGAGCGAAGCCAAAGCTAGAAGCGCGAGACCAGCGCTTTTTGCGTTTCTCCCCAGCTCGCGCGCTCCAGCAAAGCCTGAAGGCACGGAGCTTTCGTGCTCGCGCTTCCAGCTGTGCCTTCGCTCGCACATAAGGTGAAACGAAGTATAGTTCAATGCTGGTTAAAACTTCAGTTGTACTATACTTTAGTGCACTCTCATCTCCATTACTGTTTAATAGTTTGGGGTTCAACAACTAACACAAATACTAATAGGTTGTTTCTTTTGCAAAAAAAAAAAAAGAAAGCGATACGTTGTATAGAAAACTTTTAGCGTATTGACCACACAGCAGATATATTTTCTTTAAATACAGTTTTCTTACCATTAGTCAGCTATTCCTTCTTAAACTTTCAATGTATATCTATAACGAAATAATCAGTGACCCCACCGTTTTTTCTGACGCACTTCTTCCCAGTGATACACGATACAATCTTTGACACGGCTCCTATAGGATGCCTTGGTCTAGGACAACGTATGGAGATAACCAATTAGCATATTTAATACCTGATTTTTTAAATAAACATCCCGCAGTTAGGAAAATAATCTCAGATTGTGTATCAAAACACAGCTTTAAAATTAGAATAAAGCGGTACCTTCTGTCATGTCACGTTGTGTAGATACTTTTAGATTGTATTTTCATTGCGTATGAGTTGTATTACCTATTTCATTTATTTCCAAAGTGTTAAGTGCACTAACGATTGTATAAGCTCTGTACAAAATATGCTGTGTTGATTGTTGTTGATGTGCTATTCTAACTTTTTGTACATCTTTAATGTTTATTATTTTTGTTTTCGTCTGCTGAGCATTGTAAACGGGTGATAGGGCCACGTCAAGCAGAGCTAATCTTCATTTTTTCCTGTTACCCTAGACCTAGTGTCCAAATAAAACCAATTCAATACTGCGTGATGCACGTTAAAGACCCCAGGCTAGCGGTTGTACTGCACTGGCTAAATTACTCATCTACAGCTGGGAGACTCGTCGCCCGTTGAGGCAGACCAACTTCTAGACTATATAAACATACATACAACCCAATTATTCCCCTACTTTCTTATCCAGAATGCATGGGAACATTGTAAGGCAGTTTTATCTGCGTATCTCCCGATAATTGTTATTTGTGCTAATTCTTTGGTAGATCGGCACATATCCCAGTGCACTGCCGATTTCCCGACGGGGACTGTTTTACTGACAATGCATGTAATTTGGCTACCATGCATGACCATGCATATTATCTTGCTTGCCTGTTATCTTGTTATCAGCGACCCGTGCAATGTTTTGGGGGAGTACCGAAAATGACCCGAGTCGATATGCTCGACGGCGCGAAACAGCGAAGTATCCCACTAACAGCTATCGCTGTAATATCGCTGTAAAATAAATTTCTAAACGGATCGCCTGTCGCTCCTTGCTATTGGTCAAACAGCGAATTATTTCGAAAAAACGATTTAATTCTACGTTTGCTTCAGTATGATTTCATTATGAACTCTGTTCCTGGAAAGCAGCGCCTTCTTCCCCACATGGTTTCAAGGGCCGCAACCGTCACGCCAGAAAATGACACAACCGGTGGTGACGACGTCGTGAACTATGCTGTGCGTGTTGCAACAGCATTCCTGAGCGATGTCACGTTAACACGGCTTGTCAAAGGAACTGATAAAGACTCATATCTGCATGACATAATACGAATTGTGCGTCCCGGCGCGACCATTGAGGGAGAGCTAAAGCTTTTTGCGTGTGAGCTTTGAGTTGTCATATGTGTACGTTGAAAGGGAACAAAGTTATAATGCCCGCGGTCATGCGTGGAGAGATACTGCAGTGAATTTATCAACGTCACGTATGGGTTCTGAATAAATGCAAAGTGAGAACGCAAAGATTCGTATTTTGGCCGCGCATGAACTCTGAAGTTGCTACTCTGATCCAACCGTGCTGTATGTGCAAGCGCTATGCATAGCCATCCAAGTGAGCCACTCATCTTAAAACTGACGCCAGACTTTCCTTGGGACAGAGTGGGTGTCGATCTGTTCCAGTACCCGGTAAAGTCGTACCTGCGCGTGTAGTACACTGTCTCAAATTTTTTAGAGATAGAGGTGCTGAACGACATATCCCCGACGACGGTTGTTGAAAAGCTGGGGGCCGAATTTGCGAGTTATGGTATCCCGGTCTCCACAAAGAATGGGGCCCTCTTCTCAGGTCAAGAATTCGGCCTGTTCGCAAGCAAGTACGACTTCCGGCGCATCAGGACGAGTCTGGAGTTCTTTCTAACTAAATGGGATAGCCGAGAATAGATCCTAAAAACAAAGAAGCAGGCGGAATGTTTTGGCTGGGTCTACTCGGTTAATGATCAACTCCATTAGAAGATGACGTTCACCAGACGAACTTCTGCAAGAAAGACGATTGATGTCAACCCTTCCTGACTTCACGAGCCTGCCGGGCCTTACAATGCAGAAACACGTTCAGACTGATCATTCGAGAGGTCCACTGCTGGAACTTGAATAAGGCCAAGTTATCCAAGTCAGGAAGAAGGTGTGGTCTAAGAAAGCGAAGGTAACTCCACAGACGCACCCGAGGTCGTACAAAGTGTTAGCAGAGGACAATAACTTTCGTTTTCGAAACAGGCAACGTCTGCTCCAAACGAGCGACTTTTTCAAGGATATCACGTTGGAGGAGGACGTCTCAGAAGGGGACACCGAGCCGGCTACACCGTCAGCGTCTTCGCCAGTGCAGCAGCAGGGCACTGCACTGAAGGGCTGGTAACTGTTTTGGCACCCACTTTTACCACTTCTTTACCATGGAGATCCTGTCGACAAGGACCTCCCCAGCGGCTGCAATGTCAGCAACTTGAGTCAAGTGATTTGAACTTTCTCTTGTTTGTCAATAACATGTTTCTGGTGCAGAAAAAGGATGCATCGCATCCGCGATAAGCTAAGGCTGAAGTCTGCTGTATCATTATTATTATCGGCACGAGACTTGACCCTCCTCTCTCCTCTTATATTTGTTTTTTTGCTATCTGTTATATTTAAAGTGATTTTCAAATAAAAAAAATTTGATGTTGCTTTACCAGATGTCAGCCTGTTTGCATCAAACGTCGTAAGACGATGCACATAGCGACAGAGTTTCCGATGTTAACATGAACGTTTCCACTACCTAAATAGCCCATTATTGTTGGTTTAGTGTCGAATGTCTAGCGGGAATGCTTATTTTATCCGACTCTGTTTATAGACACAAATTGGCGTTCGTATGCAGCGCTTCAACAAACCTAAAGTCATGAGGCGGTAGAATTGTCAAGAATGTCTTTCACAAAATGAGTGGATTCATAAAGACAATCTACAAAGATGAAATTATCTTGTTATGCGCTTGTCTTTACTGTACGAGCTGGCGAAAAAGACCTTACAACCTGCCACGGCGATGCAATGTTGCCTATTGTGTTCCCACACACAAAGGCTCTACCGACTCAGGTGCGCTGGCGGAATTACCCTTGAGTCTTATGACCACGTTGGCTGAATTTTGACAAGGACACTTATTTTATTGTCAGAGAATAACACACTATTAAAAAACTAAAGGGGACTGGTGGCGGAGTGGACTAGCGCACACCAGCTTGGAGCACGTGGAGTGAAAGCTCGCTCTGCAGAACCCAGGGATGCTGGGCTCAACGGCCACTCCTGCACGTTCTGATCTGGATGAGCATAGTACCGGCGTACGGTCGTGTCGTGCACGTTGTAGATCATTTTAAGACCAAGAGCTTTAACCTGCACGACTGAATCGGGCATGTTAAATCCGCAGGCTAGCCGTTATACTGCACTGGCTAAATTTCTCATCTACATCTTGTGGTATTCCCCTGTGGGGGTACCACGTAGAAACACAAAGGTTCATTTGGTCCGGATAAAGACGTGTTTATTGACTCAGATGCCAACACGCTTCGCTCTTAGACAAGAAAAGTCTGGGCGCTGGCTCAATTGCCAGTATCACCCGGTCGGTTTCCCGCGCTGCCGCATTAGACAGAATCACGGGAAGTCGGAAGCCCACAAAGAAAAACCGAGCTCCGTAGGGCCAGGGCTTCCGCCGACGAGAGCCCCTGGCACTCCTTCGGTGCCAGCTTATGTAGCCTCGGAGAATGGACGCGCCCGGGGAGGCCGCTAGCAGTCGCGTCCATTATAACTCTCTAGGGTGTGCCGAAGGCGCATTCACCCAAAATGGGCAAGGGAGAGCCGGCCCCTTCGGGGAATTCGGCCTCGTGGTTCCTTGTATCCGGAGGCCGACGCCATTGATGACGACGACTCCCACGGCCTGCTTGAAGCTAGGCCTAGATAGGGATAGAGGGAACCCCAGAGTTCCCACACTCCCCCTTCTCAAGGCTAAGGCAGGCCTAAAAAAATAAAATGGCCTACCGGCTCTCAAAAACAAAATAAAAAAAACAAAACGCTGGAGCGAAAAGAGCATGCCGCAAAGAAAAGCACAAAGAAATAAAAAAACGATCAGCGCGGTACATGCTGAAAAACACTAGCTCGCTGCTTGCAAGCGGACGCCGGGTGCAGTCGAACTCTGCAGCCCACGCTTCTTGGCAGGTTTACCGGGAGCAGCGTTGAAAGGTCCGCGTAGTGGCCTGGCTTGGGCAGGAGGGATGGCCGGTCACTCCACGACGAAATGTTCGAAGAACCAGGGAGAGTACGGCGGCTGGGCGTCTCTCGGGGACGCACCATGTGGCGCGGGCACTGTCACCGGGTTCGTGATGGGATGCGAGCTGCTTGTCGGCATGGGTCCGCAGCTTGGGTCCGCGACTGGATGCCACGTGTTGCTGGCCTGGAGACGAGTCCAGACAGCGGGAGGGTGGCTGCCGCCATCTTGGTCAGCAGCCGAGGAGCCGGATCTTCTGGGATCGGAAGGGTTACAGGCAGGCCGGCGACGCTGTGGCAACGGCGACGATGACGCTCCCTGGCGTCGATGCCACCTCGATGTGGCCCCATGGCTCAGGAACCGCCGGCACTGGAATGCAGCCTGCGCTCTGCCCCCTCTCCCGTTTCTTTCCCCAAGAAGGAAGCCTCGGAAACTTCCGAGCAAGGTGGAGCCGTCCAACTGAGGACACTCAACCAATCTCTGAGTGCACAAGGCCCCGGAGATAAAAAGAGGCAGAGACAAAAGGCGTCTTTTCTGCTGTGAGTCACGTGCATCGCACTGGCTCGGCTCGTGAAGTTATTGTGAAAATAGTTCCACGACTCCGCTTAATGTGAACACGGATGTACACATACCAAACCGACTCGCGTCACCCCGGACAATGGATTTGTTGCTGACAGTTCGACTAGGCAAAGTTCTTTGTAGCTGCTTTTGCTAACGATGCCTAATCGCTTCGATTTGCGGGCGCAATGAAATGTCAGATGCGCCACCCTGTCCTTTCTTGTGATATTGAAACGATTCAGGGCTGCAATCGGGCAGGCTCGCCAACATTGTTATTTTTCAAACATGTTAGCTTTTACCTTAGGCTAAAACACAAATGCCTGTGGCCAGGTGTAGCACAGCGACCTAACTTCGAAAAGTCTTGGAGCCGCGTGCTGCCCTGGCCAACGCGAACAAAGGAGAGCACCGAATGCACCTCCCAGCCGCGCAGGACAGCCACCTTGAACTGCAATGTTCGTAGAGGCCAAGCGCCGTAGCACGAGTTTATCCGCATCAGCAAGAACAGAAACCGATCCCAAACAAAAAAGAAACCCCGTGCCAATAGCATTACTAGACTATTTACGGCACCGATCGGCAACAACACGAGTTGCTCGACCCGGCGAGTACGCTGCCCGGCTGCCAAAGCCCGTCTGCAACAATACGAGTTGCTTAGCGACGTTAGTGGCGAGCGTACCGCCCGGCGGACGCACCGCCCGACTCCGCAGAGTCCGCGAAAGTATTTACAACTATTCACATATTTACACCCCGGATTATTCTGCTGAGCGTCAAAAACTCATCGGTGCTACCGTCGATTCCCAACGAACACCACGAGTGCCGTGGTTCACGATCTCGTCCAGTGACCGCATGGCGGTCACCTTAATCGGACACGCAATCATCTCGGGACGCTGTTCAACCTGTTTGTTGCACTGTCCGGTTGCACGATTGAACTGCTCCCGGACCCCGCGGCGTTTTCACAAGTAACGTCGCTTTTACGGGGTCGCAACTCGTTAGGTGGCCCTCAAAGGTTCCTAACGTTATTGTTGCATGCGACGCTCCCTGACTTTTGGCCGGAGTCGATCGCGGGTAAACGGAACATACTAAATAGTTGCCGAAAACCATGCTCACGCCAGTCCTCTGTCCCTTGATAGCGGGAAGGAAAGACGGAGTAAAAAGGAAATCATTTTGACTCACTCAGTTTTCCTGCAGGGCCTTTGTTCCGGGGGTCGCTTGGTCAACCTGATGGCTACTGGTCCGTCGACGCGGCGACGAAGGGCACCATCGGCGGTCTCCGCACCCTCGCTAGGCTGGGACCGGTGTTGTTCGCAACCACCCGCGCTGCGTAATCTAGCAGTGGGCGATGCAGGCACAGCGCATTTTCTCGCTCCGAGATACGCTTTTAGTTTGTGCGCTGACGGGGTGTCCACTCTGGGTGGGCCCCGCGAGCCGTCTCGAACGCAAAAAGCTGCGCTTGCCTCTTTGTTCGAAAACGGGGTTGACCTCGAAAAGCGCAGGTGCGCTCTTCCCAGCGAAGTAGGCTGGCGTCGTCCCGAAAGGGAATGCCTCGGACGCATTCCGGGCGTTGAGTCACCTCCGTTTTGGAAGCGAGCTCGGCTGAAAAGACGCTGCATTGTGTCCGTGCGTGGCTGACGTGGCCACTAAAAGCCGTTGAGTGGCGTCGGGTTTCGGGCGTTTGCCTCTCCCTCCGTCCACAAAGTCCAAGGCCGGAAATTGACCTGGTTCGCTATCTTAGCGAAAGGAGATGGATGCTGCTGTCTTTGCAGTCCATGGAAAGCCGCACGTTGGGGCGCCAAATGTGGGATTTTAGAATTAACCCCTTTTTGGGCGCCGGTGGCAGAGAGACAACACCAACACAGTGAGTCCGTTTTCGACGTGTTTATTGACTCAGATGCCAACACGCTTCGCTCTTAGACAAGAAAAGTCTGGCGCTGGCTCAATTGCCAGTATCACCCGGTCGGTTTCCCGCGCTGCCGCATTAGACAGAATCACGGGAAGTCGGAAGCCCACAAAGAAAAACCGAGCTCCGTAGGGCCAGGGCTTCCGCCGACGAGAGCCCCTGGCACTCCTTCGGTGCCAGCTTATGTAGCCTCGGAGAATGGACGCGCCCGGGGAGGCCGCTAGCAGTCGCGTCCATTATAACTCTCTAGGGTGTGCCGAAGGCGCATTCACCCAAAATGGGCAAGGGAGAGCCGGCCCCTTCGGGGAATTCGGCCTCGTGGTTCCTTGTATCCGGGAGGCCGACGCCGTTGATGACGACGACTCCCACGGCCTGCTTGAAGCTAGGCCTAGATAGGGATAGAGGGAACCCCAGAGTTCCCACAATCTGAGCCACGGGACGCTCATTGAGGCTGACTACCTTGTGGCTATATAAACATACACACAGCAATATTATTATTATTATTATTACTAATGAAACTGCAAACGAGGCGTTTTTAATACAAATGCTTACAAGATCAGTAGTGTTAGGGTTTTTAGGTAAGCTCAAGGTTCCTAATCTTTTGTTTGATGCCTTCGATTTTTGTAACTCTACGATTTAACTCATAAAATAAACGGCGACATGAAAACCGCAACTGTTTAAAATCCTCTAGATCCTCGCCTAAATTAGTGCCACTAAATAAGCTACGCTTCAGAGTAAGGTCACTTACCCATCTTGTGGCTTAAAATCATGGTTGCCAGTTATCTGAAGCTTTATTGGAAATCACAGGAAATGTTTTTCCGTCCTCCACAAATGCTTACACAGTTCGCGTTAGAGAAAAGCAATATTACATGAGCTTCGTAACACCGAATAGCATGCTGAGGAAGTCGCACTTTTGAATCTTGACGATCGGCAGTTTGCGTCTGCTCTGCAAAAGCACCAAGATGGCGGCGCCCACAGCCATATCGAGGACGGAGCGCCGATACTCTAACCGTAGCTCATTTAGTGGCTCTAGCTGAAACTATGCATTATCGCCCATCTCTATTAAAATCCTGACTGTGGAAATTTGAAGGACTGCGCAGAAATTGGAATAAGTTAGTGAGAAGTTTAAAAGGATAGCTATTGTGAAATTGGAAGAGCTCTAATCTTCTTCGAGCCATAATGACGTATTTTCGACAAATGAGTAAAACGATAGGGCGTTTTATAGAGCCACTTAATAAGCTACGCTCAAGAATAACAACATTTCAGCCGTCTTGGTGCTTAACATCATAGTTGCCAGTTCTCTGAAGCTTTATCGGAAACCACAGGAAACGCTTTTCCGTCCTTCAGAATTGTTAAAACAGTTCGCGACAGAGCGAAACAACATCACCTAAGCTACCTACCATCGTACTTAAAACCAAGGAAGTCGCTTTTTAAATTGTGACGATCGACATTTGCGTCTGCTCTACACTAAGCATCAGGATGGCGGCGTCCACTAGCAGACCGGGGAACGAAGTGTTGATACTCTAAGCGTAGCTCATTTAGGGGCTCTAGTATTGTCCATGCTCAAAGGTGTACACAGTGTGACTCCGATGGCAAAATGACCCCATGAAGAAGCAGCATAAATTAGTTGCTTACCGCGCTATGATTTACTAGAAATGTTTCCGTACGTGGTATAGTTGTCATTAATAAGGCTTCAAAATATGAACTACTTCAAGTTAACAAAAAAGCTTTTTTCATGGATGAATATCCATACTTGTAACGTACTTGTAAATTGGTTGTAGTTGCTCACACTAAAAAACGTCCAGTGCGTATACTTTCGCGCAATGAACTTGCGAGAGCCAATCGCTGCGATCTACGGAGGGAGCTCGAAGAATGGCGAGGCTAAAATTCTATCTAGACCAAAAGAAACAAAACTTTACACGCACGTTCCTTCGACCAAACGCGATGAAATGCAGTAGCTTGAAATGGTTGTAATATGTCCTGCACACATCGAGGAAGACGTCAAGGACGACATCTGGGATGACCTCTAGGACGACCTCAAGCAGGGCGACGTCGGGGACGACGTCAAGGACGACGGTTTTGGGACGTCGTAGGAGACGACGTCTCGGGCAACGTCAAGGACCACGTCGAGGACGACGTCCCAGAGGACGACGTTAAGAACGACGTCTAGGACGAAGATTAGGACAACCTCAAGGACGGCCCCCAGGGAAATATCGTCGTCCTCGACGATGTCGCTTACGTGACCGGCGCTTACGCGAACGGAGCTTACGCGACTGGCGCTTACGCGAACGGAGCTTACGCAACCTGTGCTAACACGACCGGCACTTACAAGCTTACCGAACCGGAGCTTACGCTTCAGCCACCATCGTTTCAGCGACGGGCATTACGTGACCTTGAATATGTGACAATGTACTTCAGCCAGGGGTGCTACCTGCAGAGGACGGCATTTTTGGTATAACTCCCTGACTCACAGCTAGCTCCAAAGAAAGACATGAAAGGCACGTTCATTCGACCAAACGCGATGAAATCTGGTAGGTTTACTGCAGTGGTCTCCAAACTCCGGCCCGCGGTCAAATTTGGCCCGCGGAGGTTTCCCTACCGGCTCGCGGCTGGCCGCAGTACTTCCAATAAAGCACGGCCCGCGGACCGCTTCCAGCAGACCCGCCCGACGCCAATCTAAGCGCGTAAAGAAACGGGGCCGCAACACACACCATTCGCTTAAACGATTATACGACAGAACGAGAAAACAGTGCCTATCGTAAGGTGTGTCCTCTCGTCATATTATTCATTGGACAGCATCATTACCAGCATCACCATATAAAGACTTCAATAGTTCTGAACAGTGTTGTACACGTTCCTCAAAAAGGAACGAAAGCTCGTTCCTCGTTCTTTTAGATTTTTGGAACGCGTTCCCGTTACAAGTTCCATCTGTGAAAAAGGAACTCGTTCCCGTTACAGTTTAAAAAAATGGAACGTATCGTTACATATACGTTACATTTGTATTTTGCTAATTACCATATTTAGTTAAATCAAGCAGAGTTTTTTTTTATATATCTATCCCATCAATAGGCAACGTACGAGTTTGTATGTCGTGATGGAAGGGCACCACTAGAAGAAAACAAGCGGAAGCAGGGTTTCTAGATCACAGAAAGTATAAAACATAGAGAGGACGAAACACAGACGACTACATTCTTAATCTCGATGTCCATTACCTGCTTGAGTCTGTGAGCAACGCCATAGATGAGACGGCATGTGCAAGTTCCAAAACGCGTCGGGAGTCTCCGTTAAAGGGTTCCTTTCTCTGCTAGACCTATACCTCCGCTCGACGCTCGTTGAGTACGAAGGAAAAATTTACATCCAGAAGGCAGGCGTCTGCAATCGGGTCTTGCCTGGCTCCCATTCTTAGTGAAAATCTTCCTAATGATGTGGATCGGGCTATAAAGGCAAAATTGGAGGCGAACGGCACCCGGGGTGCCAGGTATTCAGGTACGTAATGATTATCTTGTGCTGCACCAGGAACAGACCAAACCTGAGACCATTCTCAAAGCCTTCACATCAAGCCCCGCCGGCCTCACGTTCAAAAAAGAGGACCCGGTAGGGGGAACCCTTCAATTTTAGAACTACAACTTAGTCTCCGATCCGGGGGGTTGTGCTGGAATTCAAACAGAGATCAGAAAAACCAGTTCTCCCCTTCACCAGCGCACACTCAAAAACAGTCAAGCTAGGCCTGGTTAAGTCCCTCATGAAGACTGCACGATCTAGATCCTGCCCTCATCTAGCCACAAACAGCGTTATCCTCCAAATAGATAGATTGCGGAAAGCCGGCTATCCAGAAGACCTTCTGACGATATTCTCAAGAGGCTTATTACCTCCTCAAACACACCTCCCTCTACACCCCGACCCGCCGAAAACAATCGCCGTCATTCCGTACACGCACAACACTTCACATCGCCTCAGGCGCTCGCCTCACGCTTCGACGTAGGAGTGGTCTTCAAGTGTAAATTCAAACTGAAGCAGATGTGCCGTCAGGTCAATAATCCTTCCCCTCCAATCCCTGTCCCAAGAAACATGAAAAGCAGTTCGTCTCTTGCCGGAGAGAGAGAATCTAGTCCATTCCTTTCTCTTGCGGGGGAGAATATATCGGGCAAACGGGGCGGTGCCTCAATGACCGCCTGAGGGAGCACTTCCGAGAGATCGCCGACCCCAGCGAGGATTCGGTGCATCCGATTGCAGCACATCGCCGCACATGCGGAGGATGTGAGCCAAGGTTCAAAAAAACGCGCGTGCTCGGGCGCCATCCTCAGAGGTTCGGCAGGGAAGTTATCGAATCTTTTGCAATAATAAACTCCGGAGTCAATGTCTCTTCCCCATCGCTAGCCCTCTCTGATAGAGAGATAGATTATCTTAGCCAAGAGCTGTCCGGGGTGATTAGACGACCTCGGTGAGCGGCCCGAACCCAACGGTCGACGCACCCATCCGCCTCTCCCACCCGCCCTTCCTTCCTCTTACCACCCCCCCCCCCCTCTACCTCTGCCCTTTCCCCCTTTCCCTAAGTGTGCGCAGGGTAACCTGCGTTCGTACTCCTTGGAATAAACTTTGTTGTGAGTTGAAAGAATGTAGTCGTCTGTGTTTCGTCCTCTCTATGTTTTATACTTCCTGTGAATCTAGACATCTTACCACACACCTCGGTAGGAATATAGCAGGGTTTCATTTGGTTGATAATTCGAAGTTAAAAAAATCTCAGCTTTTAAAACCATATCAAGTTTGTGGTGGTGCGATTCAAGACGAGTCGAATGTACTTTTGCACCACATGCACGAGCGTTTTACAACAACCTCACACGTTTCAATTTAACAAAGTCCGTTGTTTTAACGACAGTTGCTTCCCGAGTTGCATCCGCAAGACGAGCAAGTGAAGGAGAGGGTAGGGCTTTTGGAAGTCAGTCTTAAAAGCTACGAATCTTTTTTCTGAAGGTTCGATTAGTTGTTCAGTTTGAAAGTGGGGACAAGAGAAGGAATAAAGGTTATTTTTGTGTATCTTTTAAGTGACCAATGTTCGGGATACAAGGGTGCGTTTGATGTCTGGAAACTGTGATTTGTTGTGGACTGTAGGTCTCGTTAAAGGGCCCAGGAAACGAATGTTGGGCCTGGAATAAATCAATTTATATTGGGATTTTACTAATAGCACAGCGTTTAGTTGGCCAAAAGAAAGGGGTAGAAAGTCAAAGGCCTGACTTTCGGTAAGAACATTTGAAAATATTGCGGACTATTTTGTACCTTCTTTCCCTCGAAAGCTCTCCGCCTTTCACTATGATACATCCGCGGTTCCTAAAGCGCGTCAGCGGTGCCAACCTGACGTCAGCCGAGCCCAGCTCACGCATTGGACACGAGGAATCGCGTCACTCGGACGTATGCGCTCGTCAACAATCAATCCGTCGAAGAATATTTGGATTCGCGTTCGTGGCCAATGAGTACCCTGACGGAAACATATCGTCACTGGCGAATGACAAGTTCTATGGTGTGCATAAAAAGCACGGTGGAAGCTAGGAGTCATCGCACCGGTGCCGCAGAATGTCACGACGACGTGATTTCACAATACGCATTTCAGTTGAGGATTAAAGCTAAGGAGGAAGAAGTAGGAAAATCGTTCATGACCCCTTTAAGGAAGTTCAGAATGGATGTAGTAGGCTTAGATTTCGGGTCTATGAGGATTTCGTGGAACCAAAAAAAGTAGCTGAGTTGAAAACGACCCTTTTTTTGTCTTTTCCTACGACTAAAGGTTTTGCTTTTCGTACGGCAGTTTCTGGCGCTCAAAAAAGAATCAATGTCCACCAGCTCTCCTGCACTCGAAACTGTTACCAAGCGAGGACCACACAAAATAATTCATAAGATTAGTAGCCAAAAAGTTAACAAGATCCTGCACTTCGTAAAGAGATTTTTTTTTTTACTTTCAAAACTTCCCTGTTATAAATAAAATAAAAATTACCCCACTTGACGAAAAGAAGGAACGCCGTTACTCTTTCCGTTCCAGTAAAAATGTAACGCGTTCCCGTTCTAGTTCCAGCGATGCGAAATAGAACGGCGGCGTTCCTTCGTTCCTCCTAAAAGGAACGCGTTCCAGAAACGCCATTCCTTGGAACGCCGTTCCGTACAACGCTGGTTCTGAAGCACAAAATAATATATACTAATTATTAATATTCATCCCCTGTTTCATATCTGTGAAACTACATGTGTTAAAATTCCTTTGCATAATGTCACCATCAGTTCTGTAATTCTTATTTGTCGTCTTCTCGGTCGAAGATGCCAATATTCTTGTGCAATTTGATTTATGTTATAAGAGATTGGTTGTCGGTCTGTTTATACAACGAGCGACTCGTCTCTCAGCTGTAGATGAGCAATTTCAGGCTAGCAGTACAACCGCTAGCCTGATGTATTGTCACGCAACACGTAGTAGTGATACAAGACCACACTCTGTTACGATGACATGATTTATGTCTCGAGGGTTTTCTGTGTCCCAATTATTGTGCAATGTCATAATTAGCGAAATATTGAATTCATAAATAAAGAAGGTATATACCCACCTTATAAATTTTTTAATGTTTACTCTCTTAGCTAAAACTTCACATGAGATCCAATGGACTTTTTCTGAGAAGCATTCTGTGCTCGCGCGAGCGCCCGATGCCAAGCGGCGGAAGTTGGCACGATAAATCGAGGAAATTCGGAAGGAGGCTGTGGATCAGCGAGTAGTACACGTAATTGCAGCATATATATAATTGGGTTACACAAAAGAAAAAAGTGGACGGAAAGAAAAACACGACGTTTGGGTGGACGCCAGGGATGCCCCTCTTTAAAGTCGCGTAGGTCGCGCGACCAGTCAACAAATCAGTAGGGAAAAAGTGCCTATAATGGCAGCTGTACCTCTAATCGCCGTAGTCGTCAGCTGTGCAACCTGTGCTTCACCGGAATCAGCAGTTCTTCTTCACCGTCTCTTCCTATAGACCTTTCCAATGTTTACAAAAATCACAGTCCAGCGTGCGATATTCACAGTCCAGCACGTGCGTGTTCGTCGCTTCGGAAAGCGAGGAAAGCGCGCGCCATACGCACGAACACTCAAGATGGCACCGGCCCCACGCTCTTTTTTGGAAAGGTCTATAGAGTACGGTCAATCCCCCCTCCCGCGGCCGTGCCTAGGGTTCCCCAACTGTTGAGAATCCGCCAGATTGAGCGAAAGTTTCATATTTTATGATTGGCCGTCTCCGAGTGGGGCGGGGCGCCGGCGTCCCCTGTCTCCCGTCGGCGCCGGGGACGTAGAACACCGTCGTTCGGCTCATTTCGGCTCCGGTGGCCCGATTTCGGTCCGAAACCGGTCCGAACATCCCCTCCCCCGGCGGGAACGCCGCCCGGCTCTATTGCCGGGCCGGGGTAAAAAACGGCTGTGTGAATGAGGCCTTATATGCTTCTGATTGCCTCCTGCCACACCCATCCGCCGCCGTCGACATCGTTGCTCGCTAGGTTACCTTGTTTTTCGCGGGTTCCCCCTGGTTCTCCCTACGAAGCTGATCACGATGCATAAACGTCCCTGGGTGCGTACCTTCGTACTGCTCGCGTGGCTCACGTGACGTCGCGCAAGCGCCGCAGCTCAGAGAGCGAAGAAACTGGTAGCGTAGCTTCCATTATCGATTTGTAGCGTAGGTCACTTGCTCGATTTTTAGTTCGTGCAGCCACCGCCTGGTGCCGTCGGTATGGGGAAATGGTCCATTGAAATCCTAACTGATTTTAAATGAAGCCAGGTGGTTTTAATAGGCTTGTGGAGGCGGCCTAGGCCAATACAACCTGAACACAAGGCCTGCGAGTTTCCTCCTCTAAACGGCATCACTAGTAGATCCCCTCAGCGTCCCCTAGCTAGCCCGGATGAGCAACATCGTCTGCTACATCGTCTGTGGCATCGTCTGCTCCATCGCCTGCTTCGGTGGTTGGTGTAGCAGATAATGATACAAATGCTCACGCCGAGTGTCTGTTGGTATAGCATACGATGAAGTCCGACGTTCACGTGGAGCGTCAAATGCACGAGTAAAAATGCCTCACTGCTGTGCGAGTTGCAGCAAAGCCCTTCGCTGGACGCTGGCACTGGACGCCATTTTTGAGGGCGCTGTTTATACTTCGTTCACTCTTAAGCAGAGAACGAAGACCACGCCACACGCGCGAGAGCTCGAGGTTGCTGCTTTGAAGCGCTCTTCCGCAGAACGAGCGCGTGTGCTAGAAATGCACGTCTCAAAGAAAGGAGCGCGTGCTAGCTCGCGCTCCTGGCCAAGGGAGTGTTCGCATGCACGTGGCAAACAAACTGGAAGCTCGGTATCAGCTCTTGCTCAGCAGCACGGTGCAAGATAATACTCTTCAGGTGAGGACAGCGCGCTCCTTGCGACGTGCCCGATAAAGTTAGCTCTTCACTCTCTCTCTTTCTCTCTCTCACTATGGTTTCAAGCGGCGCCGGCAGGTGACTCGTCGACCCGTGGGCACGTACAAGACGTCTCGTGCCGCCTCATGTACGACACGCGCAGAGCTCCAGCGAGGTTGTCGCACGTGCAGAAAGACCACGGTGTACCGGGGTGTCATGGCAACGAGATACTTTTTTTCGCTCTCACACAGTTTTGCCGTTTGGCCGCCGGCGGCACTAGAGAGTTTTAGGGAACCGGAATAAAATACGATCCATAAACAAAAACGATCGATACCTTTGATCGGGCGAGTCGACCGATCGTGTGCCTCGAAACGGCTTTGGGGGAACCGTATTTGCAGACGAAAGCAGACGATCGGTACAGGTCGCGCCCCCTGGCAACGGAAACCTGCATCGGCCTCGTTGAAAATGTAGACCTACTTATAGTTCGTCTCGTTTTTTTACTGGAATGAATGCGCTTCCGTAATACAAAACCTGGCGCTCCATGGCGTGTCGCCACTGGCGCTGCGAAGTTCTAAATTGTTCGTCTGCTAAGAAGCAGACGAGCTTTCCGACGATAAAGACGATCGATCTTTTTGACGATGACTTGGAGTTGGCTCTATTCGGAGAAAACAATTTACAAAACGTTCTTTTGTACGACTGTCTGCGCACTAAGAGAGGCGCTTGTTGGCGGCAAGGCATGGGACGTTCAACTTAGCGTCGATGGACGAGGAGGACGTCGTACGGCTGTTCAGGTTCACAAAGGAGGATCTGCTTCTTCTCCGATCGGCGCTGCGCATCCCGGAGACGTTGACAACCAACGGCTGAATCTGGGTGTCAGGAACTCGTTTGCCACCGTATTTTTTTTTTTTTTTTTTTTTTTTAGTTTACCCGATTCATATCCTCGGGAAATAAAATAGTTCCTTGATCGTGCGTGGTAACTTGTTTTGTAAGTCATACGTTCTCACTGGGCAAGCTTTGGTGTTTTACATCAACCAATATGATGTTTACTTCAACCACGTCCTGATATGCTGAAAAGTCGCCGACAGCAAACTCGATTTGACACACAAATAAGAACACGCTCGCGCGCGCTTATCATCAACATTCGAAGTCGTCTGCCAGCGATCCTGTGTCTTTCCCTCGAGGCCCACTGCAGGGTCGAGTATTCAGAAAGTTATGGACAAATAAAAATAGGAATATTAAATCGCGAAGAAAATACAAAAATAACAAAAATATACTCGCCTTCTCAAGTTAAGGCGGTCATTTTTCTTGTACAAAGTTACGAGGATGTCAATCCGTTCCTTCGCTCCTCGCAACTAGAAGTTCTTTTTTGACGCCACGTTCAAGCCTTTAAGGACGTCATTCCAGAGGGCCGGAGTAAAAAAAGGATTAGGGCCTAACACCTCCCGAAGTAGGAAGATATCATCTTCCGCTGAAACCCGCTTGCGAGGACGAGGCGGAGGGACGGAGGTAGATACGGCGCTCATGTTGCTCTCTTACGGTAAAGATAGCAGACGATCACGGTCGGACGCCCGCGAACCGATCGTTGTGCCGTGTACGGTACTACCACGGTAAAAAAAAAAATAATTAATAAAGGAAAACCTGTAACTTTACTGCTGTGCATTTATTAAAATTATCACCCAATATTTAACGGGCTCGTTTTATAGAATATATGTGATTAGCATTAGAACACAAAATTTTTAATTCATGCAAAACTCTGTTGACACTACAGATAACCTTCAGTCATAAAGCAGCTGTAAAAACGGGTGATAAGAGCTCGAAATGCACATCCCAACGTTTGTATGGAAAAAAAAAAACTTAAAATATGAAAAAAAAACTTAAAATATAAAAAGCTTAAAATGTAAAACTTAAAATGTAAAAAAACTTAAAATGTGAAAAAACTTAAAATGTAAAAAAACTTAAAATGTAAAAAAACTTAAAATGTAAAAAAACTTAAAATGTAAAAAAACTTAAAATATAAAAAACTTAAAATATAAAAAACTTAAAATTAAAAACTTAAAATTAAAAACTTTCAAATTAAAAACTTAAAATATAAAAAACTTAAAATATAAAAAACTTAATATAAAAAACTCTAAATATAAAAAACTAAAAAATATAAAAAACTTAAAAAATAAAAACAAATTAAAAATGAAAAAAAAAAGGTAATGGGCCAGCCGGGTTTGAACTCTCCACTACTGCACCTCTACGAGCTCACGAAATGGACGCTCTAATCCACTGCGCCACTGAGCAGACAATAGGTGCTGCTGCTAAACATTAATTTATTTCTATCGAGGATGTCTTATTGCGTTTTGCTCTGTATTTTCTTTTTTATTTGCTGATTCCAACTTTATGCACTTGCTGTCACATATGGCGCTCCTGCTAGGTACTACCACGAGTTATTTTATTCATGTTTGAAGCCACGGCACGCTCTCTCCGCCAGCAAAATAGCCGTTTTGCTGACCAAGCGAGACCGTCCATGGCGGCCATTGGTCGTGCCGGTCGTGCCTTACGGTTCGAGCAGCGCATTCCGGTAAGATCGCGGAACACAAGAGCATGCGCACTTCGTACCGGAGGGCTCATCGTACCGTATCGGATGTGCAAAAACGGTTCCCCAAAAATCTCTACTGTCAGCCGCGGGCACGGTGGCAGCGGAATGATGCAGCCTTTCGGATGCCCGTCGAACGAACGCTATCTGATTCCTCGCGCCGCGCGTTCAGCACCGCCGTGTCCTCCCCTAAAGAGTGTATCTTATACCCCTGTCAGACGGGCTAGTTTAGTGTCATTACAAGCGAGTGGCACTTGCAACCCGTCGAAACCCACACTCCAAGTGTTTGGTGCTACACGGGAAAACATAGTGTCACTCCAAAATGATGGCAATACCGATGGTAAGTACTGGGCACGCAAAATATTACAGTGCATTAACGCATTTTTTTATAAATAACGTTCGGCGTCTTTATATAGAAATAACGTTACCACAACATTGTTGCGCTAGTCCGAGCTAATCCAAATGTAAATCAAAATTCGATCATTACGATCAGCCATACTAGCCCAGGTGATATCACGTCCGCACGCCGGGACGATGCTCATCTAACTCTGTTTCACCTCATGATGTACCGCAGGAAAGGCTACAAGCGCGAGCTCCTTGCTCTAGGGCACATCTCGGCGGCACAAGCTCTCGTGCGTTAAGAAGTAGCTCCCAACGCTATGAGCTCGCGCTTCTAGCCTTCGTCTGCAGTACAACATAAGGTGAAACGGAGTATAGATCGAAACGAGCAGGGGTAGGGATTGAACCCAGGATTCCTGGGTTCTGCAGCGCGAGCTTCGCTCCGCGTGCTCCGAGCTGGTGTGCGCGAGCCCACTCGGCCACTCGCCACAACGAAACATCATGGAGTGTGTGGAGGACGAGCTGGAGGAGCGATATCCGCGATGTTGACAGTGGAAGCGCGTGGTTGGGGCACTTTTCTCCGTGAGAGCCAACGCCTTTCAGATGAGAGGCAGCTGGACCTGGATGCCGACGCACAGGCAAGAATTTCTAGTGACATCGATCAGCAGCTGCAGGCCAATGCCTTCACCATAGCCGCTCTCATGACCGACAGCCCACCCGTGAACAGTCGAGAACGGTGGAGTTTCCAGAGGAACGAATGGTGGTTCGAAGACGCCTTGCCCTATTTGGGCGAGTTCCATTTCAAGCAAGCCTTTCGCGTCTCTCCTGCCACCTTCAGATTCCATGGTGGAGTCTTGCAGGTGCCTCCTGGCCATTGCTGGCCGTCGCGCAAGGGCCAAGACTGGAAACTAGATTATCCGCTTGTTTTTATACAATGCAGTACTTTCCTGCCAACAGAAAACAAGTGCGCATCTAATATTACTCCTATCAAATAATACTAATTTTACGCAGCGTTAATTCTTTCTGTTATTTTACTCCTTGAACACTGCTATCGAGATTACACACTCGGTCTACCGGAGCGAGCGTAGTGTGCTCCCCGAACTCACTTCATTGGAAGTGTGTTCTTCGGGCAGGGCTGGGGATTGAGCTCAGGATCACTGGGTTCTCCAGCGCGAGCTTTCTCTCCACGTACTCCGATCTGGTGGGCGCTAGCCCACTCGGCCACCGATACCCCTTAATAAAGACACGTTAAAAAATTAGACGTTACAATTCTCTGTAATGCCGAATGGAAGCGCAGCTGTTGAGGAGGAGGAGGGAAGAGCACGAAGGAGAGGGTTTGCCAGCTGCTCCCCCTCAGTACCCTCCCATCCTCCTCTCCTGTTCCCATCCAGCTTATCGTAAAAATCTCGCTAAATTTCCCGCTAAATTTAGTCGGGAAATTTTCCCGCTGAATTGACGTGTGACGTCACATGACACATCATCTGAAATTTTATGTGAGTGTGACGTCACGTGACGTCACACGGGTAGAATATGTTTACTCTAAATTTAGCTGAAAAATGTTCCGCCAAACTTAGCAAAAACTTTTACCGCGAAATTTAGCGGGAAAATTTTACCCTCGTGACGTCACACGTGACGTCACACGTGACGACACACGTGACGTCATTTTGGGAAACATCACATAAAGCAACGCGCGGTTGCGCCAACGCCGACGCCGCTCAACCCGGAAACGGGTGCCTAGGAGCTGTGCTCTAAAACAACGTTACATTCATGAACGATTTTTACGCCAATCCACCTTTTTACGAAGTCACCGGTTCGAGATTTTTGGGTAGAGAACGCGCGTGCACACCACGAGCCTCTTCACGAGATCTCGCTTGAGACAGCATCCATGGGCCGCTCGTGATCCATGGAACGCGAAGCATGTGTTTTCATACCAAAACTCTGGAACCATGATTTCGAAAGAGGGTGGATTGGATGATTCTGATCGATCATCGCAAGAGCCAAGGATGAAGAACGAAGCATATCCAACTTTGGCGTTCCGCTTCGTTTTACGGAAGTCTACGAGGAGGCCCTGACACTGCATAATTAGATCATAATTATCGTGTTGTCTCGAATAGTTACATGTTGAAACAAAATTAGGCTCTATCAATTCTCTGCTAACTAAGATAGTCCATGAATGACTGATTTTGTCGTCGTCTTTTATCAATTCACCGCTGCGCTAATCTTGATTCAGATCAGCCTAAACTCCATTCCACCCCCACTATTTTTTTGCAATGCCACTCTTCTACATGTCGTCTCTTTCACGAATATATTTTTCTTTATAAAAATAAAAACTTACGCACGATTTGGGTTTCTGTGTTGTTATGTTTTACTGTTGAAACACTCCTATTGATGCCACGCGCTCGATCGAGCGAAGTGAGTTCGTCAAACGCACTCCAAGGCAAGTGTGTTCCTCAGGAAGGAGCCGTGTGGCACACTACAGAAATGACACTAAGGGCGAAGTGCACTCGCTTGTAGTGACACTAAACTAGCCCGTCTGACAGGGGTATTCAAACCGTGCTCAGCAGTCGCTCACAACCGCTTTTGTCCGCCCAGTGAAATTGCGGACGTATGGTGTGACTGCCCATTGGACGTCCGGGGGGGATGGGACCCCTCGTCAAGCCTTCAGCCTGTTTGGCCGCTACGGGGCGGGTCGGGGATCTACTCGGAGTTACATCATACATGGGTCGCCGTGACGGCAATCCTTCCTCCTTTCTGATGGCCAAAACCAGCTGTTTATACTCGTTCGGTTCACCTTATGTGCGAGCGAAGGCAACAGCTGGAAGCGTCGAGCACCGAAAGCTCCGTGCCTTCAGGCTTTGCAGCAGCAGCGCGCAGCTGGGCAGAAACGCAAAAAGCGCCGGTCTCGCGCTTCGTAGCTTTGGCTTCGCTCGCAAATAAAAGTGAAACGAAGTATAATGAAGCTGTGCTCACTCGTTTCCGCTCGCTCGCGACGCTCGTGTAGTGCTCGTAGATTATGCACAGTAAAGGCTACGCTCGATGAAGTTTGGCCACCAGAAAGGAGGACCAAATTACGTCAGTGCAACCTATGTATAGGAAGTTTCACTGGCGGCCGTAGCTGTGTGCACGACTGCTGAGCGCGTGCTGAGGCGAGCTTCCCGCAGTTCTTTTGTAACGTGCATTCCGCACACCTCAAGATTGCCGGTCTTAGCAGCCTATTAATGTGGGCTCGTTCAGAGCATGTGCTCTAGACATCACCTACAAATATGCGCCCAGTGAATACTCCTTATAGACCTTTCCAAAAAGGGCACTTGGCAGGTTCCATTTTCAGTGTTCGTGCGTATGGCGCGTGCTTTGCTCGCTTTCCGAAGCGACCGACGTGCGCGTTCGGGACTGTGATTAACACGTGTGGACTGTGATTTTTGTAAACAGTGGAAACGTCTATAGAACTGTTTAATTTTAAGAATCAGAAAAAGAGAATAAAACAAACAAGCAAGACGCAAAGCGAGCTCAGCAAAGTGCGCGCTCTTGGCGCGTGCCGTTCGGCAGCGTCGCAGGTGTCCGGGAGACGCTGGCACAGATGGCCAGCATAGAAGGAACAACACGAAGAAGGAAAGAAAGTTAGATCGAATGAACTGAACATTATTTTTTCCCATCCCTTCTTTTTTCGTTTTTGGTTGAGTGTAGAACACATACTTTACTAGGGAGAATGCATTCCACTCCGCTCATTTGCATCAGATAGAACGCCTATTGGCGACGTGCGCGATCAAACGCGTCGCTGTGGTCGGCCTTCCACGATTGCCGAATGCTGACTATGACGTCAGGAAAGGATTTCTCATCCACGGAAATAAGAGGTATGGAAGAATTTCAATTTCTACGGTGTTGGTAGTGTTGCTTTAAGAGCGCAATGATTTCAAGCTTCCACCATGCTCCTTACAAACACCATCGAACTTGTTGTTCGCAAGGTAATGATGCATGAAGAGTAACCATATGAGGGCGCCACTAAAAAATCTCGCCGCTAATAGCGCCGAATCTAGCCCTGACGTAGGGGAGGTCCGCGCCAGTTGACGCGCATGCGCATCAGAATGTTAGCGGCGGCCGCGGCGGTGTCGTCTCCGGATTTTTCCGCGCCCCACAGAGTCTTGTTTTCTTTTTTTTTGCAAATAAGCTAGCATCATTATCAGTCGCAGACGTTTTACGACTACTCGCTACGCTACACCGGCGGTTGGTGCGCCAGTGCAAACCAGTGTCTCGAGGTGTCAAACAGCGTCAAAGTGCCGCTTCTAGTGAACGTGATAATGTGATGAGTATATACCTGCATGATTGTAGTGGTTGGACTTTGTTGATAGATGGGGGGCGAATTTGTCCCCAGTCTATCAGCCATGATTGTGCTTCCGGAATCAGAGCAGACCCTAAAAAATTGAAGCATTTAAAAAAATGCCTGTCCCTACCAACGCACATGATGTACGAAGCCTCCTTGGCACGTTCAACTACAGTGGGGCGCTTCCTACCTAGCCTTGCTAATCTCACACACCCACTTCATCTTCTCACCAAAAGAATGCTATGGGAATGGGCCCAACAGAGCAAGCTGCCTTCGAGGCCCTCAAAGAAAACTTATCTGGAGTTCATAACTTCGCTTTTTTTGACGGCACTAAAGAAATCATCATCACGGTTGACGCGTCTCCTATTGGCCTCGGCGCCATCCTAGCTCAGAAAGGAGGGGGAAGTACTGAGATCGTCGCCTATGCCAGTCGCGCTTTGACTTCCACCGAATCCGATACTCTCAGATCGAACGTGAGCTGCTTGCAATAATAGTGGGGAACGGAACATTTTTGTCTCTACCTTTATGGCAACGTATTCCTCCTTCGCACAGACAACAAACCACTTGTGTCCATTCTCACCAATCCACGACCTTCTCCCTCTCCACGAATGGAGCGTCTCGCGTTAGGGATACAGCAGTATAATTTCAGAGTGGAACACACACGTGGAACTAGCAATCCTTCAGACTACCTCTCTCGCCACCCTTTTCCGAACTGCCCGCTGATGATAACCTGGCTCGCACCACCGACGCATATGTCAACTTCATTGCCAAAAACCTTGTTCCAAAAGCCATGACTTGTGCGGAAGTGGTTGCTGCCACCGCTGTAGATCCACATCTACAGTGAGTAATTGCTGCCCTCAAGAATCCTGCCAACTGAAGCAACCCATCGCTCAGAGATTTTGCATCAATACAACACGAGCTCTCTCTGACAGACAGCGGTCTACTGCTGAAAGGCAATCGCCTCGTCTTACCTGCTGCTCTCTGACAACGAGCAACATCCCTTGCACATGCTGGCCACCAGGGGACAACCAAAACGAAAGCTCTTATGAAGCAAAAACTTTGGTTTCCACACCTAGACAGCATGGTGCAAGCAACTCTAAAGAACTGCATGGCATGCCAGGCCACTATTAGGCATCGACAAGGTGAACCCGTCGCCATTCTAGAAAAACCCAACCAGGCTTTTGAAGCCCTCTCACTTGACTTTGGAGGACCGTTGTCTAACGGAAAATCTTAATGGTCCTAGTAGATGATGCTTCGCGATATCCTATTGTGAAGATTATATTATCACTCGCGGCACCAACAGTAATTAACAATCTTATGAAGATCTTTAGTATATTTGGAATCCCGCAAATCATCAAGACGGACAATGGGCCTCCATTCTAGAGCCACGATTTCAAACCTTTCGCTCAGTCATTAGGATTCAGCCATCATCGCATTACGCCGTGCTGGCCACAAGCAAATGGTGAAGTTGAACGGTTTATTCGCACGCTCAAGAGATTCATACAAGCAACGACACTCGAAAATAACAACTGAACCACCGAGTTAAGTTCTGAATGGCTTACAGCGCAACCCCTCACTCGACAACAGAACAAACACCCTTTGAATTACTCTTCGGGCGACCCATGGGCTACCTGCTTTCAGATTCAACGCACAACAACGCTGAACAGCAGATTTGGCAGCACACAGATCTTACAAATAGCTAAAAACACAAGGTCCACGCAGACAAGCACAGACACGCAAGAACTCACAACCTCAAGATGGGAGATTTTGTTATCTGCAAGCAAAACCAGACAAATAATCTGACGCCTCCCTATGTCCCCAAGCCATACACGATCACGGAGATCAACGGAGCACGAATCCCTGCACGAAGGGGTCAAACAACAATCACTATCAACTCCAGCTTCTTTAAACCTGTTCCTGCTTGCACAAATCCAAGAAGAAATGAAGAAACTGATGCCACAGATGCCACATGGTTCACCACCAATCCATACGAAATTGACGCTGACAGCACGCCTCAAAACCACCAAGCTCCTGAACCTGATGAACCCTTTGACGTGTTGGGGGGAAAAAGAGAGCAGCTGCCCGCTGAAAAACCGGGTCCCTCATGTGCGAGACGACCAGTTCGTACAAGACGCCCACCAGACAGGCTCAGAGACTATGTCTGTAACTAAGTAGAGTTTATTTCTACCGAAATTTATTTCTCTCCTTCGGGGGGAGTGATGTAGTGGTTGAACTTTGTTGTTAGATTGGGGACCAAGAAGAAGAGTAAATAAAGGTAGATAACAGTGATGGTTGCCATTGCTTGGCTCCAGTCTCTGCCACCTTTCTGATCATTATTCACCACTTCAACAACTCTACAATGATGACGACGGCATGAATTGTTGCTATTAAGGAGGGTGGCAGTTCGATTCGCAGAAGTCCAGACTTCGTGGAGGCGGGTTGGGCGGGTCAGCAGCGAGCCATGGGGATCTGGCACACCGTTCGATCGGTGCATAAAGGCGCCCCAGGAGCATGATGGCGCTGTTGCTCACTGGGGTCCACTGGGGTCGAAGCATCAGGCTCCAAGGAGTTAGCCCAGTCAAAGTAGAAGCTGCCGCCTCCGAGGTACCGATGTCCAGGGGGGCTATGTTGCGCTTTTGGACTCGGGAGAGGGAAGTGACGTCAACAACGCAGCAAATGCAGATTGGATGTTGATTTGTTTTCTTCTGTCAACATCCAATCTGCGTTTCTCTAGTCGTTGACGTCACTTCCCTCTTCCAAGTCTCCTGGGAGTCCAAAAAGCTCAACATAGCACCCCGGGGTGCTATGTTGAGCTTTTGGACTCCCAGGAGACTTGGAAGAGGGAAGTGACGTCAACGACTAGAGAAACGCAGATTGGATGTTGACAGAAGAAAACAAAATCAACATCCAATCTGCATTTGCTGCGTTGTTGACGTCACTTCCCTCTCTCTAGTCTCCTGGGAGTATCAGACTCTTAAAGTCGTCGTCGTTGTGTTCTTTATTTATACGCGTATATTGTATAAATACAATAAGATATATAAAGACACACAATCGAACGGGCAGCGGCGCGCCCACCGGACACTGCATTTGAAGGAAAAAGCAAATACTTTAGAAAAAGCCAGCCTCAAAATCAAGAACCACCATCATCATCATCATAATCATTTACCGCCCGATAGCCGAGACCACTCCGACGATAGATGGCTCTCGCCAAGCCTAGAAAACCTGTCTGCACCGAGGCTATATGCCATATGCGAAATCCTTGCCAGCTATCATCACTAGGATAGGGCCAGCTTGAACTTGGGAGACGAGAAAACGTAAAAAACAGAGATAGAAGAAAGAGACAGAGATAGAGATACTAGAGAGTTTTAGTAGATCGTTCCGATACCTCCGATACCCCCGATAACGATACTATATATGTAAGCGCAAAGGCAGAGGCGGAGTATCGGGTATCGTTATCGGAGTCATCGGAACGATCTACTAAAACTCTCTACTGCTGGACTACCAACTATGGATTTAATGCTTCTTCCTCTTCTTGAACCTTAACTGTGTGCTTCTTCTTTTCTGCTCATCCTTAGAGCGCCATACAATCCAAGGATAAAATAAAATAAAATGAAATTAAATGAAATGAGAGCCACATGCATTCCACATACAAACCCAGATTGACAAAACCGCACTCCAGCAGTGCGTGACACACCTCTAATACTGTTTTTCTTTTGAGATGAGCTTTAGCAGGACGTGGCACACCGCAAGTACTGTTTTTCTTTTGTGGTGAGCTTGATGGATGGCACGCTGACGCATGTCTCTTCGTTTTCTTCGATGGCCATGGTCTCCAGCATCTCTCGTGCATACGGGTTTTTGTGTTTTCCGAGGATGGTAAGGCTGCTGAACGCTGCGCTGCATTTACAGCTGCGGCAATGAACTGGTAGATGGCCCGCTGTAGTTTCCTTGAGAGATGTTGCGTGCTCACGTGTCCTATCATTAATACACCTGCCAGTCTGGCCTATGTAGCATTTGCCACATGATAGGGGGATGTTATAAACAACCCCCGTTTCACACGGGGCATATTGTGTCCTATGAGAGATGTTGCACATTTTCTTTTCGTTGGTGTGGCGGTTGACTTTGCGGCACATGGAGTGCGCTTTGTTTGGTGCAGAGCACACGACCTTAATGCCCTGCCTTGCGGCTATCTTTTAAATTTATGAGTAATCCCATGGATGTAGGGTATCACTGAGATATGTTTTTGAGTTTTTGTAGACTCTCTTCCGTCTGTACCATCTGATTTGTGCTTTAGTTTAGTGCAGATGTTTTCACACACACAAACCAGGAGACTGATCGGATACCCAGAATTACGCAGTCTGGAAATTTGCTTGTTGAAACTTTGCCCAATATTATGATCGCAGGATTTGTTTAAGGCCGATACAAGAGCGGTCTTCGCAACACCTCGTTTTACTGTTTTTGAATGTCCGGATGTAAAAGGAAGAAATCCTTTGCTTGACCTTGGTTCGTATTTCCAACACACGTGTATATCATTAAATTCTAGTGTGAGGTCCAGGAACTTGATGGTGTGTCACGCACTGCTGGAGTGCGGTTTTGTCAATCTGGGTTTGTATGTGGAATGCATGTGGCTCTCATTGCATTTAATTTCATTTTATTTTATTTCATCCTTGGATTGTATGGCGCTCTAAGGATGAGCAGAAAAGAAGAAGCACACAGTTAAGGTTCAAGAAGAGGAAGAAGCATTAAATCCATAGTTGGTAGTCCAGCAGTATCTCTATCTCTGTCTCTTTCTTCTATCTCTGTTTTTTACGTTTTCTCGTCTCCCAAGTTCAAGCTGGCCCTATCCTAGTAATGCACCAACTAGCTCAACTCAAGCCCGTAACTCAGCTATCATCATCATGCCATTGGGAGCCGCCATATTAGGGGGTTTATCACATCTTCCAGTTGTGGACGAGGCGCTTCTGCATTTAACTCGGTTTTCATGATATTAGGGCAGTTTATTTGTACACTCAATGGGTTGCTGGTTAGTTTCGGATCAAAGAAGAAAAGAAAGACGGCCGCCAAATTCAGGAAAAGGAATTGTCAGCAACGAGGTCGCAAGACTCGTCACTCAAGCAGTGAACTGGGCCCTCCAGGTCAATGAACGGTGTTTCTCGAAGACGTCCTGTGAAGGGTTCGTACTGGACTTGCAGTAGGTGATCATATTTTAGTTCTACGACTTACACTTTGCCGGGACTATTGTTTTTTGGGCGAAATCGTCGGTACGGAAACCCCCCAATATGGAGGAAATCTGATCATTGATCATGAATACACTAGATGGCGCTTCTTTTTGCATATGGTCTATTGCATTTTAGAGGAGTGGAATGTATTCCCCCTAGTAAAGTATTTGGCATAAACAAGAGCCAAAGAAAGAGAGAGAAAAACAGTGAGACTCGAGAGAACATCGAAAAAGAAGTAAAATTAGCGAGAAAGGAACAGAAAACACAAATATTCGCCCTGCAGTGTTACTTCACCTCCGCAAAGATTAAGCCCATCAAATAATATTTTTTTTTAACATAGACAATCCCAACAAAGAAATTTCAAAGCCTTTAAATTAAAATTAATCCTTCCGTAAAATTACGAGTTCATGAGCACAATACATTATGCCCCCGTTTACAACGGGAAAATGGGCATATTTAGTACACTTTAAAGAGAAACACGCACACAGTTCACCATTAGTCAGAAAAACAAAAAAGGCAATATTCCACCCAGTTCTTCATGCGACATTGTCTCTGTACCGCACGGGTGGTGGATGGTTGCGTTCTGAGCGCCTTGGAAGCCCTTGAACAGAAAACTGAGCAGTTGAAGTCCCCCTTCCTGGTGGTGTGTCCGGAGTGGGTCTTAACCCAGGCGTCCGCGATCGATGCAGCTCCTGCATGGCCGAACTTAACTCTTGTGGCTGCTAATTATGATGCCTCGGGCACGTACGTGTCATCTGGAGTAGCAGCGTGGCTCACGGGCTGGTCACTTTGAACAGCAGCGGGTGTCCTCTGTTGGTGACTTTGGAGGTTAGCCTCGGGAGCACCTGCGAGTTACCAGGCGATCCATACTCGACCATTCTCCAACCGGAACGTGCACCGACCAACACGCTTCTCAATACGTAAAGGTAGACCAAGGGTCGACTCTTCCTCTGGTACCTTTCTGGGTTTTTTCACTATAACTCAGTCTTCAACTCGAAATCTGGGGGTCTTTGCTGCTTCACGCCGATCGCCTGGCTCCGTTTTGTGTTGTTGCCTCTGTTGCACTCGCTGTCGCAGCCACTTCAAAAATGAATCCACGAGCGTGAGGGCGTGCTGGTAATACGGCTCCCCTTGCTCAGGGGCAACAAGGTCGATGTCTACCTTCGACTCAGATTGCTTCGGCAAGATCTTTGGTGGCAGTGGGGTCAGTGATGACTTGGCACTCTTTTCCAAGGTGCTGCATATTTCACAGGCGCGCACTGCTCTACGCGCTTCTGCATTCATACGGGGCCACCAATGAAGTTCACGAAGACGTGCTTTCGTCTTAACGATGCCACTATGACCCTCATGTACTCGAGAAATAAGGAAACATCGCATAGCCGTGGGAAGGACAACCTTAGTACCACGGAGCAAGAGCCCGTCATTGACTGAGACTGCATCTCTCAGGTCATAGAAGATGGCAGCGTCAGCAGATAGGGTGCTCACGGGTGGCCACTGGGAGTTCACATATCCCATGACGGCGGTGAGTAGTGCGTAATTTGCAGTCTGCTCTTGCAGGTGTTGCTTCGAGATGCACTGATATTCTGCAGAGAAAAAAGAGACAATCCCCTCAACCTCATCATTCGGGAAGCGTTCGATGGATCGCTTAACACCTCTACAAACGCGTGAAAAATGCTCCCGACGGCCAGAGTTGGCGCAGTGACATCTTGCTGGGCGGGCACCATAGCCCTTGCAGCGTTCCTGATCGTAACCGTAGTTGGCACAGGTTGTGCCGTCGACGTTGCACCGTGGATTTGGTTGCCACTGCGGACATTAGAAACCATGGGCGTACCAACCGGGGGGGCAAGGGGGGTGCTTGCCCCCCCCAGTTCTCAGAGTGGGGGGCATACATGTGTTTTGCCCCCCCTGAAACAGCCGCCTCTGGGCAGGGCAAACACTGGCCGGCGGCGCCCGAAGAATACCAAGGACACCGCCCCCCGACCCGCGGGGGCATATTTTTAACGCGCAGGCGATACAAACCCTAGCAACGGTGCTCACGCCGGATTGGCTGGTTCGTGGAGATAGGCGCTGCCGCCGTCAACATAGGCAGCGGTTGCAACGCGAGTTTTCGAAGAGGAAGAATAACTTAGTGGTAAGATGTCTGCTTCATACGTATCAGACCCGGGTTCTATCCATGGTGTGAGCTTACTTCTTTTATGTTTTTTCCTCGAATATCTTGTTTTGTCGAGGCATTTGGCGATATTTACGACATTTCTTTTTTACGATTAACACTGAAAAAAAAAACGAATGTTGTTGACGAAACATCGCTGAACTAAATCGTATGGGACTCTATTTACGAAGGTGCATGGGGCACAGCGGGGCTTGGGTTGCCGGCTGGAAGCCGCAAAGCGGCGTGTACGGGGGGGGGGGGGGGGGTTAGTAGGTTAATCGTTTTGTAATTAGCAGCCGCACACTGTCGCCGCGATGCGGCGTGAACGCAGGCGCGGGGGTGGGTTAACGCGCGAATTAACGCGCTTCGAGTGATGCACGCGCCGTCCGAATCCGAAATTTAAGTTCCCACGCGTTGCCGAGCAGCCAATCCGGCGTGAGCGTCGTTGCTAGGGGGTCAATCGCCTGCGCCGTAAAAGGAGCCAGTGAACAAAGCGCCCGGTGTACATACACAATTGCCCCCCCCCCCCCCTCTTTTAGAATGCCTACACACACACAGGCCGTAAACGTTAGTAGTTGACCGAATCTGCCGAACTTCAGATTCGGCAAAGTTCCGCACATCCCGAAATTTTGAAAGAAAGTTCAGCAAAGATTCGGGAAAAATTTGGCAAATGTTTTCGCACTCGCACGAATGCGGCGGGGCCATGGATCGCAAACGGACGCCGCGCAGTCGCGCGGTTACCATCGCACAGTTTAGTACAACCAGCGGTTACTGTGAGGTGTGGAGTAGGCAACACGGTAACTGTGCGTTTGTGAGCTTTTGCGAGTGTGGTTCTCTTCAATATTTTCTGCCTCAAGAACTGAAGTTCGACCAGTAATTTACGCAGTCCACTGCGCAAGTGACAAATGATGCGGTGCATTCTGGATAACTTGATTTTCATTTGACCTTTCCATTGATGCAACGAGGTAGTTGAAACATCGACGGACAACAGACAATTACGCCCAGTGTGCGCAGCCCACTCCCGTCAAACGGGGCACACTGTTAGCAAAAATAACACGCCCAGACGTGTAAACCGTTGTCCCATCGCGGACACGTCGAAACGTGTTCGTTTTACACGCAGGCATGTGTGTTATTCGCCTACACACGAGGTGCCTGTAGAGACCGGCGACCGTCGAGGCCAGGGAGGAACGAACACACACACGCGCCTGGTCCGGGTGGAACGAAACAAGTAACTTCGTCTGCCTCTTTACTCTCTCATATATATACAACCTAATGGTAGCGACACCTACCACAACATCCCCCTTTCTCAGAGACATCACTCGTGGATGAACAAATCAGGACACACGACCTCACTATACTTCGTTTCACTTTATCTGCGAGCGAAGCCAAAGCTAAAAGCGCGAGACCAGCGCTTTTTGCGTTTCTGCCCAGCTCGCGCGCTCGAGCAAAGCCTGAAGGCACGGAGCTTTCGTGCTCGCGCTTCCAGCTTTGCCTTCGCTCGCACATACGTTGAAACGAAGTATACAAGTTCAGTCTCTTTGGAGCTACTACTCGACGGCCAGATCTCGTGCGTCGAGGAGTGTGGATCCACAGATTCGCTGGTGCCTGACTCGCATCAGCTCTCGGACTTGCCCTTGGCTCTGCGGGAGATTCCTCTGCAGAAGGCTGCGGAGAGGGAGCTGTAACCAGTCTTTGCTCATAATCTTGAGGTTGCAGGCCATTGGCTCCATCGGCGGAAGGAACAGGCACAACCGGAGCTGGCAGGACGGGAACTGGCTCTGTAGGTTGGCTCTCGAAAGGAACTAGGTGTCGCCGATTTCTCTGCAAAACACCCCGCGGAGTTTCGACGACGTAAGAGCGTGGGCGTTGCGCTCGGCTAAGCACTTGAGCAGGGCACTGTGCGTCGGTCACCCACAGATCTTCGCCAGGTGAAAGTTCCCTGAGTTCGCGCACTCCGTGACGACGGTTGAAGTCAGAAGCTTGGCGTCGCTTCGCCGCGCTGTCCCTCTCCAGAATGACCTGTGACTTCGGCCATGCTGGCTGGAGTTTCTCGGCAGCCTTGGGTACTTGAGTCCGGAGCTGTCGACCCATTAGCAGCTGAGCAGGGCTAAAACCCAAGATGCCTGGAGTATCTCTGTAGACGAGAAGTGACAAGAACGGATCGTCGCCTTTAACCAAGAGGTCCTTCACTGTCCGGACTGTACGCTCCACTTCTCCGTTTGACTGTGGAAATCCAGGACTGCTAGTGACGTGCTTAAATCCATAGTCTTCCGCAAATCTGGCGAAGTTGTGAGAGGCAAACTGTGGTCCGTTGTCACTTCGAAGTACCTCCGGGATCCCAAAACGCGCCATGACACTTTTTACTGCAGAGATCACTGCTTGACTTGACGTGCTTCGTAGTGTCATTACTTCGGGATAACGTGAGTGATAGTCCACCGACAGTAGAAAATCTTGGCCGTTCAAATAGAATAAATCGACTCCTACCTGTTGCCAAGGTAGCTCTGTTGGAGCCGACGTCAAGAGAGGTTCAGCCCGCTGTACCCTCGTAGATGCGCAGCGCTCGCACTTCTCGACCATGGTTTTGATTTGATTGCCGATACTGGGCCACCACACCGAGTCTCGAGCCCGTGCCTTGCATCGGTTCACTCCTTGGTGTCCCTCGTGAATGGCCTGCAGGACCTCAGGTCGC
Organism: Ixodes persulcatus; assembly: GCA_013358835.2. Taxonomy (NCBI): domain Eukaryota; kingdom Metazoa; phylum Arthropoda; class Arachnida; order Ixodida; family Ixodidae; genus Ixodes; species Ixodes persulcatus. The sequence continues at coordinate 137,718 of JABSTQ010010022.1, forward strand.
AGCGATGCAGGAATAACGAGACGTCATCCTTTGAGAAGCACACCGTCACAAACGGTTAGTTCTCCGCGGTAGTTCCAGTACTTCATTAGGTGACATGGAACCTTGGTCTTCTGAGGCCAACCTTGGTCGCAGAACTGCCAGTGCTGTGCACTCGCCATATGTTGACTGTTGTCGACGGACCACCTCGAGGCTGACGGGCGCACCTTCTTTGATTGCGTGAACCACGCTCTGGACGTGCAGCTCTAGGCTGTAGTAGGTTGACGGAGTTGCTTGGCTCAACGGCGCTCGGGACAGGGTGTCGGCCGTTTCCAGAAGCTTCCCAGGAACGTATAAGATCTGGAACTGATACCGCATCAACTTGATCCTCAGTCGCTGAACTCGTGGAGGAAGAAGGTCTACGTCCATGTCCCCAAGCAACGCAGTCAAGGGCTGGTGATCGGTTTCCACTGTAAACCGCAGTCCCCGGACGTGCTCATCGAAGCGACACACGGCCCATGTCACTGCCAAAGTCTCCTTTTCGGTCTGGCTGTACCTCTGCTCGGTCGCAGTAAGTGACCGTGAAGCAAAAGCCACCGCCCGACGCTCGCCTGACGGTTGGTCCTGGAGCAGGACTGCCCCGAGACCGAAAGAGCTGGAGTCAGCAGACACTATGGTCGCGTGCTCCGGATTGTAGCAAGCCATGCAAATGTCTGAAGATAGCATAGTCTTCAACTTCAGGAAGGCAGCCTGCTGGCTTGGTCCCCAGAACCACGAACTCTTCTTGTTCAGCAGTTCTCGAATAGGTGCTGTGAGGTCCGACAGATGTGGCAAAAACCTACCTACGTGGTTGACCATGCCTAACAGTCTGCGGACACCTCCTACGTCGACCGGTGGTTCCATGTGCTGTACAGCCTCCACCTTCTCGGGGTCTGGCATAATACCATTCTGGCTGACGACCACGCCAAGGAACTTTACACTGGTGACGCCAAACTTGCACTTAGACCGGTTCAGAGTCAGACCTGCTTTCTTTAAGCGGTCGAGAACCTCTGTGAGACGCTTGTCGTGTTCCACACAATCTCGGCCAAAAACGAGAATGTCATCGATCATATTGACTACTCCATCTTGGCCCTCCAGGATGTACGACATCTGGCGTTGAAAATATTCTGGCGCAGAGGTAATCCCGAAAGGCAACCGACAAAAGCAGAACCGACCGAACGGGGTAATGAACGTTGTGAGTTCGAGGGACTCACTTGACAGCTTCACTTGGTGAAAACTGGACGTGGCGTCGAGCTTGGAGAAGACTCGCGCCTGGCCCAGAAGTCCAAGCACTTGATCAACTGTCGGCAGGATGTGACCTTCACGCAGCACTGCCCGGTTCAGTCGAGTCAGGTCCACGCATATGCGGTAGCTTCCCGAAGCTTTCGGTACCACTACCATGCCTGCGCACCACGGTGTCGGTTTGGTTACTCTTCGGATTACGCCTTGGGCCTCCATCTTGTCTAGTTCAGACTTCACGACATCGCGTAGCGGGATGGGGACCCTTCGCGGAACGTGCAGCGAGTACGGTACCGCGTTCGGCTGAAGACGAATTGTGTACTGCTCCCGCAGTTCTCCGAGACCCTGAAAGAGCTGTGTCGACAAAGTCCCGTCGAGCTCACTAGGACAGCTTTCGGTAGAAGACTCGGGAAGGTGATCTACAAACTTGACCACGCCCAACGCCTGAATTGCCGGAAACCCCAGCAAGGGAACAACTTGCGAACGCACCACGTAGAGCTTCTGCTTGACGCGCTTGGTTTTCCATTCCAAGGCCGCGATGAACGTTCCTAGCACGTCCAACGGTTGACCGGCGGGTCCTGTCAACTCCCCTTCTGGGGGCTCCAGGCGAGCTGGTATCCCCGAAAACGTGCTGGGGACGACGGTGACCTCCGCTCCGCTGTCAACCTTGAAGCTCAGCAGTACGTCGTTGACCTTCACGTCTACAAACTTCGCTCTAGCCTTGGACGGAGAACGGACGGCACCAAGCTCCAGCGAAGCCAACTTGTTCTTGGCACGGCAGACAGCTGCGAAGTGGCCTTTCTTGTGGCACTTGTTGCATTGCGCACGGTTAGCAGGGCACTCTGAGCGCGGATGCGGAGAACGTCCGCAAAAGCCGCATGAAGATGCACTCGCTGCGTTGCCGCATGCTTGCTTCGGTCTTGGCAGGCGGTTCTTCACAACTTTTGCCGCGTCAATGCTTAACGCTTTTGCTTCTGCTGAAGCTGCCATGGCTGTGGATGCTGACGAGTCCCGCAGCTTCCGTTCCCTCTTTGCGTCCTCGTATTGGCGAACTTGAATGAGCGCTTCGTCCAACGTAAGCTTCGTGTTTCGGCACAGTCTGTCCAACAGCTTTGTGTCTCGCAAGCCCACCACAAAACGGTCGCGAATGAGCCGCTCCTCCACTTCTCGCGACGGGTAGTTACATTTTTTTGCCATGTTGCTGAGCGTCGTAAAAAAGGAGTCAGCTGACTCACCCGCTTGCTGCAAGCGTCTGTGGAAGCGTGCGCTCTCGTAGAGCTCATTGACTGGGTGAACGAAGTACGCGTTGAACTTCTCAGCAATGAGATCGTAGTTGTCGAAGTCTGAGTCGCCGACGTGTAGCGAAGTCAGGACGTCCCGCGCTTGCGGCCCCATGGAGTATAGTAGGGTCCGAACACGCACTTTGTAGCTGGCGGCGTAGAGTCCTGACGCGTAGACGTAGTCCTCGAACTGCTGATGCCACTGTTTACATTTTCCGGGGTTGCTGAAGTCGAACTGGGGCGGTGCTCGTAAATTGAGCGCACCGACTGGCAACGCTCCCGGACCGGCGGCGGCGCCCTCCCCGTCGGCCATGGCGGTCTCCTTTGAGGATGGTGCTGGCGCTTGAAAAGTAAAAAAAAAAGCGCTAGCCGCTCACTTCTGACACCATGTAGAGACCGGCGACCGTCGAGGCCAGGGAGGAACGATCAAACACACGCGCCTGGTCCGGGTGGAACGAAACAAGTAACTTCGTCTGCCTCTTTACTCTCTCATATATATACAACCTAATGGTAGCGACACCTACCACAACAGTGCCGTGTAAACTTAACACGCTACACTGTGTCTGCTTTCCGAGAAACACGGTCCAGCGTGTTCCTTATGGAACATGGCGGCCAGCAGCCGAGAACAGGCGAGAGACGAGCCCAGCGAGCCGCGCGCCTTTGAGCCGAATTGAAAGCACACAGGACGCGTTTGTTCTCGTTCGATGTCTTTTATACACAGTAAACAGTCTCCAAGCGGCGGACGTAGCTATGTGCAAAGGTACGTACAGGTCCCCTCAAAGTAAAACGGAGCGCCGAAGCGGCAACCGAACTGCATCGCCGCGCTATCTAGTAGGGCCGGCTGGAACTGATAGGGGTCGTCTGCGCATGCGCGCGTGCGTTCGCGGTGTCCTCTGTCTTTCTTGTTTGATCCTCGCATTATCGGCGTCTCGAGCTGCCAGACGCTGTTCCGATAAACACCGCTAGGTGTTCGGCTCGCACGGGGAGATAACGCTGAGCGCAATAGACCCTTTCCGAAATTCAGTCTGGCCACTTTGATCACTATCATCATCTGTGGAACGGCATCTGTGCCATACCAATGGCGGCCTTCTAATGACTGATAAGGGAAGACGTTTAACACGCACCTAAGCGGATGATGCGAGGCCTGTACATTTGGGGGGTCAGTACGACGCGGCGTAGGAAGAGAATACAAGAGCTACGTAAGCGTTTATTTCTAATAACTCAGATTCAGTCAATCTGTGGGCGGCACACAATCGGCTTTAAAGCACTTTGGTGTATAGAATTTTTTCGAGGCATCTGAGTGTGTTCGAGCTTTGTTCTGAATGCAGGTTCCTGGTCACCATCGAACTGAAAGTGATCGAGAAAGAACTCGCTCTAAACAATTCCTCGCGTGCGGTTGACTTGCGAACGTGACGGTGCCGATACAAGTTCATATCCGCCATTGATATGGCAAAACCTAAACTGCTTTACGAACCACCAGATGGCACTGAATTTCGGAAAGGGTCTATTGAGAGAGAGGGGCGAGTCTATCAGGCGGCGTTTTTAGGAAGAGCGTTGCGCCGCTCGAGCCACCGATAACGTATCGGTTGGAAGAAGAAAACGAAGGCCCCCGCTGAAGACACGTGCGCATGTGCAGATGTAGCCTATGAGTTGTAGTCCGCACTGCTAGATAACGCGGTGATGCAGTTCGGTCGCCGCACCGGCGCTCCGTTTTACTTTGAGGGGACCTGTACGTGCGTCGTCGGCAGTCGGTGGCGTCGGCAGCTACGACGGAACACGGAACCGCTAGACAGAAAAACGAATACCGAACTTACATAGATAAATAGCTCGAGCAAACTATTTGAAGTCGGGCGGTGAGTTGCGCCACCTAGTGAGATTTCTAGCAGCCAGTGAAAAAAACAAAAACAATCAGGAGTTTGTTAATACGCTGAGAATTATCACAAGTAGACAGCAACCCTACATACATCACAGACAACACGAGTACCACGTAAGACACAGCACCGACAGATACACAATCACAACACCGACACTGCGCCCGACACTTACTACTAACATCCTTTTCTCCCCGCGGCGTATATAAGCTTGGCATGTGCGGGTGAGCTCTTTGGTCGCTGACCGTTACAGATTTATAGAAGAAGACGCAAAACACGGCACAATGGACAGCCGTATGTAAGAACTGCTTGCATTTAAAAAGTATGGAGGCAAAATCTGTAAAATTAATCCGTTGCGAAAAACAACGATGTATTAAAAAAATAAATCTTAAACCGGCCATGAAAAAGTTACAATTTTTGTTATTTTCATGCTCGACCAGTGTTCTGAGCAGTCCGACTAGCTTAAATCAGATAGAAAAACAAAACTTCCGCTAATTGTAGTACGCGTACGGGAGCAGAAGCGTTTCGATGCAGTTTGTTGTCGTATGTCGTGTCGGTGTCGAGTGGAGCGGTGGGGCTTGGGAGTTTGTGACCGGTGTTATTCGTGATCACTAATGTGGCGCTTATGCAGTTTTTTATTTTTTTTTATACCGCCATTACCCCGAACATTGAAAATTCATGGGCCCGTGGCACTGCCCTATGCTGAATCGCGAGCTCCTTTCTCTGTTGTCGTTTTTCTGGTAGCACTCGTGGATACTGCAAGCGTTTAAACAGTGTGCACAGTCTCGCCTACATCCGCGGTGACGTGCTCGAACTGTTGAAACTTATTGTTTCCGTCATTTTGGAGTACGCAAGGCAGTTATCTCGCTGCTCTGGTTTCGGTTATAAAAGCAAGGCAAACCGCTCGTAATTCCCGCCCTCAGTACACGTTGGACATCTTCCACACTTTGACACCGCATAACTGGACGAACGAGGATTTACATTTACTTCAGAGGTCACTCGCGCCGGTCCCTCACCGTCGAGTAGCAGGATCAGCTGGCGACAAGCCTCGGATGAAAGTCTTTCACCTGCTTTAGAGCAGTTTGTACCTGCTAGTAGGTATGTCTACTGAAACTGCAACTTGAAGCTAGGGGCAGTGCCAGAGAGAAAAGAGACAAAGTCGGGAAAGCTTGCTCGCTCTCCAAATTTCTCAACTCTCAAAGATTGTACCATAATAAATGCACCAACGCCTCTTCCCAAAGTAAAGAAAAAGCACTATGTTCACTACGTAAAAAATGGTCTCAGTTCATGCATCTGTGGGCAGGTAGGAAATCTTGCCCTAATTTATTCACACCGCATGATGAGCGCAACAAACGCACACGAGTCACACGAGATTTACAAGGAAATATAGGTGGTGACTTAAGTTTCCCTGAAATTCGGTATAACCGGTCGTTTGCAGGACCGAATTATCTACTCGAGCGGTGTGCGTCGCTGTGCAAACATGTCGCTGTGCAAATGCAATCTAACAACACGAAGCATAAAAACGGCAGATTTAGGACAACAATCCGAAGCCCATTGCTCAATTAAAACGACATAATATTGTTGAAAACGCCCGGAGCTTTTTACTCACGGTATGCGTCGGGAATCTTCCACATTTTGAAACGGAACGAAGGAAGATTTACTTTTAAAAACGCTCGCTGCGTCCTCCCGGACCAGCTGGACAGGATCAGCTGACGACGACGGGACTGAACCCGTTGCACCTCTACTCCACAAGAACCAATTTGAGGTCCGCGCTAGTGTGGGTTTCTACCTCAAAGCACCGCACCACACACCACGAACGTTTCGGCTCTTTCTCGCATCACCGTGTTGCCCCAAACAGAACGAGATCGCCGAAGTCAACGCAGCGCTGTCGTGAACCTTGGCTTGTGGTTGCGCACTCGTGGACCCTGTGACTCCCTTCGCTTTCAAAGCACACACGACGATTACGAATGATACTTTCCGTCGTCCGGGAACATCACAGGGGCACTTCTCCGGTCACGTCTTCGCTATGTGCTCGCAAACAGCGAATCTCTATGCGAAGCTTCTCGCGTCCTGTCAAACCAAAACAATAGCGGCGCCATGCGTTCATGCCAGATTTTTTCCGGTCAAACAAAAATAACGAAAGCAAACCGGCTCTAGCTTCCAGCGTACATCGGCGTTGCGCTTGCGCCGTGGCCAGATTGCTTGCAGTTGAAGGTTGAAGCCAAAACGAAACCAACTGCGATGTCACGTGTTCAGATCGAGGACACGCTTTTTATATCCACGTTAACTGTTAAAAAAAAATAATTAGACCCATAACTTTATTTGTGGTGTGTAAGAAACTATTATCAAGACCCCCTAAACCAAATACAATCATGGGTGACATGAGGGAAGCCGCATTGCCATCGACCCAGCGAGCACGGTTAGCGCGGGTTTCGCCAACGTCCTGCGACATGGCGCAATTGCTTTTGGTTCATATCCGTCTCCGAGACATGTTTCTTTCCGCAGCATTTGTCTCAACGGTCCTTTCTAAGTGTGTCCCCAAGCATTCCGGTGCTTTGATAGCCGGCAATGCTGCGGTCGTCGCCGGGGATGATGCGTGTTTTCGAGGTCGGCTACACGGTTGTGCGTGTATGACCGAACCAAAACGCGTTTTTTACAACCTCGCATGATTTGTGAACGAGTTATCCGTTACTCAACGTGTAAATTTATGGTAATTTGAATAAATAGCGTGTTTTTGACCCCAAATATTCACCAAATACACGGGACTTGCTAACAGTGCAGAGTCACGAGTGCTTGCCAGAATGCATGGGATGCTGCTGGCATCCTCGTCATAATGTGATGCATATTTCCTCCCTTCTTTTTTTTCCCTTTTTACGTACTTTCTCTAGTGTGTATATTCTGTACATTTATTTCTCTGTTTTATTTTTTCATATGTGGTGGCGGGCTGGCAGCAAACATGTACAAGCTACTCAAAAAAAGTAATTAGGTTAAGTTACTGAGTGTTAGCCCCAAATGTAATTTGATTAGAGCAGAAATTACTCAAAAAGAAAGTAATTGAGTAAATTAGTAATTACTGTAAGAAATTAGCGAATTACTTTTGAAGTTGCTTTTATTTTTTCTATGCTAACAAGGAAGTACTTACAAAGGTTTTGATGCGTTAGAGAAATTCTGCTAGCCGAATATAAAGCGGCTTGTGTTTTCACATAAATGCTTTAATAGCTGGTTCTGCTTCTGCATGCCTAATTGTTGTGTACTTTTTTAGAGCGCAGCTCTTAGGCGCCCATTTCCGGCTTGAGCGGCGTCGGCGTCGCCGTCGCCGTCGCCGTCGGTGTCGCCGTCGGCGTAACCGCGCGGTGCATGATGGGTAAATTTCCCCGCTAAATTTAGCGGAAAAGTTTCCCCGCTAAATTTAGCGGAAAAATTTTCCCGCTAAATCTAGCGGAAAATTTTTTCCGCTAAATCTAGCGGGAAATTTTCCTCGCTAATTCTAGCGGAACATTTTCCCCGCTAAATCTAGCGGAAAAATTTCCCCGCTAAATTTAGCGGAAAATTTTTCCCGCTAAATTTAGCGGAAAAGTTTTCCCGCTAGATTTAGCGGAAAATTTTCCCCGCTAGATTTAGCGGAAAATTTTTCCCCTAAAGGTCGAGGTCACGTGACCCCCCCCCCCCCCCCGTGCCTTCCCCTCCTCCTCAAGAGCTGCGCTCTAATTCGGCGTTACAGGGAGTTGTAAATGGCTTTCATTTTTTAGTCAACGATGTACTGCGGATGTATCATTTCACCTTGGACGTTTAGCACTGCCCGAGCTTGATTTCTTAGATGGTGTTGGCTTGTTTACAGTGTTGCGGAAAGTACGTCTAAAAACTACCTGGAAGTACAAAGTATATGAGAGGTTATCTACTTCAAGTGAAGTAGTAAGTATACCAGATGCAATGTACTTGAAGTAAAGTACTATAAATACAATGTACTTCCAAAGTACAGTTGAAGTACTTTTTATCACACTCTTTCAGAATGCCCTTTCATTCCCTAAGCAACGTTTTTTTTGTTTTTTTTTAATTGGCCGGCATGCATTGTTTTAGGGGAAATCGGAGGTGCATCAATTGTTTTGGAAAGAACGGCAAATTTGAAAATGCATCAGTCTTTTTTTTTGGAAATGGCGGCAACTAATACGCCATAGAGTAATTGCTTTATTCTCGCTGCCGAACCATTTAACACAATCAACTCATAAAGCACTTATTTGTTTCGGTTTTATAGCCGCCATTACTTCACTCAGAGAAATGACCAGATGACGTCTCGAAAGACAGCACAAGCTATACAGGAGCACCAGATGAACTACAGAGCGGGTGCTGCACTTTGTTACATTCTTTTGAGTGAGGATGTAGTGTGTATACCTCCTGTAGTGGGCAAGAATTCCTACATTGGGGAGAAGCGGGGACAAGCCCTTTCTTCAAATGCGTCAAGTCTCCTTGAGCTTCGGGACACAGAGAAACGCCAGCCTTCGGCGCTAATCCCGCAGTTACTCGGCCTCTCTTGCGTCGTGTCTGTTCGCTCCCCGCGCCTCGTAGCAGTCTTATTGCAGTAGGGGGCACGTTAAAAGTTTTGGGGGTTTTAACTATCCAAATTACTTTCTTCCTCCCCCCCCCCCTTTTCTACGCCACATGCTTCCCCCTCTGCAAATATCAGCTGATCTTCCAACATCTTATCTTTGTTGATAGGCAAAACAACCACTAAAATTTGAACGTAATTTGTAATTTGAGTAGAAGTCACTGGGAAAAGTAGTTAAACTACTAATAACCAAAATAGAAATGTAATTGAAAGTTACTAAACAACCCAGAAAAGTAGTTAAACTACAGTAACTTGAGTAAAGTAGTTGAACAACGTACTAGTTTGGCTGGCAGGAGCTCTGCGTAAGGGTTTTCGCCTATCTGCCTAGCACCGCACACACCCACATTGGCCCCTTCCAGTATGTGCAAACAAAAATTATTATTATTATTATTATTATTATTATTATTATTATTATTATTATTATTATTATTATTATTATTAATATTATTGTTATTATTATTATTATAACAATCTTCTTTTCAGCTCACAAGTAGTTTGTGCCAAAACAGAATAATATTGCTTTTTATTTCGCGTTATTTCGCGATTTCCATGTACAGGGTGTCACAAAAGAAAATTTACACGGTCTTTTTTACCGCAAAAATAAACTAAGCATCGCTGAACGCTCATTCTCCGCCCAAAGGTAGAGCTAGAGGTCACAACCAGATGCCAAAGTTTCAGCCCGATCCGATAAATTAATCAAAAGTTATTAGTGATTTTCTGAAAATTTCAATGGGAAAATGGAGCCCATTTTTGCCCGTTTTCGGTTTCTGGTGCCATAGAGCCCCATGTGTTCGAAAACTCCGTCGGCCGCCATTTTCCCATTGAAATTTTCAGAAAATCTGTTATAACTTTTGATTAAGTTATCGGATCGGGCTGAAACTTTGGCATCTGGTTGTGACCTCTAGCGCTACCTTCGGGCGGAGAATAAGCGTTCGGCGATGCCTTGTTTATTTTTGCGGTAAAAAAGACCGTGTAAATTTTCTTATGTGACACCCTGTATATGCATAAAACTAAACACAGAACTATCATGCTCGACGTTGCACATTCGACATTCCTCACTCTCCCCAACTTCCTAAACGTCCGTGTGTGTCCTAACACCAGAAACTGGAATTTTAAAGATTAAAAACGGCACGTTGCGAATATGGAACGCATACTTTCATGCTAAGCTGGCGTCAAGTGACTGAAATCGAAAAACATGCATATTTACAATATTGTTATTTCTTCTGGTGAAGGCAAAGCAACCGTTGCATTCGTTTTCGCGCACGAAACGGTGACTCCCAGAGAAAGTAAAAACGCAGGGACTGCCTTTATTTTAACAATGTAATCAAACTTGCAGGCGTGCGCTGGTGAAGCCTCGAAATCAAAACTCTCGTAGCGATATTCGTGACTGCGCCGGCAGCTACCCAACCTCGTTGTCACTCCACTTTCTGCAAGCAAACACTAAAATTGCTAGTAAACACACAAAAGCGACACCGATACTATCTTGTAGAATATCACCTTATTTAGTCATAACTGTGTCAATAGGCACTACATGTTGTATTAAAGTTAAGAAAAAAAAACATTTCCTTTTTTTCGTCAGAAAAAACTAAATATCAATGTTAAGTCTGGTAACAGTGTATTTTGCCGAATCAGTGCCGAATCTTCAGAAAAGTTCGGCAAAAGTTGCGCCGAATTTTCAATTCGGCAAAAGTTTGGCCCATTAACAGTAAAAATATGCGACCCGGGGGGGGGGGGGGGGGGTCTGGTTTGTTCCCCTATTCAAAAACAAGTTGCTACGCCACTGTTAGAAACGCACCGAACGATGAAATTCCGGCCATTCACAGCTGCGCTGATGATTGACACGGTCGAAACCGACGTTTCCGCTGCGACCGCAGGTCATACAGCTTCGTTGGGCAGACGAGCGCGAAGCGCGTGCGTTCGATGACCTTGCTCACGAGGAACGCGGCGTCAGCGCGGCGTCAGATATCGAACAGGCGACTCACGGCACAAGGCTCGCGGCTCGTGCGTGGATGACGTCATCGATGCAGGAGGATGGCGGCATGGTGGCTGACTTGGTCTCGGTGCGGACGACTGCCATGTTTCTCTTTTACGCCCTGTCACTTGGCAGGTCGCGTCCTCTCCCGACACCGTCGACGTTCTAGCCGTCGTCGCTATGGCCCACTCTCGAACTTCACGGCGCGCGCGGTCCATATTGATGACTGCTTGCAAGACGACGCTCAATGGAAGTGCGGCGTCTAGAAGTAGGCGTTCTTTGATCTCTGTGGAAGCTGCCCCCACCATAAACTGGCGTCGAATGGCGACCTCCGTGTCGGCGAGGAAGTTCGCCAGCGCGGCTAATGCTTGAAGGGATGAGAGAAATTCCCGCAGCGTTTCTCCTTTTTGTTGTTGCTTCCTCATCTGGAATCAAAGTTTTTGCTGGGTCTCGTTGATTGGCTGTGAAAATTCTGCCTCGAGGGCCTTGACGGTCTCCCCGTAGACATCGCGAGACGCTTGTCGAACTTGCTGACCATCTGCCGCCGGTGGCGTCGCTTGCGGCGGCCCGTCGGGAGCTTGTAGTGAGTCGTAGACGCGCTGTCCTTCGACCCCCAAGCAGTTGTGGAGCTTTGCTTGTCGTCGTTCAGCTGAATATTTCTGAGCGCCATTAGCCAAGATATACTTTTCAAATATCCGCAGCCGGGATTTCCACGATATCGGCGGCGTACCGGCCTTGTCCAGGAAGTTCGGTGGTGGCCTGTCACAGTTAGCCATGCTTGCGGTTAAGATGGCGACTCAGCAATCCAGGAAGATGTTCAAAATCGAACGCGCGGCCTTCGACAAGCAGCAGCCGAAGTTTCATAGTGAGCCCGGAATTCGCCGCAAGCAGACGTCATCGCGACGCCAGGCACCCTCCAACGAGAGCTTATGCCGAACGACGCAAATGTGTCCCTAGGGTGTGAGACTGCGCAGGTTCAGCCCCCTCGTCGCCAAAACTGTGGAGGCGGCCCAGGCAGCAACCAGCGGAGTCGGAATAGAACCTTTCCGAAATTCAGTGCCATCTGGTGGTTCGTAAAGCAGTTTAAATTTTGCCATATCAATGGCGGAGATGTACTTGTATCGGCACCGTCACTTTCGCAAGTCAACGGCACGCGAGGAATTTTTCAGTGTGAGTTCTTTCTCGATCAGTTTCAGTTCGATGGTGACCAAGAACCTGCATTCAGAACAAGGCTCCAACCCGCTCAGATGCCTCGAGAAAATTCAATACACCAAACGGCTTTAAAGCATATTGTGCGCCGCCCACAGATTGACTGAATCTGAGTTATTAGAAATAAACGCTTACGTAGCTCTTGTGTTCCATTCCTACGTCGCGTCGTGCTGACCCCCCGAATATACAGGCCTCGCATCATCCGCTTAGGAGCATCTTCAACGTCTTCCTTTATCAGTCACTTGAAGGCCGCCATTGGTATGGCACAGATGCCGTTCCAAAGATGATGATAGTGATCAAAGTGGCCAGACTGAATTTCGGAAAGGGTCTAGAATCAGAAAAAGAGGAGAAAACAAACAAGCAAAAACGCAGAGTGCGCACAGCAGAGTGCGCGCTTGGCGCGCACTCTGCTGTGCGCCAAGCGCCCTAGTCTCGCCCTAGTCGCGGCGCTGGTGCTTGTGTTGCTCGGCTCTTACAACCCCACCACGGTGGCTGCCGTCTGCCGCAGCTCCGACGCAAGGCGTCACGTCGCCAAGTAAAAAATGTTTTGTTTGTTTGTTCCGCTCCGGCTCCTTCCGCGCGACGGCGGAGCGCTTGAGGAAGGCGCACTTTGTTGGGAGACAAGGGCGCGTCATCGGGAGTCTTGCGAAGGAGTATTTGTTTTTCGATACGCCTGTCTGTTTCAAGGATTCGCGACAACTTCGTGGAAGTGAAGTGAGCGTCTGCGTCGTTGTTTATTCAGGTGTTCATTATTATTAATCAAACATACACCACCGTGGATATGTATTTTCTTTCTGCATCAAATATTGCGAAATTCTCATTAATGGTAGGACGGTTTGCTCGGCTATTCGTTGTCGAGTAGAACTATTTTGATATGGTCTGTCTTTATGTTCATCGTCGGACACACAAATTATTTCTACTAAAATGACTGCATGGTTGATATTTGTTTCTGGAAGAATGAACGAATAAAGAACTTCGAGCGCACGACATTATTGATAATAATTCTTTTTTTTAATGTTTGCCATCGTGCTGTGTGGAGAAGCTGCCGCATCGAACCACTCCGCTTCAAAAAATATTTTCGCGCTTACAAAAAATATTACTTCGTTTATGGTTTATAAATCACAAGTTCACACGGCACTCTATCGCTTGAGTGGTCTGGCATAGTTTTACTTGGAACACCTCACTGCGCAATTTGCAGTTTAATTTAAACCAAAATGCCGTCTCGCGCAACTTTACGCTTAATATAATAAAAACGTTTTGTTTTAACGGTAGGAAGCTATTTTATACAGTAAGTGTATCTACAATAGATGCGGAAAATACTCCTAGCACGGGTATACAGACTCCCAAATTTAAACGAAAAATCTCGAAAACGGCACAATTTCAGCATTTTGTCTTCAATTAAAAGCAAACAAAAAAATCTCTATATTATTTAAAATAGGCCTCATATGAAGCAATAATGCAAGCAGAATTTGATAGACAAAATTGTGCGTTAATAACTAAAGATCTGTGCTTTTGGCAATTTTTTACTTGTACCTAGTTTCGCGCCTCTCCGGGAATTTCAAAAAGCGCTAGCGCGGCCAAAAACATTTTGTGTACCAAAATATTTAGGCAAGTGACTATTCAAGACATAAGGAACCCCTGTGATCTTTTACGAAAGAATCGGCGATGGTCGAGTGTCACGCCTGGGACGTTTGGCATGGAATGACCCCACTCTTTAAAACCAATTGCAAACAAGTCCGGCGTTTCGGGTGTACGCGAGCACGAACGTGTGATTGCGTAGTTTTTCCAGGCTAAAATTGAACAAACAAGTATACAGGCGAATCATGACAGTCCCCAGCCGGCTTTCATTTTAATATTGGCTGCAGGATTAGCCACCGTACCTAAGACGAGCGCACTCGAAATAGCAACTTCTGCCTTCTGGCGTACCAGTGTAGCGCCTGTTTTCCTCTCTAACAAAACCACAAAACACCGCGCGTATATCGGTGCCTCGCAGTCTACACGGCAGCGGCGGAGCCGAGGGGGAGCGCCCTGCCCCCATCGTCGCCCACCACGAAGCAGTGATCCGCAGCAAGAGACCACGCCAAGCCGCCGCAAAGCCAGCCGGAGCAAAAAAGTAGAGATAAATCCATCGGCGTTCTTTCCTCCTTTCCCATCACTCATAGAGAACCAGCCGTAAGAGCTAACAGCGCCACTGCGAAGCGAGAGTCGGCTCAACCTTCCCGGAAATGTACGAAGAAGTTACATGGCCCGTCCTTCCTCGACGTCACCCTGCGCAACCTCACCGTCCTCCTCGGGACCTCATGCATCGCCAAACGGATGAACTTACCGACTTCATGAACTCACGCCGCTCACCGAACTCGTGAACTCACCGAGCCCACGCCCCTCACCCAACCTCAAACTCACGAGGTTTCGATTAGTGCGAGCTCACTCATTCTCACCTCACGCCTGGTCGATGAGAGCAAGTTAGGTGAGTGAGTCCACTCATGAGTGAGTTTTGTCGAGGTATGGTTACGTGACATTGATTACGTGATCTTGAGCGTGGTTAAACCTATAAAGCTGCCGCTTAAACAAAATAGTCTGCGGCGCGACATTGAACATGACGTAAGCATGTGAAACGTCATGGTAACGGCGTATTTGTGTAATCAAGCGCCGGCGAGCCCTTGCCGCCTTTACCGGCAATCAAAAAGATGCCACCGGCACACCACGTGACCCTCTCTACCCGAATACAAAGCGCCGGACACAGACCGATCTCACCAGCCTGTTTGACTACGCCACCGCTGCCGCAATACATTGAGGAAACTTTAGTCCTTTTGCACGTGCAATGACCTTGCTGGATTTCTGCGCTTGTGGAGCATGAGACGGCACGGGCCCTCACATGTACGGCCGGTTACCTCCTGTGAACTAAAGCTATGGCGGCTTCACTCATGCGCCGAACGCTTAGTGAGATCGGTCTACATGGCGTTCTCGTGTGCCTGGGTCGCGCGTGAGCTTTGTTAACTTCTTCGATCATTTTATGGTACAATAAGCACGCTGTATGCCTCAACAACATGAATTCGAACTCTGAAATCTGTGTAGCAAAAAGTGGCTTCAGACTATTTTTCGAATTATTAACACTACCACAATCCGCACAGCTTACACAATTTAATGGGAGGGCAGATTAAAAAAAAAAAATTGTGGTGCTACCCGCACACGGGTTAAATTTTAATACATTTTGTTAAAATTTCCGAATAACTGTGGCCATTTCACGAGGCTCCCAAGAAGGCTTACCAACTTCGCTGTTCCTCTTTATTTTATTGTTATTAATTTTTTTCTAGAATGCTAAATTTTTTCATTTAGCCATTCATTTTAAAATTGTCATGCACGTTCACGTGTCGAGCTGCAGCACTATCTGTTTTCTTTTTTTTTGTTTTTTATAGCGGTGTAATAACACGCCGCACCCCAGAGCAAAGTGACACTGCACCAGCTGGACGAATTCTTGCAAAAACAATTTAGACTTCCTTTAATACATATCGTGTTAATTTTCGTTGTTTTTGCTATATTTTCTCAAAGCACAAAGGGGCGTCTGCTTCAACGGCTTCTTTTTTCTGCTCGAACCATAACCTTGGTTCCCTTTCCCGATTCAGATGTGACGATACCGGGTACAGTCTGGCTAGAGTTCCTGTATAGGCTCTCTACGGGAGCCAGAGTTGCGCGTTTGATTCCACGTGCCGCGTGCAGCCCTCGCCGCTATTCGCCGAGATCCGATCACGTGAGGAGCCGTATCAAGTGTCGTGCAGCAAAGTAGACGTTGCACGCGCCCCGGCGTACGTTCCCCTGCTTTTGAGCGCTCTGTGCGCCTCGAACGCGCGGCGCTGCTATTCGCCGAATTCAGTCACGTGAGGAGCTGGATCCACATGCCATGCGTGAACGCGCAACTCTGGCTCCCGTAGGGAGCCTATACAGGAACTCTAAGTCTGGCAGACAAGCTGCCCCACCTCTTGGAGCTCAGGCAAAACTTGTGGCGGAAATTGGCCGGCACACGGCTGAGAAGCGCCATCAAACCACGCGCACTCACCAGCCTTTGGCCACACGAACGCGCTTGCCGAAGATATGGCAATTTATTTTGCCGGTTAAATGACCATCCAAATTAGCCATTAATATTCCAGCGCAGATTGTTTTTTTTTTTGGTTAAAGTTTGAACATACTTCCAGCCTCGTCATTTGCCTTTCCTGATTTGTAGACTGCAGCAATTGATCCTCCGAAACTGCGGAGCCCTTTTCAATGAATGCGGAATCTGATTGGATGGGGACTGATAAAAAGATGCTCGAGACGAGCCGCACCCTGAGTTTCTTAAAGGCAAACTGAAGTGGTTTTGTATTTGAGTTAAAACACTTAAATCTTTTACATTTGACCTCCAGGATCACGAATATCGAGATTATTTCTCAGTATGGTGAACGGAGGCTGCAGAAAATCATTATCAAAGTACCGCTGAAGCCCCTCCTTCCCGGAGCGTGACGTCATATCAGGAGTTCTTGCAATCTCCGCTTCCGCGCTTCTTCAGCGGCTATCAAAGCTATGCACGCGCACTCTTGCTGTTAAGAAAAATTCAGCCTTTCCACTTTGGTGAAGACCAGCAAAGGTGCACTATGGTGGGACGACCGCAAGGACGACTTCTTGGACAACCTCAAGGATGACGTCTACAGGACGACGTCTAGGACGACCTCAAGGACGACGTTTAGGACGACCTTAATGACGACGCCTAGGATGACCTCGAGGACGACGCCTAGGATGACCTCGACGACGATGCCTAGGACGACCTTAAGGAGGACGTCTGGGACGACCTCAAGCACGACGCCTAGATCAATCTCAGGGACGACGTCTAGGACGATTTCAAAGACGACGTCTAGGACGACCTAAAAGACGACTTCTAGGATGATCTCGAGGACAACGTCTAGGGTGACCTCAAGGACGACTTCTAGGACGACCTCGAGGACCTCTCGGACGACCTAAAGGACGACCACAAGGACGACCTCAAGGACGACGTCTAGAACAACCTCAAGGACGACTCCAGGACGATGTCTAGAGGACGGCGTCCTCTAGACATCGTCCTGGAGGACGACTTCTAGGACGACGCCTAGAGCAATTCAGCCTTTCCACTCTGGTGAAAACAAGAGTGGAACAGCTGGAAAGGTTGCTGCCATCTATGAGCGACGGCGGCAACCAGACAACTGGCAAGCCGGTCGTCTGGTTGCCGCCGTCGCTCATAGATGGCGGTAGCTGTCCAGAGTTTGGTGTCCACATTTATTGGGTGACGGACGCGAAACCGGGGAAACTAGACCTTAACAGCTCCTCTGTAAAAGTCAGAGAAAGGCCACGACTGCTGTCTGTGCGGGGGAATATTCCTGTCATGCTTGTAATTACTCGCGCTGCCCAAACAAGCGACACGCGCCGGCCGCCGAAAGATCCTGGTATGATGTAACGACTATAGGGAGTATTCACTGGCGGCCATAGCTGTGTGCTTGGCTGCGGAGCGCGTGCTGAACGCGAGCTTCCACAGTTCTTTCGCCACGTGCATTCCGCACCACCAAGATTGCCGGTCTTGGCAGCCTATTAATGCGAGCTCGTTCTGAGCATGCGCTCTAAACAATGACCTCAAATATGGCGGCCAGTGAATACTCCCTATACTCTGTTTCACCTTATGATGTACCGCAGAAAAGGCCACAAGCACGAGCTCCTTGCTCTGGGGCAGATATCGGCGGCACAAACTCTCGTGCATTAAGGGCAGCTGTCAACGCTATGAGCTCGCGTTCCTAGCCTCCGCTGCGGTACAACATAAGGTGAAACGGAGTATATACTCTGTTTCACCTTATGGTGTACCGCAGCAAAGGCTTCAAGCGCGAGCTCCTTGCTCTAGGGCACATCTCGGCGGCACAAGCTCTCGTGCGTTAAGAGCAGCTTTCAACGCTATGAGCTCGCGCTTCAAGCCTTCTCTGCGGTACAACATAAGGTGAAACGCAGTGTAGTCGGAGGCATTTCATGTTTTCCCGTGTTTAGTTACATCTTCGGGAAAAACGAGCGTGGTATTCAGATGCACCGGATAAGAATACTGTAGAATTCACCTCTTACTCGTTTTTTTTCTAGAACCTCTTCTGCTTTTCTATAGCAGTGGTTCTCAAGTGGAGGTCAGCAGACCCTTTGGGGTTCGCGAAGGAATTCTAGGGTCCGCAAAGCCCAGTCTTATCAGTCAAGCCAGGCCATAAAAGTTTTCTTTTCTCAGATTGAAAAGAAACGTTCCAATTTTCGCGTGAGTTCCCTCGTGTATATGTAAGAGAAGTCTACTTCAGACTAGTCCTTAGTTATATCTATTTATTTCATCATTATTATAAATAACCCATACCTTTGCTCCCCGCCCCCTACGAACGGGGTCCTCCATCACTTCCGCGATCCACAAAAAGTCTGCGATGCATCATTGGTTGAGAACCACTGCGATGACGGAACACGGAATGACAGGGCATCCTATCGAGTGCCGTCATTGGTTGAGGTCGTGAGGAAACAAAAGCACGTGAACGCATTTGGAGTTTAAACAAACGCACGATGTGCGGAAGAAGCAGACAAACTTGCAAGCCGTATGAAGAGCCGAAGATTTCCGGGTCTATATACTTGGTTTCATCTTAATTCTGAACGGGTCCAGCAGCTACTGGCAACACAAACACAAGCATACACATTAAAACAAAATATCACGACGAATTTATCACTCTTAATTGGACCAGTTGACGGTAACGCATGTATAGAAAGAAATAGTGCGGAACACGCCAAAACATAGCCTCCTCTATACTGACAAAGCCTGTCAGATCGCCACGAGACGCGGCCCCGAAAGTGAAAAGGTAGAGCGGCAGACATCGAATGAGAGGAGAGGCATGTAACGGGCGCCCCACTGCGGCGAGACGCCGAAACACACTTGTCCTGAGTGATGGAATGTCCGCTCGTGTTCCTCGCGTTCATTGCGCTACAGCTTCTTTTCTCGTCGGGATTGAAAACCATGCTTCGGCTCCTCGCCGCTGCAAAAGCTGTGCTCTGACTACAGGCTCCCCTAGAAATGCTCTGTGCTACCAGATCCTCGCGCTCTATATCTGCGACCGGGCGCTATATGGCTCCGTGGTCGAAGTGCCAGGCTTTGTGAGCATAGAGGAGGCTATGACCATACATAACCTTGAGCAGCCTTCTTGGCCCCATTGACTCGTAGCGTTGCTAGCTTTGAAAGTTTAGTTTGTGGGGCTAACGTTTTGGCAATACGGTGCTTAAACTTGAACTGCATCTTTATTCGAAATACTCACCGTTCATGTGCATAGTTGTGCTCTCGAAAGAAGCTCAAGAAAGAATTTTAGATTGTATCCTGAAGCACATTGCCGTGCCATCAAGTCGACATCACTATCGCTAAATCGGCAACTTAAAAAAAAAATAATAAATCTTAAAGGGAATATATGTACTAGGTGCGCTTAAACAACAGTACTTACTGGTTCGTAGATGCTTTCAACGAGAGATTGGTTGAAAATGTCGCTTGGGTACCCCATTTTGAAGACCATATTTTCTAGCTGATTGGAAGCGGGCAAGGGTATTATTCTGCAATCCACTATAAAAAAAATGTTTGTTAACTTTTTATGAGTGTACGTACTTTCTTTAGGGCGTTGTTTCTTGTCTCGTCGTCCATCCATGTCGTGTTTTTGATTATGATTTCGGCAGCCTCTTTCAGTTTCACGGCGAATTCCTCAGTCTGAGAAGTCAAGTATAAAGTCAAATACCCTTAGGTTTCAGTTCGTGATGAATGTCTAATATACAGCCATTTATTGTGCTCTATGATTTTGTTTTCAAGACGGGGTGGCCCTTAGCGACCAAATTCGAAAATAAAAAGTACAAAATGCAGCATTATTCAATACCAGTGAAAAGTCAAGTGTTACAACATAGCCATGTATATGATAATGCCTGTCCAATCGCCCGTTGCCAGCTATCATCTCAAGGGTGCGCCGCTCCCCCAATAGAAGACAGAGCCCTTTCTACTGGGAGTGTTTGGCCGATGGGCGGAGCCTGTCGCCCGCAAAAACAAGCGGACTTTACGATAACACAAAATGGAGGACTTTGCTTTTGGCCACTCTACTTACGTGCGCTAGTTCAAATGCGTGGTTAGTATTTGTTTTATAAACACAATTTCTTGCACTCTGACATTTTGTTATGGCTACATTTGGTCACTATTTTCAAGCACTGACCATCCTTTATTGATCTCCAAAAGCATAACTTACGAATGAGCTTTATTTCTTTTGGAATAAACAAAATTAGGCTTTCTCAAACAAAAATTAATCTGGCGATTGAGCGCAAAGGTTCGCAGCACTTCTCCTAGATGGCGCTCGTCATGGCACTGAATCTTGGGAATCTTTCCAAGATTTGTGGGGGTTAGTGCGTCACCAAGACGAATGCTGGCTTCGCCCGAATTGCTCTGATAGCTGTAGGCCTAACAAAGGCGGTCACGGGGCAGACAGCTGGCCGGTTAAAAAATTGACTGCTTCCACGTTGCATCGTCTTTCGCCAAGCCACGGCATGCCAGTACAGACTCGGCGTAAAGCTGCGAAGGATGGCGATCGCCCCATCGCACGTGACAAGTGCGGGCGATGGGCATTTCTCATATCAGAGACTGAGTTTAAGAACACCAAAAAGGCCGAAGATGGTAGTTTTATCTGCAGCCTATGCAGAGTCATTGAGGATTTAGACAGACGCCATCATGACGAAATGGACAAATTAGCACAACGCATCAACGAAAGGGTCAGACGTCTGGAAGACGCAGTCGGAGCGGGCGAGCGAGTTCTCGATGGCGGGGAGCGCACTCTCACGACTGGTATATTGGAGCCGATACATCGGCTCCAGGCGATTGAAAACACGCCGGAATGCCCCGGTGATACGAATGAACAGAACCCTGGAAGCGCAAGCAACTCCAACTAAGCCTAACGTGGTTGAAGCTGGTCCCCGTTAGGACGACATGTATACTATGCTGAACGGGAGTACACCCAATGCAGCAAAGGAAGACAATATACCAGTCAAATGCGAAGAAAAGTAAGCACCGCGCGAGACTAGACGACGAAGTAGGGAGTGCACACCCTCAAAAGCGCAAGAGTTGGCTCGATGCGTAAACGAACGGCTTCAACGGCTAGAAGACGAAGCCACAAAGGACCGGTTGCATGTGCTACAGGACATCCGCCTTCTTCGAGACATGGGAGCAGAACTTGAACTTCGTGTGCGGAACCTCGAGCAAGCCGCGAGGTGCCTTAGCAATGAGATAGAGCTGCACCAGTCTGCACAGACAACAGGCGACGGGACAGACAAATGTGCGGACGAGAAGTAAAATGAACATCAGGAAGGCCATTTTGATTTTGGTCAGGATACCCGGAATGACACCGAAAGGGAGACAACAATCACTGAGACAGAGTGTAATACAACCCCGATCCGGAGAAATCCTAACCAACACCACGGCCTTCTCAGAAGCGGTGAGCAGGTCAGGTCGGGAAAGTCAGGCGCCCGTTCTCGCAGAGACGAAGTGCGTAAAGCAGGCGAGTAAATCCTAATCCGACCAGCGCCGGTCGTTCTACGGGAAGTCATTGTCGCCGGTGATGGCAATGCTGGACGTGTTGCTCGTGCTCTCATCGACGACTTCCGAGCTTCCCAAAGCTTGGAGTTCATAATGAACAGGGACGCCACGACAGGGACACTGCATGAAATCATCGAAACATACGAGGAAAAGACTAGAAACGTACCACGTATGTAAATATCACACGTGGGGATAAATGACGTTCTGAAGGGTTTTGGCGATATATTGGCACTCTAAACGGAAAAGACAGTACTCCCCACCTGATAGATGCCGAAAACAAAGGTGAGGTATAACATGCGAAGAAGCTCTTGGACGAACACCTCCACACCTTGTTCGGCATGACACAGGAAGGCAACGAGCCGGACAACATGCCAACCGGGTGTCCATACGTCAAAAATAGTTCGCTGCCTACACCAAAAAATGACAGCCAAACATTAGTCGGACGAGTACTGGTCGACCGCGCACTGGCGCGGTTAAATGGCAGCATTGTACCGGGCCTGGATGGAATATCGGCCAAAGTACTGAAAGGCCTAGGCCCTGACACACGGGAGCAATTTGCACACCTCTTCAATCTTATATGCTGCGGAAATGACCATGTTCCCAGTGACTGAAAGCACGTCGAGTTACATTTATCCCAAAGAAAGAAGACAACAAGCAGCTTCTGCGTGATTATCGTCCACTTACCGTCACGGCAGTGGCCTACAGATTGTTGGCGACTATCATCAACTGGCGCATCGCACAATGGGCTAAGGAAGCCGGCGTACTTACAGATCTGCAGAACGGCTTTCGAGTTGGCCGTCGGCTGGATGACAATCTGTTTGTTCTGACCCAATGTATAGAGATTGCACAAGCGGAGAAGCGAACACTAGTATGCTGTTTCGTGGATACAGCAAAAGCCTTCGACTGTGTCCCTCATTACATGCTGCTCGACAGGCTACGACATCTGAACATGCCTGGAGCATGGGTGCGTCTAATACAACGATTATATGATGGCCATTGTGTAACAGCATCCTTCAATGGCGTGAAATCAAGCGAAGTTGAAGTCGGAAAGGGATTAAGGCAGGGCTGTTCATTGTCGCCAACGCTTTATATGCTGTATGCATCTCGCATGGAAACGGCACTTCAAGACACTGGCATCGGTTTCTCCCTGGTGCACCGTCAACATGGCAATGTAGTGTCATGGCGATTAGCCGGATATGCCTATGCTGACGATCTAGCACTGATGGCGGACAGTGTGGAGGACATGAGGCGATTGCTGGTTGTATGTGAGACAGAAGCAAACCAACTCCGGCTACGCTCCAACACCGACAAGTCAGCCACAATTATTTTTTCTGGCGAAGAAGGTAGCCTGGGATCACTGAATCTGCAGGGTACAGCAATTCTTGTGCAAGCCGACTACAGATACCTCGCAGTGACGCTGTCGACTACGAAGGAGTATCTGGCCGAATACAATCAGGGCCTCAAGACATCTTCAGTACGAAAGAGTAATGTAATGCGAAGGCGGAGCCTCTGGAGCTACGAGCGTTATGCTTTCACCCGAGAGCTTAGGGAGGCTGTTGCTGTGCCCGGTCTGACTTTCGAAAACGCCGTCATCTGTGTTCCCAGTAAGGTCCGCGTATACCTTGAACGGCGCCAAAGGGCGGTAGGACGACAGGCATTGGGGTGCCACGGACAGGTAGCGAACGAGCTTGTGGAAGGGGACCTCTGCTAGTCTTCATTTCAGGCAAGAGAGGCCCGAAGCAAGCTGAAATATTTCACGCGTCTCAGGTACATGGATAGAGACCACTGGGCTAGGCGTCTCTTCATCTAAATTCACCTAAAAATGTCAACTCGACGTGGAGAAAGTGAGTTACTCGTCTTGGCACAAAGTTTGGGATTTTGTCTTTAGTCAACAAACCCAAAACTGAAAATTAATGGGTGAGTGCAGTGCGGGAGCAAGTGAAGACTATTGAGAAGGACCGTTGGATGTTAGGGATGCAGGGATGCAGCAACATTCTACCATGCATGTTTACGCGACCTTCAAAACTGAGATCGCGCCCCTGACTTTCTGTGGAAACACGCTGGGCCGTCGACTTCTTATGGAGGCTCGTGGTGGTAATTTACGTACCAGACCGTACCAACAGAAGTACGACTGCAACGTGACGGACACGATGTGCAGCGTCTGTGGAGCGAGCGAAGAAACAATCGAACACCTGCTCATTGCGTACAAGGCAATACTTCCAGCGCCTATCGTGGGATGCCGTATCGAGCAAGCACTCGGTTTTACTGAGGAACACAACCATATAGCCTGCTCTATGCGGCGACTCGAGACATGATGCAAGACTCATAGGTGACACCAGTGGTGTATTGTTTTGTCTTAGTTTTTGGCGCGTCTATACCATATTCTCTCGTTGCAAAGAGATTGCGCTGCAAATATACATACATGCATACATACATACAATTTTAGCAGTGGTCATTTTTGAGACCCGAAATTCAAAGTATTCAAAAATTCATGCACTTTTCACCAAAGATGGATAAGTTTAAGTTCATATAATTTTAAGAGATCGTAGCAGGTAAGTAAGTTTGAGTATCTGACTACGTGTTCAGCGCCAGATACACTTTCATTAGCGATAAATACTTTTATTACAATGGTGGGTCACAGAATACCTTGCATGCCTAATCCAGAGTGGGTTCGAAATTCGATAACACAAAATGGCGGAGGCGAGGTGACCCCTCCTCGTTGCTTTACTTACAGCTCTGGTTGCTGGATTGTCGGCATCTTTAAAAAGTGCCAAATTCTCCCAGTATTAAGGGCTTTGATTCAAGACAGGAAACGTGAACCTTGTGAACGAACTTGTTAAATCTCGCTCGTGCGTTCTGTCATTCTTGGCGCTATTTTGGGCATTTGGTATGGTAGCTGTGAGTCGCACTTAGGCAATTGTTGCGTTTTTATTTAGCATGCCCTTTGCCGGGTTTTAGTGAGGCTCGCGAAAAATGGTGCCGGGCCTGTCAATTCCTGAGACCCCAAGGTATACACATGGGACCATGAAAAGTGACGAAGCTCATTTTGAGGAAAAACTACGTCCCAAATTCTACCTTCTGCTACTAAAGATTATGCAGTAAGCAACTTTTTGGCGACAGACATTAAGGAAGGCCTGTTTCGACAGGCTTTTGTTAATGTCTTCTTTGAGTGAAGCCTCAGAATCCTGCTTAGGTATCACTAAGGACAAAAAAAATACAGTACGAACCAACTACCCCACATTGCCCCCTAATTCACTGAAAGCTCAGCTTGGTTGGGGCCGCACTGTCGTCAAAGCTGGATCAGCCCATGTACCCCAGAGCCATGTATAGAAAGAGTTTGGTCAACGCTTCTTGTACTAAGATGCCTGTAATAAGAGCGGCGCGCGTCTGCCATGCTCCCTCCCTCTTTCGTCCTCCCCTATACAGAAACGACCGCGAGGGGCGCTGCCAACTTGCACTATCTAAGGCACTATCTAGCACTATCGCTTGCGGCCTTGACAGCGCGGGAGATTTGACGTCTGCTATTGTGATACCAGTAGGGGTGTGCGAGGAGTGGTTCCAATCGAATAGCGCAGTGTCATCCCTAGCACCAACAGCACAAAGAGAGCCGGTTGCATCGGCTTTCATTTATACCGCAAAGGCTATGAATGACGTTGTGCTGTACAGGGGGAACAGCGCACCCGTGAAACAGTTACTCAAGTCTACGCACACAAAAGAAAGACAAACTTACGCAGCGTTGACTCGTAACTCTTTGGTATGTGTGCACTTTCTTCTTCCTCTTCTTTTGGTATTATGGTCTTTTTCTTCAATAGGATGCTAAACCGTAAAACAAACACTAAAACTAAGAGTTATGTTAAAATAAATATAATTAGCGCTTAGTTGCGAGCGACCGGCCGCGCCAGTTGTGCCAAGATGGCCAAGCGCCCAGCGCGAGTTGATGATGATGATGATGATAATGTTGTAGCTGTTCCTTTTGTATCCGGCGATTCCGAACCATGTTCGTGCCTGGTAAAAAAAAAATAGTGTCGGAGGTGTGCGCCACCAAGTGGCATTTGTCTACAACACGATGGCAGACCGGAAGCAATGGGAGAGCGAGCCACCTGACAGGCATCTTAGTACAGGAGGCGTTTGTTTGGTCAATGGGAGGCGCGGGCAGAGCTAGGGCGTGCACTAGACTCAGAAAGAGTGCTTGACATGCTCTCTTGGCAAACCAGAAGCCGAAAAGAATCCCCTAGCGGTGTTAGCGAGAAACTGTTTTAATCAAAGGTGTATGTTCGCATATAGTTTTAATAAGCGCGTACGAGTGAAGTGTGGTAACCCTTCGTGGTTGCAAATAGGGTGCACGTGATTTTTCGATCAGAATCATGCAGAAAGATGTAAGAAACGAATGTGGCGCTCAACTCTGTTTTGCTCGGACAGAGTGTGACCACTCGGACGGCAGATTCGCGGCCCTCGACGCCTAGTGTACGGATTATGTCGATCGTTCCGCTAGTAGGACTCTTCCATCATGATTTTGGGTGACCTTGATTGAAACATCACGTGCACCATATTTTCAATCACCAAGAGTGACTCCGACGCACGTATTAAGTTTGTCTCTCGTGACCACAACCAGAGTATTAATTCCGCCTTCCTGGTTGGCCACATTCAGACATGTACAAGTTACTCAAAAAAAGTAATTAAGTTAAGTTACTGAGTATTGGCGTCAAAAGTAATTTGAGCAAAGAAGAAACTTCTCAAATAGGAAGTAATTGAGAAAATTCCTAATTACCATAAAAAAGTAGCGAATTACTTTTGAAGTTACTTTTGAAGTCACTTTTATATGTTTTTATGCTAAAAAGAAAGTACGGAGGCTTTGACCCGTTGACGAAATTGTGCTAGCCAAATATGAATCGGCTCGTTTTTTCACAGAAATGCTTTAATAGCTGGTTCTGCTTCTGCGTGTCTAATTGCTTTGTACTTTCTTGTTTGTTTGGTCAAACGATGTACTGGGAATGTGTCATTTCTACTTTGAGATTTAGCACTCTCTGAGCTTGATTTTGCAGACCGTGTTTGCTTGTTTAGAGTGTTCCGTAAAGTACACCTAAAAAGCACTTGAAGTAAAGTACAAAGTAAATGAGAGGTTATGTACTTCAAGCAAAGTAGTAGGTACACCGGGTGCAAAGTACTTAAAGTAACGTATATAAATACAGTATATTTCAAGGTAAAGTACGTGCACTTTCAACACAACCTTTTATGATGTCCTTTCATTCCCTATACAAGTTTTTTTGTTTTTTTTTGACTGGTATTCATTGCTCCAGGAGGTGCATAAGTTTTTTACGGAAATGGCAGCAAATATTGTATAAGGTCAAGTCGCCACAGGGTAGTTGTTTTACTCTCGCTGACGAGCTATTTGACACAATCAACTTATAAGGCACTAATTTATATCCGTCTTACAGCCGCCATTACTACAGGTTTCTCGAACAATCTGTGAATCTTTGAAGATCTGCATATTCTGAGTTTTGGGAGGGAAGACAACATAAAAAGGTAATATTTGCGTTGCCCTGTAGCACGCAATTCTTCGAGTACAGCACAAACTACAGGAGCACCAGATGCGTTTCAGAGCAGGTGCTGCATTTTGGTGCCTCCTTTGAGTAAGGATGCAATGTGTGTACCTCCTGTAGTGGGCGAGCGTTTCTACGTTGGGGAGAAGCGCGGACCAGCTCTTGCTTCAAATGGGTCAAGTCTTCGTGAGCTTCGAGACACAGAGAAATGCCAGTCATCAGCGCTAATCCCGCAGTTACTCGGCCTCCCTTGCGTCGTGCCTGATCGCCCCCCGCGCCTCGAAGCAGTGTTGTTGCAATAAAGGGGGGGGGGGGGGGGGGGGTCGGGGCTTGTGAAATTTTTGGTGGGGTTTCGGACTTTCCAAACCATCCCCCCCCTTCCTACGCCCCATGCTTCCCCCTCTTTGCAAATATCAGATGATCTTCCAACATCTTATCTCCTTTGAGCAGGAATATTTGTTGATAGGCAAAACAACCACTAAAATTCGAAAGTAATTTGTAACTTGAGTAGACGTTACTCAAAAAAGTAATTAAAGTAAACTACTACTTACCGAAATAAAAATGTAATTGAAAGTTACTAAACTACTCAGAAAAGTAGTTAAACTACAGTAACTTGAGTAGAGTAGTTAAACTACGTACAAGTCTGGCCACATTCAAATTTCTGAAGACGCCCTGGAACACACCGAGCCCGCTTTCGCCCAATGGGGCCTCCCGATTAGAAAATTGGGTTGTGTGTATGTTTATACAGCCTAGAACTTGGTCTGCCTCAACGGGCGACGAGTCTCCCAGCTGTAGATGAGCAATTTAGCCTGTGCAGTACAACCGCTAGCCTGGGGTCTTTAACGTGCGTCACGCAGTAGTGATACACGACCGCACGCCGGTACGATGCTCATCCAGATCGAAACGGGCAGGGGTGGGGATTGAACCCAGGAACCTGGGTTCTGCAGCGCGAGCTTTCGTTCCACGTGCTTCGAGCTGGTGTGCGCTAGACCACTCTGCCCCTCCCGATTTGTCTCCTACACTTCCCAATGAATGGCCAAACTCTCTACATATACTGCTCTGATGTACCCTTCCATGACATCGTTCGATGCTTCTAACTGGCTGACCTGCACAGTTCTCTCTCGCGCACCTCGAGGTAGTAACGAGCACCTGGCTACAGGCACAGGCCGTCCAACGCGAAACGTCAGCCCCGGCACAGCTACACTTTCCACAGTGCTTAGGAAACTTCGTAGAGTAATAAACCTAGAGGCCTCTGACAGTTGTAATTCGTCTTGTCCTTGTTCAGTTTGCCTGGTACTTGTCATCAGCAATAAAAGACTTTCAATGTTCAGTGTTTCAACATTGTGAGTTTACCAGCTCGTCCGTCTGGCCTGTAGTAGACCCTTTCCCGAATTCAGTCTTGCCACTTTGATCACTATTATCATCTGAAAAATTGCATATGAGCTATACTAATGGCGGCCTTCTGTTTACTGATGAAGGAAGAAGTTAAAGATGCTCCTATGCAGATGATTCGAGACCTATATATTCCAGACGTTAGCGCGGCGTGAAGAGGGAATCGGATACTAGAGCTGTGTAAGCGTTCATTTCTAACTCGGGCCCAGTCAATCTGTTTGTTGCCCATACTCGGCATCAAAGCCCCTTAATGCATAAAACATCAAGGCGTCTATGTCAGTTGGCGCTTCGTTCTGACTGCTTGCATCTTCGCCGTCGACACTGAAAGAGATTGAAAAAGAACTGCACAGTGCAGAGCATATTCTCATATACCGTTGACTTGCGAAAGCGACGGTAGCCCTAACATACTGCAGACCACAGGTTCATTGCCACCTTTAGTACGGTAAAAGTTAAACTGCCATTTGAGTCACCAGATGGCACTGAATTCCGGAAAGGGTCTATTCGTGTTGGATGATACCTGTCATCTACTATCAACTATTCACAATTTGAAACGACATATTCTGCTGCTCACCCGGTATAAAATATACGTCCCGAAAGTTTTGGATCACGTACTTCGAGATAATAGTAGCTGCCCGCAGCGGACACGGATCGCCTTCAAGGTATGGAGAGGTGGCGCCCCTGGCGGTGATTATGTGAAGCAGGCTCAACGGTGCCAAAGCGTGTGGAAGCCAGATATCGGGCAGGCATTGTCATTATAAAGTAGGCAATGGCCATACCAACGTTACTGGAGCAAGCTTGCTCCAGTAACGTTGGGCCATACAAGGACAACCGACAGAACGTGTGAATCACTGGGTTCACACGTTCAGTCGGAAAATTAATGCTTCTGAGTTTCGGATTCATTCTCATGTTCAAAGAAGCAGATCAGTCACGAACGCATGCTTTAGGATAGCGAGTTTTTTCTTGTAGCCTGCTTTTCTTTGGGGTCACTGGCATTCCCTTACTCCAACTATACCTCTATGCAGCGATTATATTTTACTAGTTTTGGAACTATTTTCATCAAGTACAACTAGGACACATGCCGCAAATTTGCAAAGTCGTCAATCTCATTGATGTATAAAGTGTCCCCTCAAAACATCGGTGACGACTGATAGTTTGGCCCAGGGCCGCTCAATTTTTTATTATCGCGTCGCTGAGAAACATCGAAGCGGATACCTGAATCAGGATAAAACGGCTGTGGTTATAAAATCGCAATAATTGCACTTGAAAAAGCACTTACGATATGACCATAGAACATATGGAAGGAAGCGTTCTGTGATTGTATACAAAAATAACTTGAACTAAACAAAAAGGCACATATCTCAGCCTTATTTGGGACATATAATTAAAACAGCACAAAAAACACAAGGACAAGCAGAAGAAAGGACACAGACACAGCGTTGAGACACGACTTACTCTCTTTTTCGTCTTCTTAAAACACATCAACACAAGAAGACAAGGAAAGTAAAGAAAAGAGAAGAGACACCTAAAATTCTGTACACTCTATGAGGCCACGTGCGAGACCGGGACGCACAGACCATTGGGGCTCGCGCTGTATTTTGGCTTTGCTCAGACCTCATGTGAAACGATGTATGTTTATATATATTTTATTTTTCGACTTTTTAATTTCCTTTTTTTTAATGGTAATTTCTGTTAAATTTTTTTTTTTGAATGGCACTTTACAGTTGAGTTAAGAAAATGTTTTATTTGTAGAACTGAGGGTGGGGATGCCTGTCGCCCTTGAAACTAGACATTGGTGACAGGAGGAAGGGGAGGAAGGTGAAGGAAGTTATATACAATGTACAAGCCCTGCCGACTTTATGTAGTCGATCAGGGAATCTAATATTGCCTTGCGGTGTTCGGGGCAGCCGACAGGGAGGATCCATTCTTGCAGGCAGCTTGGTCTCACAGGCTGGGAGAGCGACTCCAAAGCATTCTTTCTTTCTTCTGCACTACTTGGACGATCCCAGAATATATGCTGTATATCCGCGGGCACAAGGCATTCTTCGCATAATCCGGCTTGTGGGTCTTCGTTGTCTTTCCTTTTAAACTTGTTTATTCTGGCTGGGGTCATAGCCGTTCCTGTGCGGAGTCTTCGCAGGCACACCCTCTCCCATCGACTGTACGACGTCGAGGGGAGCGGGTGTTCGTCTTGTTGGAGTTGTTCGTTGAGACGTCTTCTTCTCTCTTCACGTTCTCGTGCTTTAAGTTCTGCCGGATCGGTCTCTTCTATTGTGCCCTTTCTGTCGACGGGGCGAGTTGAGCCTCGGCCGGGCAGGGATGCCTGTAGCTGTTCCCGTGCGGCTGCATGCGCCTCTTCGTTCCCTTGGATACTTTGGTGACCAGGGATCCATCGAATTTTAATGTCATATCCTTCAATTCGAAGTTGATTGGCCGTCGTCTTGAGTGTTCTGACGGTCTTGCGGCGACTGTCGTGTTTGCTTCATTCTTGAACTGCTTCTTTGCAGTCTGTGTAGACATAAAGTCTACGTTTTAGTTTGACGTCTTTGAATTCTATTATGGCCTTCTCAATAGCTTGAAGTTCAGCTTTCTTGACGTTGGTTTCGCTTCATAGAGTAGCGGTGAAGCGTCTGTGGGTGTTGGCACAGTAGTATGCGATGGCTGTGCCGCTTTCGTCTTTTGTTGCGTCCGTGTGTATA
Organism: Ixodes persulcatus; assembly: GCA_013358835.2. Lineage (NCBI taxonomy): Eukaryota > Metazoa > Arthropoda > Arachnida > Ixodida > Ixodidae > Ixodes > Ixodes persulcatus. The sequence goes on from JABSTQ010010022.1 coordinate 169,145, forward strand.
ATAGCGTTCTCGTCGTCTTCGAGAAGGGCTAACACCTCGTCTAGGTGTTTACTTGCAGTGTGAATTCTTCTCTTCACTTCATTATTTCCTTGATTTTGTGGAGTGGGTCTAGTGTCAACCACTATTTCGTCTTCCCAGGGTAGGGGAGGTTCCGGAAACACCGGGTAGTTTCCTTTACAGTACCCGAGATCTTTAAGGATCTCCCGTCCCGGTGTGGTTTTCTGGAGCCTAAGCACTTGGCCGGTTTTGTTTTCTTTCGCAATCTCCTCGATGGTGTTGAAACCTGCTATTTGGTAAAGTGTTTCGATTTTGGTACACTTGGGAAGTCCGGTGATAACTCTTAAGGCTTCCCTGTTTAGTGCCTCTAGTCCGTTTTTCTGCGCTTTGGTGAGATTAATGTAATTGATCCCGTAAGTTGCTTTAGGTACAAGGAGGGCCTTGACCATGTTCTTGAGGGCCTGATCTTGGGCTCCCCAAGTTTTGCCGGTGGTGCGTGTGATGAGGTTGAGCGCCTCTTACCATTGGCTTCTGATTTGCTTATACCAACTTCCCGCTTTCCCGTTCTCATCGATCGCGATACCAAGGATCTTGATGGTCGGTTGTTGACGAATTTTTGTGCCGTTGACAAAAAGTTTGATTTTACTTCCCACATTTTCTTTTCGCCCCCTCCGGTCAGAAATGGCGACGTAATTCGTTTTTTTGGGTGAGAGTTGAAGCCTTGTTTGTTCGAAAAAATCTTGTATGGCGTCGAGTGTTTTTTTTTCAGCGGGACAATTTGTTTCGAGACGCTGCCGCTCTTCATCCAGATGGTAATGTCGTCAGCGTAAATTGTGTGTCCTAAATCTGGGATTAGCTCGAGTGAGATTGCAAGATCCGCCATCACCATATTAAAAAAGTGTCGGCGAGATCACGGCTCCTTTCGGGACTCCGATTTTATTCTCCGTCTTCGGTCCTCGGGATTGTCCAATGACCGTCTCGAATTTCCTTTCATCCAGAAAGGACCGAATAAACTTCAAAGTTTTTCCCTTGATCCCTCTCTTTACCGCGCCATGTAAGACTGCGCCATGTTGTACGGAATCAAGGGCTTTCTTATTGTCGATCGCGACGATCAGCCGGGGATTGTAGCAGGGTCGTTTTGAGGTGACGTCTTTGTGAATCATTGCCAAACTGTCTTGCGTTGAAAGACCCGGCTTGAAGCCGGTCTGTCTTGCGCAATATGCCTGGCTGTTGATTTCGAGGAGCCACGTAATTCTTGCCAGAACCATTCTCTCCATAGTCTTACATAGATTCGAAGTGAGAGAGCTTGCCTGGTTTGGGAATAGGAATAACAGTGGAGAGCTTCCATGCTTCTGGTAGCTGTCCTGTTTCCCACACTTCGTTGAACCACTCTAGTAGTTCTGTCTTCTTTTCCTCCGATAAGTTCTTGAGGGCTGTAATTGCGATCCTGTCCGGCCCCGGCGCGGTGCTTTTTGCCGAAGCCAGAGCCGCCATTAGTTCTCCCATGTTAAATGGCGCGTCAGCTGGTGACGGATGGTCGAGTTCAGGGATCACTTCTGAGTAGCGGTGTTTCAGTTGTTGCGGTGTTGGTTGCGGAAAGAAGTGTTCGCCTGCCCTTACGGCAAGTTCTTCCTCCGTGATTCCTAGTCTGATGGCGAGGTTTTTACCAGTGCACTTGTTTCGTTTCTTGCCGGACATGCCTTTGTATGTCCGCCACATTCTTCTCAAGCCAGTCTTTTCGTTAAACGAGTTGCACTGCCGTCTCCAGATTTGCCGCTTGAGCTTCTTTGTGTAATATTTGGCTTTGGACGTGGCGATGTTGAGTTTAATCTTGAAACGATTGTTCTGTTTTGCCTTTCTGTATCGCTGTTGAGCCTGGAGTCTAGCAGACCAAAGGTTGAGCAAATCTAGGTCTGGGTTAGGGTTAACTTCTTTAACTTTGCAGGTCTTCGTCGCCGCTTTAATTGCTAATTGGATTTGTTGGTCTAGGGGGAGTGAGGAAGTGGCCGTCTGGATGATTTCGTGTAACTTATCCCATCTGATGAAGGGTGCGTCTCGTTTGTACCGGTCTTTGGTCGGTAGCTCGATTATGATGGGCAGGTGATCGCTGCCCATTGCGTCTTGCATAGTTCTCCAGTTCGCCTTAACACTCTTGGTTGCCCACGTGAGGTCTGGCGTGGTATCTGCTTGCTTCGCGTGACGTCCGATCCTCGTGGGCGTGCCGGGTTCGTTGATTAAGACGAAACCTAGCTCCTTTGACTTGCTCTTCAGCGCCTTGCCTCGAGAGTGTGAGCGGTTGTAGCCCCATTCCTTGTGTGGGGCGTTGAAATCTCCTCCTATTATTATGGCTTCCTTTTTATGCCGAGGTTTCGTTTGTGCAAGCCAGCTCATATCCTCACCTCTTCTGACGGCGGGCCTTATATAGGTCGAAGCAACCGTAAGAGTCGTTTTGTTGTGTTTGATTTGTAATACGACTACCTCTCTCGCTTCGTTGCACAGGTCTGTCGATTCCCTTTGCGCGTGCGGAACGTGCACGTCGACCAAAATGGCCACCTGTGCTAAGATAACTGTTTCTTCTCTATTCGTGCCCTTTTTGTGCGGGATCGCTCTTGGTATGGATGGTGCGGTGTATGTCTTGTAGCCACTAAGCTTAACACTTTTGGAGTTGGTCTCATGGAGGAGAATGACCGCCGGTGTTTTCTTGCCCATTCTTTCAAGTCGTAGATGCAGCTCCGCTGCTCTGTTTGCGAATCCTCTACAATTCAATTGAAGAATCCAGGGGCGAGGGCTTGCGTCTTTGCTTTGCGAATCGTCCGGTTTCACGTTTCCTTTCTGGCTATCGTTCATTGGTTGGTATCGGGTATCTGTCTTTTTTTTCCCCGATGGATTTCATTCTGGAGAGGATCTCAGTTGCTAAAGTCTCGAATCTTTCAATTCTCCTAGTGTTAGATTGGATAGAGGCCAGGCCTTCCTCAACCTTATGGCACATTGCAGAAAGCCTTGCTTCCCAAGCGGAGGGGTCTCTCGGTAGGATATTTGCTGGTTGTTCTGCTGGAATCTGTTGTCCCATTCGCAAGTCTTAATTGTCCGCGGCTGCCGTTAAGGCCATGGGGCGGCGTGGGCGTACGGGGTTGAATGCTCCTTGATTCATTCTTACTTTATCTGCCCATGAAACGTCCGGCGGAGCCGACAGCGGCAGGGAAGGTGACGGCGTCAAAACGAGTATATTATCTTAAAGGTTTTCGTTAACTCGCGGTGCGGGCATCTTTGGTCGCTTCTTGTGCGAGTCGCTCCTCGGCGGAATTTTCCTTTTAGGGCACTCGTTGCTTGTGGCGACGTGTGCTCCATTGCAGTTGACGCACTTTTGTGCAGCCTGACAATCCTCCACCTCTCCGTGTTTTTGTCCGCATGATCCGCACCTCCGGATGTTATTGGGGCACACATCGGCCTTGTGACCAATCTGGTGACATCCGAAACAAACCAGCGGCCTTGGTCTGTATTCTACAACCCCGTAGACTTCGAAAACGTAGCGAACGTGCCGGGGCAACGTTCTTCCCTCGAATGTAATTAGAATAGTCGTTTTCTTGATGCCGAGGGCTCTGGCCACGATGATCTTGTGCGAGTTGCAGTTGAGTTCATTTACGGGAGTTTCGGGTTCGTCATGTGCTGAGTGAAGGTAGATGACACCCCTCACCTCGTTGGAGCCTATTGCTTTGTAGGGCTGCACTTCTTGTGGGCCTTGTCGCTCGATATGAATTTCCCTGATTTGGAGAAATGTTTCCGCGAGCAAGCTATTCCTGGTTGTAATGGCGATGGTATTCGCTTTTTCGTGTCTATGCACGGTGAAGTCACTCATGTTCTTTACGCCGGTTTTCTCGTGGCGGCGCGAATCTCCTTGGTTGAGAAGTCCTCGACGTTCATTTTACACACTGGTCGGAGAACAACCGTCTGCGTGAGCGGCTTCTGGGTCCTTTCGTCAGAAGACTCACGTTGCTGCGTTGGAATCAGGTCGTATTTACGTTTCCCTCGTACCGCTTGTTGGCCATCCTCATTACTTTCCATCTTGACAGGGCTGTGTTGTTCGTCAAGTTCAGGTTTTTTTCTTAAGTTATCATCGGCAGATCTCTGAGTGAGCTACTTGCGAGCATGGGAAAGTTTTCGTGCATAGCAGAAACTTGACTGCAGGGTGGGGATCTTGCGTCGATGTTTTCTCTGGAACCGTCGTCGCATTGCAGAGCTGACAGGAAGGCTTGAAGTCTCTCCCGCTGGTCTATGCATTGCTGAATAAATGCTTGATTCGCCTTGAAGGTGGTTACCCATTTTTTGTTCGCGGTGCAAGTCCGGAAGTAGTCAAAATCAATGACGAGGCTGCGTTGTGGAGCTGCGGCCGGTATTGCAGCGTTGCCGCTGATCATTTGGACTGCATGCGCGAGAGCGGCGTTAGGCTTCGCCGCTCCGCTTCCATTGTTCATCTTCGGACCCTTGAAAATCCCATTTCGAGGAGGTCCAAGGATCCCTTGACCTGTCGGTTGGTTAGGTGAGGTCTCCGCGTGGGTTCTCGGTGTTCAGGGCGGCAACGAGGGGGTGCTGGGACCCCCTCGGATTGGGGCAATGGTTAAGCCTGGAGCGGGAGCTCAGGAACGTGCGTCTGGTCTCCTCGAGAGGTGAGGCCAGAATCCGCACTTGACAGTGAAGATGTTCTACATCTGGGATTCTTCTCTTTCCTCTCCTTGTCTTCATTTGTTGATGTGTTTGAAGAAGACGAACAAGAGGGTTATGGTAAGTCAGCGCTGTATCTGTGTCGCTTCTTACCCTTGTCCTTGTGTTTTTTACAGCGGAGCTATTAACGGCTCTAGTTTCCCCAGGAACGTGTAGCCCGCAAAGAAATGAAGACACCGAACTCTGGACACCTACCGCGATCTATGAGCGACGGCGGCAAGCCACGTATCTGGTTGCCGCCGTCGCTCATAGATGGCGGCAGCCTTTCCACTCTGGCTTAGGGAGGCTCAAGTGAGGGTGGGTGCAACTGCTAGATCGGGGATCACGGGATATGGACGCCATTTAATTGCTAAACTTTGCTTGTAGTCTACGGGGCAAAGGGTCGTTTTATTTCCTAACTCAGGTCATAAAAGCCCATTAATGTGCCTGAATAATTTACGGAAGGTATAAATGATTACTTTTCCATAGCCACCAGTCTTGTTCCGATAGGTTAAGTATATGTTTAACGCGAAAAATGGTAAAATCCGCCATCTTGGACGTTGCTGCTTGTCTATCAACCTTGCTTTCTCCTCTCGACGTTTGCAATTCCCGGGGCGAGAAGGAAGAGTGAAAGGCTACGCCAAGGCGTTCGTTGCTCGCAATGGGAGGCGAGAGGAGGAAAGGCGCATGGGGCAACAGAGTTGAAAGAGAGCGGGCGTCTGCTCTCGTGCAGGCAACATTGGCGCATATCCTTTCCAAATGCTCTCTCTCAGGCGCCGCCATTAAATTGCAAAGGATCTCCAGGTTTTGAGTTTCTCCCACCCTCACTAGAGCCTCCCTACTCTGGCCTGTCGACTTGTGGCCGGCCATTACTTTCCATCGTATAGCTCCGCTGGCCTTCCTTCTTCACCAGAGTGGAAATGCTGAAAGTTTTTGTGCTGTTTTAATTATATATTTACTATGCACCACCGACTAGCCCACCTCTAAACATTATTTGGGACCCTAGTACGTTCAGTAAGACTACTACACTCCATTGTTTAGCCATATCGCTCACTGTTAGTTCTGAGAACCAGGTGCCCTTGTAAATCTAGTGTGTAGGTGTAGATAACGATGAATGTAAAATTAACTTACGTCATTTTTTTTAGTCGAGTTGAAATATTTCTTTATGTAAAGATTTCCTAGTCCGTAACTTAATATTGGATCGATCGGATTGTTTATAGCCCTAACACATCGTCTCCAGTGAGGCTGTTGCTCTTCAATGCCTTTCCATACACGGTTGAACTCCAAGTTCAGCTTTCGCATATCATCGGACGCAATCGTCCCCAATTCGTACAGAAGTTTCCATCCAAAATAGTTGCTTAGCGTTTCCCTGTTGAAATGAAGAATATTAATGCAGTAAGTTGCCTATTTGACTTAACTTCAGAATTGCAAAAAAAAAATTGTTGTGTGTATGTTTATACAGCCGGAAGTTTGTCTGCTTCAGTGGGCGTCTGATGTTTCAGCCGTAGATGAGCAATTTAGCCAATGCGGTACAACCGCTAGCCTGGGGTCTTTAACGTGCACCACGCAGCAGTTGTACATGACCGCACGCCGGTACGATGCTCATCCAGATCAAAACGGGCTGGGGTGGGGATTGAGCCCAAGATTCCTGGGTTCTACAGCGCGAGCTTTCGCTCCACGTGCTCCAAGCTGGTGTGTGCTAACTCTGTTTCACCTTACACTCTAAGAAATGCCTGCGCCTCTAGCTACCCGGAAGACACTCAAAGAGCCAATCATTGCGATCTAGGAAATCAGCTCAGCGAATGATGAGGCGGAACATCTATTTAGACCTTAAAATGAAGTCTGCGCTGTGGCATTACGCAATGCAAAGCATCATGCTTGCATTGCGTAGTGCCACAGCACAGACTTAATTTTAAGGTCTAAACATATGTTCCGCCTCACCGTACTGTGAGCTGATTTCGTAGATCGCAATGATTGGCTCTTTGAGTGTCTTGCGGATAAGTAGACGTGCAGCCATTTCTAAGAGTGTATGATGTACCGCAGAAAAGGCTACAAGCGCGAGCTCCTTGCTCTGTGGCACATCTCGGCGGCACAAGCTCTCGTGACATAAGAGCGGCAGCCAACGCTATGAGCTCGGGGTTCTAGCCTTTGCTGCGGTACAACATAAGGTGAGACGAAGTATAGCCCCACTCGGCCACCGATCCCACTCCTTCAGAGTCGCTATTTTACGTTTTCCTTACGCAGGCGTATTGTTGATCAATTTCATGGCTTTTTGAAAGTACGATGGTTTGAAGATATTCATCTCTTCCTCTCCCGTTAAGTTTACGGAAATATCTTGGAAGATATCTTTTAAGAGTTGAAGCCACCCGATCTGTAATCAGGAAAAGAAAACGATAATTAATTTGAATCTAAACGTCCTACCGTCTATTGAGTAAGGCTGCATTGTACGTGGCCGCTTCTTACAGAGTTCAGCCAGGCTTCATTATCTTTGTGTCGCGTGTTATGCTCTTGATCCACGGTTTTTCTTGTTGTGACGTCGACACTTCCAGTCTGAAAGTGTAAATCAAATGCCAGTCACTCAGCGATAGAAATGTATACTCGATAAGATGTGATTTTTATCACAAAATTTATGTATCGGTTTATTTTTATGGGAAAGGTGTAACGCCTGAGTGTGTCAAAAAAGCTTTATAAACGGGCCAAAGGCACCAAAACGCTACAGAGCCGATATTAGGTAATGCGTAAGGGAGCCAACAAAAATTAGTTCTTTATTGTATTTAATCATACGCACTCCCGATTTGGCGTAAATAATTGAAACAAGCGAGATTTTTGTAAGTGTCTCGGTAAAAATCGCAGAGTCCGACATCTTTGCTCGGCGCCACAGGCACCAAATTGAGCACAAACTGGACCAAGTGTGACTCACGGGAGACTGCGTGCACAGGCGACTGTCGGCGCGCGAAGCTGGCTCCTGAATCGCGAAACGTAGCTGTGCACGTGATCCCACAACGCCACGGGGCATATCATAGCGCACTAGCGAATAGTGCAGAGAGAATATTACGTCACGACTTAGCAGAGACGCCAATAGTTGGATTAGCGAGATCGGAAAACCTCCTCCCGTCGAGACTAATTCAGTTAATTAAAATTAATTCGGCACGTCGGTCGGAGTTTGAAGCGGTTACCGTTGGCGCTGACTCCACTGCCGCCATCTAGACTGATGCTGCTGCTGCCGCTGCTGAGGCCCTAAGTTAATTCTTTATTTCGTTGAGATTGCTCTGTTGCTATTTCAAGTCATGCCCACCAATAATGTATGTCTTTCTTGCAATATTGTGCTTTCCGATGACAGCAATATTATCGAGTGCAGAGAATGTGAGTGCAGTATTTAAGTCGGTTCCTTTTCTGGTGTGCGCGTGAGGGCGTCCAAAAACAAGGGTGAAGAGCTAAAAGACATGGAAATGTGGTGGGTGTACAAGGTGCTAAACCTCAAGGTCATCAAGTTTCTGATGACTGTGAACCTGCGATAGAGTCTGACACACTAAATTGGCTAGTCATGATTAACAGTAAACTACCCTACTGAAAAAAAATTATATGAATTTATTTCTGATGTGTTTATTGGACACCTTTTCCATATCAGAACTTATTATTTCATATCAGTTTCATATGCCGCATATCAGTTACACTAGGCTAGGTGGCGCTAGGTACCGCCCAATTCATGTGCTACAAAAAATATTCTTATTTACTCACGACACCAAGTAGACAGATTACGAATACCACTGCCATCAGTTGAACGTATACATTGAGCGCATACACGGCACAACAAACATAAATACAACAGCACACCCAATAACTACTACTGAGCTCTGCGTTTCCGCCTTTTATACAGGTCGTTTTTTAAGTACGGAGTTTTTCGGTGACCACCTAAGCAATAAATAATATTCTCAGCATGTTGGATTTTTTTTTCAGTAATGTCATACCTCAGAGAGTATTTTTAACGGTTCAGGGGATGAATCTCTTAATAAAAAGTAAACGCTCATGCCGTAATTATTTGAAAGCCAATAAATCAAGCCGCTCTACTGCGGTTTCAAGCCACGTGTTTGCTTGCCTGCGAGGCACGTCGTATTCTGGAAACAATTATATGAATTAATTTCTGATATGTTTATTGGACACATTTATATCAGTTAACATATGTTGCATATCAGTTCTTATATGTCGCCTATAAGTTTTTGGGTATTTCATATCAGTTTCATATATTGCATATTAGTTTTTGGATATTTCATATCAGTTTCATATGTCGCATATCAGTTTTTGGATATTTCACATCAGTTCGTATATAGATTCATATATTTTTCAGTAGGGTAGTTGGAATCGCATAGATGAGCGAGAAGTTGGACACCTTGATGACGGTGAAAAACACTGTAGCCAACTTCGATAAGTCGGTGCAGCTAATGTCCAACAACTTAGATAACGTACTGAAGCAGCTGAGCAGCCAAGTCAAAGAACGCAGCAGTAGATTCCTCCTGAAACTTCTCCCGCCCGCTGCCCGCGATTGGTAAGAGCCGCCTAGCCGACCTGGGGCCCTAATCTAGACACTTGGCGAAAAAGACGGCGAGAAATCCGGCGGCTCTGATTGGCAGGCGCCAAGGTTAAGTGCGGAGTTGACCAATCACGGCCGCCAAATTTCTCGCCGAATTTTCGCCAAGTGTCCAGATTAGGACCCCTGGTCTGGCCAATGCGCGCTGGAAAGTTTTAGGAGGAAACGTTCACAGCGCCACCGCTGCGTCGACATCAAACCCGTCAGGCGGAGCCGTCCCGTGAGCCCACTACAACTCTCTAGGCCACAGTAGTCAAGGCACGAGCAAAGGAAAATGACCATCAGCTTGCGTGGAAAAAGAATGAAAAAGTGTTTGTTCGTAAAAGGCACGGTGACCAATTTATAGAAATTGACAATGAGGACGACCGTGATAAGATATGCTGAGTTCGCTCGCGTAAATTGCGGTACTTCCATATCTTTGTATCTAGGTTTATGACGAGTCAGATCAGCCAGAAGTACTACTATGATCAAAATTTATTTTCAAGTCCTTTGAATGATTGTCAATTACTAACGGAGGACAGCCTATCGCTATTTCACTTGAATGCAAGAAGCATTCGGAATAAAAGTGATGTAATTGACGTTTACATGAATTCATTAAATTTTAAATTTGATGTGTTGGCATTCACGGAAACTTGGCACACATCTGAAAGTGATGTGGTAGTTTTTGACGGCCTCAGATATAAAGGAAGATATCGTGAGGATAAACGGGGTGAGGAAATGGGGCGTTATTTTCGTGATAATATTGCTTTCGACAGAAGATTTTTTGTGTTTTTCCATGCATTGTGAATCACTTGTCAAATGCTGTGGGACGATCATAGCTCTTATTTATTGGCTGCCTTCTGGATCAATTAATGTCTTTCTTTTCTACGTTGATGATCTTTTTGAAAGGACTATATATCTAAACTTACACCTAGTGGTAATTGGTGATTTGATATTGACTTATTGGTTGCCAGCCAAGTGTGCCGACAATTCCTTGATGTCATTGAGTCTTAGAACTGTACTAACACGAGAAAGCGAAACATTGATTGATCTACTGTAGTTACTATAGTAGATTGCTATAGTTTACTGATTACTATAGTTACTCATTGAATCGTGTAATTAATGGTGCTTTAACTTGTGATTTCAGTGACCATCTACCCATATTCTGTTTCGTGTCATGTTCAGCACCTAAGAAATGTTCACGACCAAAAACTGAGGTGTTTCATAGATATATCAGCAATGGCAGGATTCATTCGTTTTCGGTGCTTGTATCGAACATAGAATTGGGATGATGTATATAATGCGCGCAGTCCAAGTCAAGCGTACGATGCATTTTTGAAGAAGCTGTTGGATTGCTATTACTCATCATTTCCGGTGCAGAAATTAGTTAAACACAAAAGGGCAAGTACACCTCAGAAAACGCCAGCACTATATAAAAGGATTAATGAACGGAATGAGCTCTACGACAGTTTCATTAAAAGCAGAGAGATGAGTGTATTGTCAGAGTATAAAAAGATGAGAAATTAAGTAAACTCCGACATAAAAAAAGCTCGACTAGAATACTACAAGCGTAAATTTATTCGCATTAAGAGTGATAAAAAAAAAAGGTTGGGATGCCGTAGAAAGCATCAACTCAAAAGCAGGGAAGACTCTACCAGAAGAAATAACAATTGGCGGCGTTTTGTTCTCTGGTGAATTACTGGCAAATAAGTTTGACTCTCATTTTGTAGCCTCAGGTGCATCACCGTCTTCCGTGAGCGTCGAAATAGCGGAAGCGTACGTCTCGGCAGATATATCGAGTTCTGTCTTCTTGTCACCTACAAGCGAGACCGAACGTTTGTCTATGCTTAACAGCTTGTCTAACAGTACTGCAGCTGGCGAGGATGAGCTAAAAGCCGTACCAATTAAAGCCGTGTCTCATTTAATATCCGTACCAGTGGCCTATATATTTAACTCCGCTTTAAGCAAGGGCATTTTTCCAGAGAGAATGAAAATAGCCAGGGTTGGCGTTTTGTACAAAGGTGGAGCGCTAAACAACCTGAGTAATTACCGACCCATATCGGTTTTACCTATGTTTTATAAACTTTAACGGAGGCATATATTCGCGAGACACCCACTTTCTTGGTGCAAATAATTTATTTGGAAGTCAACAATATAGGTTTAAAACGAACATATCAACAGAAATGGCTTTGTTGCATGTAAAAAATAAAATTATTAACAATATAGAAAATAAGCTTTTCACAGTCGTAAGTTTTTTAGATTTTAGTAAGGCATTTGATTATATGAAGCACGATATTGTGTTAACAAAATTGCCAATGTATGGAATCAGAGGCACTGCATTGGCACTGATTCGTAGTTACTTATCGGCACGTTTTACTATACGCTCATAAATGGCATGCGTTCTCAGATACACCTACCAGTTCAAAAGAAAACCCCAGAGGTTCGAGGCGTCCTTTCGAACTACACAAATGTTGTCAGCACGAAGGCTATTTATTTGTCGCGAGCTAAGATGTATTTATTTCCTAATAAAATATTTCCAGAACTCATGTAATCTTCTCATTAGAGCAGACTCATCAGACACAATATTCCTGAATAAATTTAAACTTCTGTCAAATATTCGGATAAACCCGGTGAGGGCATTGCTAAAAGCTCCAAATTACAATATAGCGAGCGATCAAACATAATATCCCCGACAGGTGGAAGAAACGTCAGTTTTTACTTCGGCCGCTTCATAATAAATAGCTTGCAAAAACAAAAATCGCTCAGTTTGTGAAGTGCATTGTCTTCTATTTTAAAAATGCTCCCAAAACATGTATCTAATTTAAATTTAAAAAATGATCCGAAACCTGTGCCTGAGTTGAGGCGAAAACAGCGAAATGTTTATTTTCTCAGCTAAAAAGTTAACAAACAATTTCAGATATTCACAGGCGAAGGAGCGATTCTGAACTGCGAGGCCATTATATTCAGCGCTAACCAAAACATTGTCCTTCCGCAGGATCAGTCATTCAAATCGACCGCCACAACAACCGAAGCGGTTAAAAAGGGCAAACCCACAAGATCAAAACAAGTCAGCACAATCAACCGGACAACATTCGAAACTGCTGAAAAGAGCAAGACCACGAGTTCCGGTGGATGCAGTTCCGACTGCTCAAGTACAAGAGGCCAAGCACCGCCGACGCCGCGCGACACGAAGGAGCAGTTCTGAACTGCGAGGCCATTATCTTCAGCGCTAACCAAAACATTGTCATTCCGCAGAATCAGTCATTGAAAGCGACCACCACAACAACGGAAGCGGCTAAAATGGGCAAGCCCACAAGATCATGACAAGTCAGCACAGTCAACCGGACGACATTCGAAGCTCCTGGAAAGGGCAAGACCACGAGTTCTGGTGGAACCACTTCCGACTACGCAAGTACAAAAGACCAAGCACCACCGACGCCGCGCCACACGAAGGAGCAGTTCTGAACTGCGAGGCCATTATCTTTAGCGCTAACCAAAACATTGTCATTCCGCGGGATCAGTCATTAAAATCGACCGCCACAACAACCGAAGTGACTAAAAAGGGGCAAGCCCACAAGATTTTGAATTTTAAACAAGTAAATTTCAAGATGTACTGTAGTTAGCACTCGACGGTGAGTCCTTTAAAGCACTCGCTATCAGTGGCATAGCCAGAATTTTATTTCGGGGAAGGGGGGGGGGGGGGGGTGCAGTTGAAGTTTTCTATTTTCTCGGCACTCCTGTTGTTCCTCACTGAATTATCTTGGCAAACCCAAATACAAGTTCTGCCTGTGAATTCTTATTTTCTTTAGGCTGGAGGTGGAGCAATTTACGTGCAAAAAATCCAGTGATTCTGTAAGCTTTTATGCTTTTTCTAAGTAGAAGTAATGTCCCTTTGAACTTATGATTGCAAACGCTTTCGCTTTGGCGCTTTTATATAGTCAGCTGCCCCTACAATAACGTCATACAAATTAGCCGAAATGTGAAGGTACGCTCGATTGGGGGCTCGACAATAATTTACCCAAGTCTAGTTCTCTGCGACTAAAAGAAAAAAGAACTATACTTTGTTTCATCTTAAGTCCAGACGTAGCCGGCGCTATGAGCTAATAGAACCAATCAAGCAGCGTGAAAAGTGCAAGTGACTAGGTCTTTTGTTTTTAGGATTGGTCCAGCGTTGATGAAACGCGTAAAGAAGCATGTCAAACACCTTCAGCTATGGCGCGCCATTAGCTTGAAGCGTCGGAGGGGTCTGGACTTATGGTGAAACAAAGTAGAGTGTATCCTAGTACCTCTATTTTGTTTACTTACCATGGCATCGCCGGTAGGATCTTCGGTGTCATAATAATAAGAATAATTTGCATAATCGTAAATACTAATGTTGAGATCGGGAACTTCAAAATCAAAATACAGTATCTGGAAGTGAAAAAACAACATCGTTACGACGCGTCAAGCACAACTGAAATGGCTGATTTTATGCGAGTTGAGAGAACAGTTTGGATGGAAATTCAATTTCAAACACACAATTTCAAGAAGTGCTTCCAAACGCGACAGTACTTTGAAAGGTACAGGATGGTTCTTCCTTCACAACGACCTGCACGAGCGTGCCTATGGTCACGTTTTATGTTGGTTGCCTTCGAACGACCGGGATTGCAACTCTATGATCGCTGACAACTTTGGAAGCGCAGGGAGTACCAGCCCTGAGCATGTCATTATCTCACCTCAGCCAATGAGGTTGCGGCATTATCCGATGAGCATACAGGCCGCGCCCCGCGTTTGTTAAGCTGTCTGTCACTATAACAGACACCTTAATAATGTATGCAGGCTGCAAACTCACGAAACCAATTTGTCGAGGTTTTTCCCCAAAGAAATGGGCATGCTGAAATTGAAATAAACGGTACACCTCTATATGTTATGTCTAAATTTAATCCTCCCTTTTCGATCTTATCTTTGTGCCTTCGTTGCATTACTAACTATTTAGATCAATATTTCTTTACGACTAATGTACGACACAGGAACAGCGACAACAAAACTTTTTAGCATAAAAAAAAACAACTTTATTTTAATATTTAGTGAACGTCCTCTTGGTGTGGTTTTTGTTGTGCAGTGCAGCTTTCTATTTTCAGAGTTTATTCCGTACTTTGCACGCATATGGCCTCGAAATTTTTGTTTTCAAAACCTTCGTACGAGTAACGTAAGCAAGGTGACCCAAAGTGTCAAATATAGCGTAAATCAATGGCGAAAAATTACTACGAGTGCAAAAATCAGTGAATGAACAATCTGAATATGCGCAATCAATTCATGAAGGTCATACAATTAGCATATAATTCATTTATTTAGTTTAGTTTTAGCATTTCTTTAGAGAAGTGTAACTAATAATCAGCCATGTAATGCCTGAGTATTTTTATGTTGAGATATGAGCGTTTTTACCACTAAAACAAAGTGAAGACAGTAAAGAAATAAAGAAAAAGATTGAATACGGCAGCACAATTGATTGAGTGCGTGTCCATTTTTTGCGTTGACCTTGTTCGACTCTTGAGAATTTAACTATCACAATTAAGCTAACTTCTAACATGCTGTTTGCTTAATATTCTTAAACCTAATCTAATATTTGGTTTTTAAACATATAAAGAATGCGAGTTTAGTTAATAAGAAAAAAAAAAAACATTTCAAAGCGTTAAAGATAGCTTTGCTGCAATTTTGTCGGTTCTATGGAATGGTTTGTGCATTTGTTGCAATGACACATTGGTTGGCAGATACAGGAGCAAAAAACTTAGGCTAGATATAACAAAAATATAATGAAATGGTATGGCATGAACGAATCTCCCTCTTATAAATGTACATCATCCATCCATTTCACCCGAGAAAATAAAAGCACGCACACCCGGAACTGGGATACAAGCGTAACTGCCTATATAGTGGATTAAAAAAATAATAATAAAATCTTATTGCACGAAAAAATATAAGTGCATAGTTACAAACCGGTCCGCAAATCACTCCACAAAGTATATTTTTTTTAGCATGTTAATGTTTTGCAAATGCTGTATTAACTTGCTTTTTTTGTTTTTTTTTTTACCATCATTAGATGCCCGAGTGACATAGATTTCAGAATGAGTGCTCCCTTAACAAAGCAGAGTTCGCTTTCGACTTTGGGGAGACGCATGCATGAAATATGATTGCACGAGCGAGAAGTGACACTTTTGAAAACAAACTACCCATAAAAATTATAAATTCTGTTGCAGCAACACGTCATGCCTAAGCCAAAATATTATAGACAGGTTTTGATGATGTTGAGATGAATTGAGTGCGGCTTAATATTCTTAGGACCCTACAGATACAGTGCGTTAAATTTGAAATTAAAAAAAAGAAGAAAAAAAAAACTATGGGACTTAAGCGAAATTTGTTTTTGCACTATGTTATGCTTTTGAGGCGGACACGACGCTTTTTCCTTTATTTGTCTGCTCTTTCTACTTATTTTTTTTTTGACGTCACATCATTGGCGCTTTTCCGCACAACCAACGATGCTTTCTGCATTTTTCTTTAAATACCTTCTCCTCTTTTTATGTACATCTTTACAAAAAACACTCCTAGGCCACCGCCATGTTGCTGATGCTGATGCGGTTGATGCGACTCTCGCGCCCCCTATCAGCTAGGAATTTTTGCCACTCTCTTGGACTGTGGAAACCCACTCAGCGCGAGGGGCGTTCGTAAAGTTCGTATTATTGTCACGAAGGAATACAGATTCAGCAATCAAACTCGAGTAGGAGTTGATACTTTTTCTACATGTTCGCCACCAAAAGTTACCCACTTTTTCCAGCGATGCACCACATGCCGGAGGCCATTGTTATAGAACTCCTCGTTTTGAGTGTTCAGGAATCGCTCCACTTCAGCAATCATTTGGTCGTCGTCATTGAAATGCTTTCCTCTTATTTGGCCACACTAGAAGCGTCTGTGCCATTTAACCAAAAGTGTCGTAAACTGGGACGTTGTCCTCGAACAACGCTCCCAGACTGGAAGGAATATCCTTGGCATTGCTTCCGTTTAAATGAAAAAAAAAAAAAAAAAAAAAAAACGGATCACTGCATGTGCTTGGCTCCGACGGGCGGTGCCATTTTTGTTTCGTGTCCCTAGCGGCGTACCGAGCTAGTATAGCATGCGATGTTTATACTGTGCGGAAACTAGAGGGACGCGCGCTCATGTTGATGCCTGTTTTGTTCCGTTTCGTTTAATTTTTTGTGCCGATAATACGAACTTTATGAACGCCCCTCGTATGTTTTGCGGTTTTGCATTCGACGTTTTCTAGCCCCTCTTGGAAGTTTTCACTGATTTTTTTTTTTTTATGAATGCTGCGTATCTTTTCTTTTTCATCTTCCACTATGAGAAATAGGACAGGTAAGTGCCTGCCATTCAAGCCTTTCTGCTTGACATTCACGGGAAACGAAGGGGGTGGGGACGTAGAACGGCCCCCGCGTAGAGTCGCTTTCAGTCATAGCCAAAAATGGTTGTTCGGGTTGGAGTCAGTCGCGCCCGTTCCTTTGCCTTGGTGCTGCTGCGAAAAAATTAAGCTCTCCCCAAAACGTGCCCCAAAACGAAGTCATATTGGATTCCGTCCGATCGTCAAGATGTGACTGTCGTCGACTGTGACTGTGTTATTTGAGATCTTTCGCAAATAAATTCGTTTCAGATAACACTGCATCGTGTGGTACTTGCAATATATATTTCCGTGTCCTGTCCTTTGGCAAACACGTGATTTGTGAGCGTGAAAAATGCCTCTCTTTCGGCTATCTTCTATTGTAAATTATTTTCGACAGCTAAGCGCTTTGTCGTTTGACACGCGGCTAATCGTGCAATGCCGTCAAACCTTGCAGTAAAAAAAAGAAGAAAACAATCTAGCTAACATTTCAGTCGCTTCCGTTCTGTTGCGCGGGTACCCAACAAATATAGTTTACAGTTGTTCTTTTTTTGCTTTTTTTTTAAATGTGGTGCAATGCTTTCTCTATGTAATCGGGAAAATACATCCACCATGAAACACAAAATACAGCGGGAAAAGACGAGAATTTGGCTGCTTGCAGTGTTTGAAACTGCGCCTATCGAAATCACAGTTCACTCGGTTAAGGTTAGCAGGGACGCCGGTGAGAGTCTAGCCTCAAACCCAGTGACTGGGCTGGGAAACGTTTTGTTGCTCCTCAGGTCGAGTGTTCTTTGGAAAGGTGTATAGAAAGAGGTCGCGTTCTTCACAAACACACATGGTAGCAATACTCCTACAGCTTATTTGGAACAAAACTCGGGATTTCTTGTATATACTCAGCGACAAAATTTGTTGGCAATGCAGTGGAGAGGAGCAACGCTCGTGCACAGCTTTATTCAGCACTCAAATCGGGGAAGGAACGCTTGCCTGTAACCTCCACTGCATTGCCAAGAAACGTTGTCGCCGAGTATAGTAACTCAAAAATAAAATAAAAAGTGAGGAAAGAACAATTTGCCGAGTCCTGCCCGCATCCATGAAAGGTCGCGTCAGGCAGCTCTAACGACAGCGAAGCAACATATCGGTATTGAAACGTCAGAAGTTTGAAACACCGTAACGAGGGTTTTCGGCATTATCCGTATCGTCTTCGAGAACGTCACTTGGAACTGTTTATCTATACAAGCAAGAGATGGCGCAAGTGCTCGTCGTCTGCTACAGCTGAAGTAATATTCGATGTTTAGTACAACTAGTTAGCTTTTAAAAAATTATAATCGTAGAAAGTTATCTCAAAATGATTGAGAAAAATTCCCATAACAAATTCTCTGTCAAAATAACTCTTGTTTTTTTTGTTTGTTTTTTTAATTACGTTTTTCGCTTACATAGTCAAGCTTCAAAATACTGCTTCATCGTGAAATTATTTTGAACGACTTTCAACGCAACTACAAAGAAAGTGATCTTAAAGAAGGCCAATCCAGTTCCGCTAGAACACAATTAAAATATCAAACAAGATACTAAAATGATATAAAAATAGTAGTATTCCTAGGATGAATTTTTGAAACTTAAGCATATTAAGACAGAGTTTACGACTAGACAGGTGGAGTTGCGCTTCTCATATTTTCTATGCTGAGTTGCTAGGTTTATTACTAATAGGCCCTGAAAGTTCGCTGCTCAGTTACAATGTACACTGAGTTATGTCACTTTCAATTTGTAAAAAAAAAACAAAAAAAATCTTTTCTAAAAGATATAAAAATATGTGTGGACAAATTAGAAAAAAAAAACACGTAAATTGGAGACCGCGTCTGTCCTTTATCTATTTATTAATAAAATCAGAAAGCGACTTGTTCGCTTTAGAGCTCTACAAACCTAGATCTCATAGAGGCATGTCTTCAAAAAATATCAAAACCGGTGCTTATTTTTTTTTTTTATTACGAGTTGTGTTTGCCGAGATAGATATCACATTTTCTCATTTGCAATTCATTTGCAATTAGAACGAATCGCGTTACTCCCGTACAGACGCGACATTTGTACCGCGAACATGAGCCGTAGTATAGCTAGCACCGGCATTATTGTTACGGCCGTGGGACCACAGCCTTAAGTGTTCATTAGGAGCATGCTGTTTGACATCTTTTGAGCTATTCAGTCCTGCTGAGCACTGGCGAGTTTGCAAGACGTACAGGCTATTGCCTAAGTCGGATTTATTTTTTGAATATTTCAATACAAAATAATTTAATTTCGCAATCTTCCGTCTTGCCTCAAGCGATTTGAAAGCACATTTACGTACATCATCATCATTATCATTTATTATCCCTAAAGGCCTTTACTGGTATTTCACAAGGAAGCGCTATTTTTTTATTTTAACCGAACAATTTCGCACGCAATTCTAACACAGTACAAGAAGGAATTAGTTGGACAAAGCTGAAGTGAAAGTTGTTACAGAGGCAGCAACTTTATGTGTGTCAGTTAGGGTAACAATGTCGTTTGGTAATATGTTTTAATCGTTTATGGCCGAGGGTAAAGTTGAATTACTGTATGAGCTAGGTGACGAAAGAAATAGGCCGCAACATACAGGACTGGTCAAAGCGGGGGGAAACCTGCCAGGGGGTAAAAGCAGCAATTCACGAAGAGGCATATTTTGATGAAAGATACGATGAAGGAGAGAGAAACGTTATGATCTACGCCTTTTCATGAAAGTGTGAGAAGCTTAGGAGTTTCGCGCAATCCAGATATGTTTGTGTATGGTGAGCAATTAGAAAAAATAAAACGTAGAGGTCAGTTTTCGATGGATTCAAGTTTTAAACTAGGTAAGATTGTGAAGGGCACAACACGGAAGAAGCGAATTCAAGGTTAGACTGAACTAAAGTTAAGTATGCTAGTTGTTTGATCTCTGGTGTTGCGGGTTTCAGGTTTTGGTGCAAAAAGACGATGAAACGGCTTGCGTTAGCTACTATATTATTTGTGCGTGACGTCCATGTCAGGTCAGATGCTAAATGAATATGGATGTATCTATATCGACTGCAAACGGTGATAGGGGAGGCGTCAAGATGGTAAAAAAAAAGATCGAAGAAGAGCACAACGAGAAAACGAGAGGAATTTTCATTTGTCGAAATTTAGGGTCGTCTGCCGTTTACTGCACCAGTGAATAATTTGTATAATTTGTAGTTTGTAATACCTGTTTCAAGGTATGGTGATCGTCGGGCGAGAGAATGGGCCATACATTACGCAGTCACCGGGAAGCAAATGAACTGAAGACGAGATGTACTCATGGGTGCCATAAATATCTATTAAAACGAGTAAGGGCCCGAGTGCACTGCCCTGAGGGATATCTCAGACTACGGCGCATGAAGGGGATTTAGAATTATTAATGGTGGTGTACTGGTGGTGTAATTCGGATTAAAGGCAGTGTAATTCGGATAAACAATTTACAATAGCGGGCTCGATTTTAAATTCGTTAAGTATTAATATAAGACGTTGATCAGGGACCCTTTCAAATGCTTTGGAAAAATCGAGAAAAATGGCGTCGGTCTGAATGTTTGTATTAAAGCCTGCGTTAATGTCATGAAGAAGTGCCGTTAGTTGGGTTTCACAAGAGATTGCTTTCCGGAATATATGTTGGTGTATAAAAGGGAGGTTGTTAACTTTCAAATAATTGATCATACTGGAGTAAAGTACGTGTTTCATGAACTTAGACGATACGCTAGTTATAGAGATGGGACGATAGTTTCTAATTAGGTGGCTGTCACCAGATTTGAAAACAGTGGCTACGTTGCCAAGTTTTCAATCCCGCGGAATTCCAGAAAGACTAGTGATTGGGAGAATATGTCACAAAGGACATATTTTCCTGCAGTGCCATGTCAAATATTAAGGACAGCCGCCTAAAATCGGAGAAAACAGGATTCTTTGTAAGGATTAGAAAACACTTACCTTGGCTAACTGAACTTCAAGATTAAAAATGTCTTCCGCAATTGTGTTCACTCTCTCATTTGAGGTGCTGTTTGAAAACAATCTGACTGTTTTTCGTATGAACTCATAGTAAGCAAACGCAGCAGTGTGATTTTCTTCATTGTATCTTGCGAGTTGAATCTGGGATGGAACGAACCTAGGATCCTTCAACTGAAATAAATAAAGAGCGATTGCTTCATATCACTGCTCTCTTGCAAATTACAAGTCTGCTTTTAAAAATTATTATAGGAATCCTACTTTTATATCGATTTCTCCCGAGAGTGTGAGGATATTCAGGAATGTTCTTCATCAAGAACTATTTTCATTTCAGGATAGGATCCTAAATTATATCAATAATTTCAATACTGTAGAACTGTGGGACACAAGATTAAAGGGAACAGTTCACCTTTCTTCTTTCCAGTTTCATGGCTCCCACAACCTTCGTTAAACCTCAACCTGTCAAACAGTGTGTAGTTTCGAGTCAAAGCGTTCCGCTCTAGCCCTCGTTGGGGCCATAATATATTCCAAAATTTGTAAGCAAGTCAAAGAAGTACCAAAGTCTGCTCCCTTTCGTTTTGTTGTGTATAGTACGTTCTCGACAAAACTGATATGAAAGAAATAAAGCTACTAGGTTACTTACAGTAATAGCTCGGGCTGTTGAGTTGTAAAAATATGGATCAACATTGACAGTAAAAATAAATCCCAGGTCTGCACCTATTCTTATTTTCCGGTAGATATTTGTCCAGTGTGTCAAATTTGATTCATTTGTTGATTTCTCTAGTGGCCATCCATGAATATCAAATTTTTTTAGTACATGTATAAGTTGAGACATCTGTTCAACTTTCGAGCCTGTGTGTAGAAAACATGCAGTTCGAAGTTAATTTATAATTGTACACAAACCCTGAAATATTGCCGCGAGCGCAGCTAACTAAGTAGGCAGCGCGCTCGTGGCCTAACTGGTTATCGCGCGTGCCTTCCACGCAGAGAGCCCAGGGTTCGATCCCTGGCAGCGCCGCGTCTTTTATTTATTCTTCCAATTTAGATTTCTGGTAATTTCGAGAACCGTGTTGCTCGTTCTAGGTTAGAATGTTCTGCGCGCCGAATGTTCCAGAAGCCCACGCGTGCACAAAAGGGGCTCCGCGTAACCAACCACGTCGTTGTTTCGCAACGACGGTTGCGAAACATCGAATAATCACTGATGACGACGCTCTCCCTGTGCATCGGCCACCGTACCGAGTCTCCGTGAAAGAAAGGGAAGTTATCCAGAAGCAAGTTCAGGAAATGCTTGATGACGACACTGTCCAGCCCTCAAACAGTCCGTGGGCTTCCCCAGTAGTCCTAGTGAAGAAAAAAGACGGAACCCTGAGGTTCTGCGTGGACTACCGCCGGCTGAATGCAGTAACAAAGAAGGACGTCTATCCGCTGCCCCGCATCGACGACACCCTGGACCGGCTGCGCCACGCCCGATACTTTTCGTCAATGGACTTGAAGAGCGGGTACTGGCAGATTGAGGTCGACGAACGAGATCGTGAGAAGACGGCCTTCGTGACACCGGACGGACTGTATGAATTTAAAGTGATGCCGTTCGGGCTGTGCACAGCGCCGGCAACCTTCCAGCGTGTTATGGACACCGTCCTTTTGCGGCTTGAAATGACAGAGCTGTCTCGTCTACCTCGACGACGTTGTCGTGTTCGCAACCGAATTCGACGAGCACCTCAGACGACTGCGAGCCGTGCTACGGGCCTTCAAATCTGCTGGGCTGACACTCAAGCCTTCGAAGTGCCGGTTCGCCTATGGAGAGCTGAAATTCTTGGGCCACGTCTTGAGTGCTCAGGGTGTAAGCCCTGATCCTGCAAAGACGTCCGCTGTCGCCGAATTCCCCAAGCCATCGGACAAGATGGCCGTCCGTAGATTCCTTGGGCTGTGCGCCTACTACAGACGTTTCGTGCGTGACTTTGCACAGATTTCTTCACCGCTGACGAATCTGACGAAGGACGACGTGCAGTTCCAGTGGGGAGAAGAGCAAGAACAAGCGTTCAACGAACTCAAGCGAAGGCTGCAGTCGCCCCCTATCCTCGGACATTTTGATCAGTCGGCGGAGACAGAAATACACACGGACGCCAGCAATACCGGTCTCGGTGCGGTGCTCGTTCAGCGACAAGAAGGGGCAGAGAGAGTAATTGCTTACGCAAGCCGGGCGCTGTCTAAGGCAGAACAAAATTATTCAACGACCGACAAAGAATGCCTTGCTGTCATCTGGGCGATAACCAAGTTCCGTCCGTACTTGTACGGTATCCCGTTCCGCGTGGTCACAGACCACCACGCCCTCTGCTGGCTCGCAAACCTCAAGGACCCGTCAGGACGCCTCGCTCGCTGGAGTCTGCGACTGCAAGAATTCGACGTAACCATTGTGCACAAGTCTGGCCGCAAGCATAATGACGCCGACTGCTTGTCTAGGGCCCCAGTCGAATCTCCACCTGACAGCACCGACGACGACGATGACGCTCGTTTTCTCGGAGCAGTTACAGATACCGACATGGGAGCACTTCAACGAGACGACCCGGAGCTTCGCGCCGTGATCGACCACCTCGAAGGTCAAGGAAGTTCCGTTCCGCAAGTCCTGGCCCGAGACTTGTCAAGCTTCGTTCTGCGGAGAGGTGTGCTCTTCAAGAAGAACTTCGGAACCAGCAACCCTGCCTGGCTGCTGGTTGTGCCTGCCAGCCTGCGAGAAGAAATCTTTCAAGCATGCCACGACGACCCGACGGCTGGACACCTTGGCTACAGCAGGACGCTCGCCCGGATTCGTGACAAGTACTACTGGCCAAGACTCCCGAAAACCGTCCATCTGTACACACGGTCGTGCCATGAGTGCCAACGACGTAAGAAGCCTCCGACAAAGCCAGCAGGACTCCTGCAGCCGATATCTGCCCCGACTACGCCCTTCCAGCAGGTCGAAATGGATTTGCTCGGGCCGTTCCCAACATCGACGCAAGGGAACCGGTGGATTATCGTCGCGACCGATTATCTTACACGATACGCCGAGACGAAAGCCCTTCCATCGGGAACAGCGGTGGAAGTCGCCAAGTTTTTCGTCGAGTCCATTCTCCTTCGACACGGCGCACCTGAAGTGCTGATCACAGATCGAGGGTCATCTTTCCTGGCACAGCTGACTCAAGAGGTACTTTGGCTCAGTCACACCGGCCATCGACGAACCACCGCTTATCACCCGCAGACCAACGTGCTAACAGAGCGGCTCAATAAGACCATCGCCGACATGATCTCCATGTACGTCGACGTGGAGCATAAGACGTGGGACGAGGTGTTGCGGTACGTTACATTTGCGTACAACACAGCGGTACAAGAAACCACAGGACTGACGCCGTTCCAACTGGTACATGGCCGAAAGGTTACCACAATGCTGGACGCCATGCTGCCTCACGTGCCAACCGACGATGGCAACGACGACGCTCAACTGATCTTTCAACGCGCGGAGGAAGCTCGTCAACTGGCAAGAATCAAGATTCAAGAGCAACAGCGAGTCGACGCAGGCCGGTATAACCTTCGTCGCAGGGACGTCCACTTCCAACCCGGGGACCGGGTATGGGTGTGGACACCGATTCGGCGCGGCGGTCTTAGCGAGAAGCTTCTCAAGCGCTATTTCGGACCCTACAAAATCATCCGACGCCTCGGCGATCTGAACTACGAAGTTCTACCCGACGGAACGCGCCCATCTGCAAGACGCCAGCCACGACCCGAGGTGGCGCACGTCGTCCGGCTCAAGCCGTATTACGAACGATAGAACTTTGGACTCTCGTCAAAAAGTGAACTGGGAACTGTGAACTGTGGCTCGCGACTCTGCTATCTTTTTGTTGTGTATTTGTGTTATACCTTTGTGCTGCATCGGGACGATGCACTTTTTTAAAGGGGAGAATAATGCCGCGAGCGCAGCTAACTAAGTAGGCAGCGCGCTCGTGGCCTAACGGTTATCGCGCGTGCCTTCCACGCAGAAAGCCCAGGGTTCGATCCCTGGCAGCGCTGCGTCTTTTATTTATTCTTCCAATTTAAATGTCTGGTAATTTCGAGAACCGTGTTGCTCGTTCTAGGTTAGAATGTTCTGCGCGCCGAATGTTCCAGGCCGAATGTTCCTGAAGCCCACGCGTGCACAAAAGGGGCTCCGCGTAACCAACCGGACTCAGTCTCGCCCCAGCGTTCGACTCTGCGCTTACGCCGACTTCGACGCCCACG
This sequence comes from Ixodes persulcatus, assembly GCA_013358835.2. Taxonomy (NCBI): domain Eukaryota; kingdom Metazoa; phylum Arthropoda; class Arachnida; order Ixodida; family Ixodidae; genus Ixodes; species Ixodes persulcatus. The sequence continues at coordinate 194,047 of JABSTQ010010022.1, forward strand.
ACGCTCTATTGTTATCTTCTGTTTCCTTTTTTATTTTTGGGCACAAGTTCGCCCCATTAAACGTTTAGTTTCTTCAGTTATTCGCCGCCTCATCACTTGTCCTTCGTGACAATATAGATAAAATTGAATTTAACTGTTTTCTTTGTTGTGGACAATTTATTTATGAATTTACACAAAAACTAATTTGTAAATTAAATTATAATGTAACTTCGTTTTTACATTGAAACTGTATTTGATATGCGATATATATAATTATTAGAAGCTTGCGACAAGACAGTCGCGCCACGTTGCGGTTGCTAGCAGAACTATTTTGCATAGACATCGAGTGTAGCAGCAGATTTTAGTGTCTAATCAATATCAGCATACTCGAGCTCACCACTATGCAAAACGTTCGGGGCAACAATCGGCTCTATCCTCTTTCAGACAAGACCTGAAAATTGAGAACACAGGCTTCCTACTTGCGCTGTTGAAAACGGTCATGATCCTTTCAATCCAAGTATGCCTATTCAATCCGCCAGCGAGAGAAGAACAGTCTGATAATAGAGGAGCAGAGAAGTACTTCTCATCTAGAGTATCGAATAGCAGCACTGGTGAATTATCCTCCCGTAGTGATAAATGGTCTGCCAAAAACACAAGCGCTTTGTACATATTCCAGAGCACAGATAAACAAACAACTTGGCGTCGTGCTGTTCCCGATGCTGCTTAAAACTGCGGGGAACACAATAGACCCTTTTTAAAAAGTCAATAAAGCAACATTCGTGGTAGCCATCGCGTGGACACCAAGCGCGTGACTGGATCCGGGTCCGTGCCGAAGGCTGACGAAGCCCTCGTGTTCAATACGTGCTGAGAGCAGGTGAGCCAGCAATGCCGGACCGGCGTTGGCGGTCTTTTAAAAAGGGTCTATTGAACCTGAGCTCCGAACAACTCCTGTGGGCTGAATGACGAGAGAACACACACAGAGAAGCGGTAGACATGGATAGGTTTTCGACTGTCAAGGTGTCAAACTTTGGATTGGATGGATTGGAAGAGGAAGGAGCGGGCGACACTTCATTATGCGACCTAACGCAGACACTGTCGTTGATGGCGCTGTCCACTAGCTGCAAACGTGGAGCGGAGGGCCCCATTTAGGTATCGAACGCTCCCAATTCTGTTAAAAAGAACACATGATAGCATTCCTTGTGATTAAGCAACGTATGTTGTACTTGGGAGTCATACGTACCATTTTGCATGCATGACTTATGTGCCAGTCCTATCTTGTCTTCAAGAGTCTGATTTTCTTCTTTAGAACTAAGTCCTTCAAGTATTCCTGTTGGAAACGTTCACATGGAGTTATGAACACCCGTTTCTTTTCGCACGCACACACACACACACACGCACACAAACACATACACACGCGCGCGCGCACACACACACATATACATACACACATTGTAAAATGTTTCGGGCGATCAGCGATTTCCTTGAAGACCTTGAATACATCTTGCGTTAATTAATTTCGATCTTATAAATAGTTTATTTTGGTATATATTAATTTTACTATTTCTATTCACTACCTAATAATGTCAAAGAAACCTGACTCACGAAGGGTGAACCCTCCTTTTTTATTCTACGTGCCTCAACTATCACACGGGCTTGTTTGTCCCTGTATTTATGAAACACAACAGCCTTTTTAGGAGCGGCTTGCGGGCGCAGTCTCGGCAATGTAATGCCAAGATGGAGCAAGCGGCTCCTGCTGAAGAACTGCGGTGATTTCTTATGGCGAATTCGCATCGTTGTTTCTGCGCGCTCTCGAGCGCAATATCGGGTAGTGGAAAGGAAGTGCGATAGTCCGATCAGCTGGTTCTTCCTGAGGGTGCCCCTCCCTCTCAAAGCGCTCCCTCTACTATGTTCACCCTTATGCTGAGACATAACCTCCTCTATACTCACAAAGCCTGGCAGTTCGACGACAGAGCCATAGAGTGCCCGGTCGCAGATTTGGAGAGGGAGGATCTGGTAGTAAAGGGCATCAAAGAGCCATTTCTCGGGAAACCTGGGCGTCAGAGCACAGCTTTTGCTGCGGCGAAGACCCAAAACACACTTGTTCGCTCGGGAGAAGTGTGTTTCGGCGTCTCACCGCAGCGGGGCGCTAGTCACTTGGTTCTCCTCTCATCCGTTGTCTGCCGCTCCAGATTTTTTATTTCGGCGGCCGCTTCTCGTGGCGATCTGCCAGGCTTTGTAAGTATATCGGAGGTTGTGGCTGAAACTGCACTCTAAGAAAAAATGGAGGAAAAAGGGAGCAACGGCGCGTCTTCCTCCCTTCTACTGACGAGCCTCCACGCGGACACGAGAAGAAGGGAGGAACGAGACGTTTTCTCCTTTTCCAGGCAGACAAGAGAAAGCTTTCGCCCTCCCGACTCATCTTCTTTCGGTTTCGTTTTTTGAGCACGTCGCGCACGTTGTTAAATAAATGTTGTTGAGTTGATTGAGCTTCAGCGGCAGCGAAGTCCGCCTGTAATTCCGTCTTCTAGTCCAAACGTGCAGAACATTTCGGTTGCATTGACGTTTTTATCACTAATTTTATCAAACGAGCAAACGAAGCCGCTAGAAACAGCGAAGTTCCGGAGCAGTGCCAGCAGCGCTACGTACACTGGGTGAGATGGCCGGTGTCCGCCGGATTGCGGGACCCACGCGTAACTACAGTAGCGGAACTACTCGGAACTGTGTAGACGTTTTCGACGTTATGGAAATCGCAGGAACTGCGTCCAAGACAGGCAGGTTTTGCTGCCGGCTGCCTGGGTGCCTTCCGTGCTGAGTTCGGTTCTGTTTTCCCGTGCCGACCGAACCGGCGTTCAACGTGGTTCTGTATTTCTGCGTGTGAGCAACATTGCAGCAACATCGTGATAGCAGTGTTGTGCGTTGTGAACAGAAGACTGGAATTATCGCCGATGTGACCGTGTGTTCGGGTATACAACAAGATGAGATGACGTAAACTGTCGGGCATTGATGCCGCTGGTCGGGCCGTGATCGGAGGGGCGGGGTGTCGCAGGTTGACATTCTGCTTTACATTAAAGAGTTTAAGACCACTTGAGGAATTAGGTGCAGTCGATCGACGTGCGGATAGTCATGTGGGAACGCTGGTCTGAACTGTAAGCTCCTATCGTACAGTGGCCAGTGTGACTGTCGGTCCCCAAGAGCGATTGCGCTCTGGGGAAAAGACTGAACAGTACGAAATTATGTCGGAAAGTATGTACGTATATTTACAGTGGAATTTTAGCATTAAAAAAAACAGGTAAAATTGAAAGAAAAAGCTAACCTTTATTTTGCTGTTTAAATATACTACTGTTCCTGGAGAAACTGCCCTCCAAGTGGCGCGTTGGGATGAGCGCAAGAAGTTTTGGACCTCGCCACCGCGTAGCTCCGTACTCTTAACACCTGCCGCAAGTCGCGGCTTTGACTGCATTCAAGTTGATCGAAAAGCGATTTCTCTGCCCGTGAAGCATCACTTCCAGCTGAGTGAATGTCCGCTCTACAGAGATTAATTCAAGACGGCAATTGCAGCCAAGCGCGAACAGCAGAAATAGAAAAACAAACACTACAATAGAAATACTGGCCACAAAGTGCCGTGCGGGGAAACAAACTCATGGCTTGGAACCGCATTGAAGCGGCTCGATTTATTAGCTTTCAGATAATTACGGCATGATCGAGCGTTTTGTTTTTAATAAGAGATTCATCCCCTGAGCCATTATAAATACTCTAAGATGTATGACATTGCTGGAAAAAAATCAAGATGCTGGGAATAATTTGTATTGCTTAGGGGGTCACCGAGAAATTCCGTACGTTCAAAACGACCAGTATAAAAGACGGAAACGCAGAGCTCGGGAGTAGTGATCGGGATAGTGTGCTGTTGTATTGATGTTTGTATGTGCGATGCATGTGTATGCTCTTAATGTATGTTCTGCTGATGCTTGTAGTATGCGTAATGCGTCTGTATGTATAATAGAGGTTCCCGAAGCGCAATGTTGGCCCGACAGAATAAAAATACTTTTTGTAAAACATGAATTGGGCCGGTACCTAGCGCCACCTAGCCTAGCTTCTTGCGATTACTCTGCTTGACCCTGCCGTCTGGTGGCAAGCGATTTAGCCTCCTTTTACTCTACGCGGCTACGCCATAATTTCGTGTTACCGGACTGAAATGAGCCAAGAGGCTGCTTCGGATTTCCTTTTTTCGAGAGCGGCTTTTGGTTTAGCGGGCGAATGGTTTACCACTCCTCCGTGATGTGCGGTTGACACAACGGTTGATGAAGGAATTGTGTCTCGAGGAATACCAAAGGTAAGACATAAAGTGCGCGAACTGGGTGCCGGTTGTCTCCGTTTAACATCGTAGTGCTGACGATGAGAAGACTGAGTGACTGCATGCTTTCGAAACCTAAGTTTCTTTACCTTGCAGGGGGAATCCGGCTTCGGAAATAAATACAGTTCGCGGAAAGCTCGTGTTACGTTTTTATTTCCTGCTCCTCTCGCTCTGTACAATAGACTTAGTGTTCTCGTTAAGCCTTATTGAGCTCGATTCGCTCGATTTGTGGCCGCCATAATGAGATGCAGGCGACGGAGGAACTTTTGCTACCCTGCTTTAGGGACGAAAGTTTGTCCCTTTCTGAAGGAACATATGTATCAAGAGCGTTCCTCCCTTTAGGGAGGACTATAGTGACCCTTTTTTCTAAGAGTGTGCAGTAAAAACTAGAAGCGCGAGCTACTCGCGCTTCTGGCTTTGACACGCACATTTCTAGCGCGAGCGCTCGCTCTTCCGAAGGGCGCTTAAAGTAGCGACCTCGAGCTCTCGTACTTGTGGCATTGGCTGCAGTCTGAACTTCAGGGTGAACTGAGTATATCACTCCGTCTCTTGCCGTCAGAGTGCGCAGTAGGGCAGGTGTCACGTGGTACTTGGAGGGGGATCACGTCGTTTTGTTGACAATGGAGGATGCAGTGCATGCTCTGCGGTAGTCTGCGGGGTGCGGCATGACGGTGATGGATATCTGGATCTACAAAGTGATTGTGCGTACGACGGTGCCTTACAATGAACGGGGCGACACTCGCTTGTGACCGTGACAGGAAAACTCGACGTGGGAAGTATTCCTAGTGCTTTTACGAGATTGCTCATCTCACGGCGGTGAACCCACCAACCCTTATCGATGAAACAGCTCGCAAAGCTCGCCGCTGTTTTACAGGGTTTTGTGGACGCTTCAAGGAATTTTCAGGTTTGGTAAGAGGACGTTCAAAGTTTTGTGTTGTAAAATAAAGAAAAGCCGAGTACAATGCACCATAATTTTTATGGCGATACGTGCATGTCCTGTGGTGATGCTTGCACAATATTCCGCTATGAGATAAATACGGTTTAGTACCATAATATTGTCACAAATGATATTTGATGAGGCGATAACTGAAGAAACTAGACGTTTAATGGGGCGAACCTGTGCCCAAACAAAATAGCAAAAGTCTAGCTGGGGCGAGAATGACTGCGGCTCGCCACGCGGAGCCCCTTATGTACACGCTTGGGCTTCTGTAACAATCGGCGTAAAAGGTTCGGCGTGTAGAAGATTCGAACCTCGAACTAGCAACAGGGTTCTCGAATTTACCAGAACAACACATCACAGAGTCAACAAAAATGTGTACCCGTGGCCAAGAATCAAACCCTGACATTTTGAGTTGGAGGGAAGCGCAATAACCGTCAGGCCGCGAGCTGCGCTTACGGCCTGACGGTTATTTTAAAAAGAGGAGTAATGCCGCGAGCTGTGCTCGCGGCTTTACTGCCCCTTTAAAAAACGATGCAGCACAAAAATAAAACACAAATCTACAGCACAAGGACCGCACATTCGCGAGCCACTGTTCACAGTTCACTTTTTGAAGAGAATCCAAAGTTCTATCGTTCGTAATACGGCTTGAGCCAGACGACGTGCACCACCTCGGGTCGTGGCTGGCGTCTTGCAGATGGGCGCGTCCCGTCGGGAAGGACTTCGTAGTTCAGATCGCCGAGGCGTCGGATGATCTTGTAACATAGGGTTTCAGAAGCTTCTCGCTGAGACCGCAGCGCCGTATCGGTCTCCACACCCATACCCGGTCTCCGGGTTGGAAGTGGACGTCCCGGCGACGAAGGTTATAACGGCGTGCGTCAACTCGCTGTTGTTCTTGAATCTTGATTCTTGCCAGTTGACGAGCTTCCTCCGCGCGTTGGGAGACCAGTTGAACGTGGTCGTTGCCATCGTCGGTTGGCGCGTGAGGCAGCATGGCGTCGAGCATCGTGGTAACCGTCCGGCCAGGTACCAGTCGGAACGGCGTCATTTCCCGTGGTTTCTTGAACCGCTGTGATGTACGCAAACGTATCGTACGGCAACGCTTTTTCCCACGTCTTGTGCTCTACGTCGACGTACAAGGAGAGTATGTCGGCGATCGTCTTGTTGAGCCGCTTCGTTAGCCCGTTTGTCTGCGGATCGACCGCATTTTCGCCCGTTTGTCTGCGGATGGTGCACGGGGGTACGACGATGGCTGTGTGGCTGAGCCGAAGGATCTCTTGCGTGAGCTGGGTCAAGAACGATGACCCTCGGTTGGTTATCAAGACTTCGGGGGCGCCATGTCGAAGGAGGATAGACTTAACTAAAAACTTGGCGACTTCCACCGCTGTTCCCGACGGAAGGGCTTTCGCCTCCGCGTACCGAGTAACGTAATCTGTGGCAACGATTATCCAGCTGTTCCCCAACGTCAATGGCGGGAATAGCCCAAGCAAATTCATTCCGATTTGTTGGAATGGCGTAGTTGGGACCGATATCGGTTTCTGGAATCCCGCCGGTGTCGTCGGAGGCTTCTTACGCCGCTGGCACTTGTGACATGACCGTGTGTACAGATGAACAGACTTCGGGAGTTTTAGCCAGTAGTACTTGTCACAAATCCGGGCAAGGGTCCTGCTGTAGCCGAGATATATGGCCGTTGGGTCGTCGTGGCACGCTTGAAACATTTCTTCTCGGAGGCTTGTAGGGACAACCAGTAGCCAGGGAGTTTCGCTGGTTCCGTAATTCTTTCTGAAGAGCACGCCTCGCCGTAGGACAAAGCTCGGTATTTCACGAGAACAGACCCGTGGGACAGCGCCTCCTTGACCTTCGAGATCGTCGATCACGGAGCGAAGTTTCTTGTCGTCGCAATGAAGTGCCCTCATGTTGGTAGCGTTAACAACGCCAAGAAAACGGGCGTCGTCATCGTCGTCGGCGCCGGAGATTTGAGGTTCGAATGGAGCCCTAGACAAACAGTCAGCGTCATTATGCTTGCGGCCGGACTTATGCACAATGGTAACGTCGAAATCTTGCAGTCGAAGGCTCCAGCGGGCGAGGCGTCCTGACGGATCCTTGAGGTTGGCAAGCCAGCGGAGGGCGTGGTAGTCTGTGACCACGCAGAATGGGATCCCGTACAAGTACGGACGGAACTTGGTTATCGCCCAGACCACAGCAAGGCATCCCTTGTCGTTCGTTGAATTCTTTTGAACCGCCTTGGACAGCGCCCGGCTTGCGTAAGCGATTACTATCTCTGCTCCTTCTTGTGGCTGGACGAGTACCGCACCGAGACCGGTATTGCTGGCGTCCGTGAGGATTTCTGTCACCGCAGACTGATCAAAATGGCCGAGGATAGGGGGCGACTGGAGCCTTCGCTTGAGTTCGTCGAAAGCTTGTTCTTGGCCTTTTTCCCACTGGAACAACACGTCGTTCTGAGTCAGATTCGTTCGCGGTGCCCAAGGAACCTTCGGGCGGCCTTCTTGTCTGATGGTTTCAGGAATTCGTCGACAGCGGACGTCTTTGCAGGATCAGGGCTTACACCCTGAGAACTCACGACGTGTCCCAGGAATTTCAGCTCACCATAGGCGAACCGACACTTGGAAGGCTTGAGTGTCAGCCCCGGCGTCTTGATAGCCTGTTCGCACGGATCGCAGTTGTCTCAGATGCTCGTCGAATTCGCTTGCGAACACCACGACGTCGTCGAGGTATACGAGACAGCTCTGCCATTTCTAGCCGGAAAGGACGGTGTCCATAACGCGCTGGAAGGTTGCCGGCGCTGTGCACAGTCCTAACTGCATTACTTTAAATTCATACAGTCCGTCTGGCGTGACGAAGGCCGTCTTCTTGCGATCTCGTTCGTCGACCTCTATCTGCCAGTACCCGCTCTTCGAGTTCATCGACGAAAAGTATAGGGCGTGGCGCAGCCGATCCAGCGTGTCGTTAATGTGGGGCAGCGGATAGGCGTCCTGTTTTGTTACTGCGTTCAGCCGCCGATAGTCCACGAAGAACCTCAGGGTTCCGTCTTTCTTCTTCACCAGGACTACTGGGAAGCTCCACGGACTGTTTGAGGGCTGGACGATGTCGTCAACAAGCATTTTCTGAACTTGCTTCTGGATGATTTCCCTTTCTTTCACAGAAACTCGGTACGGTGGCCGATGCACACCGTTGTCATCAGAAACTATTCGATGTTTTGCCAGCTTCGTTTGGCGCACCGTTCATGACGTGGCGAAGCACTCATTGAACTCGGCGAGGAGGCCAGTCAGCTGTCGTCGGTGGGGAAGGGGGAGGGTTGGTTCGATGTCGAGCTCTGAGGATGACGCTGTCTTGTGTTGCGACGAAGGAAAGTCTTGAGAGATTCCGGAGATTGCGGCTGTGTCCTGGAGCTCCTTGATGTGTCCCACATTGGTACCCTTTGTAAGGTGCTGAGCCTCTTGTCGGAAGTTCGTTACAAAGTCAGCGGTGCGTCCATCTTGGAGCTTCGTTACGCCTCTGGCGACACCGATCCCTCTGCCTAAGAGCAGTTGAACATTACCACAGTGCTCGGACAGCACTGTGGCTGAGGCCGCCAAAGTTGTTTCCTTATCCCCGGACGTCATAACAGGTTTCCGCAGTGTCAGCTGGTTGGCTTCCAGGTCGATGACGGCGCCGTATTCGCAGAGAAAGTCCATGCCGATTATAACGTCTCTTGCACAGTCTCGTAGAACAACGAACTTCACTGGGCATGTCTCACCATGAATACTGATGCGAGCGGTGCACCTCCCGACTGGTGTGATGAGGTGCCCACCGGCAGTTCGCATCTACGGACCATCCCATGGCGTCGTCACTTTCCGAAGGCGTTGGGAGAGCCTCCCACTCAGGACGGAGTAGTCTGCTCCGGTGTCGACGAGAGCCGACGCGTCGTGGCCGTCGATAACGATGTTTAGGTTATTCTTTACCGTCGCAGGAACGTCGTTTCTACGTGCGACGTCGATAGAGTGGGGGCCCTCCGACGTTCGTGGAGGATGTTTGCGTCAATTATCTTCGGCAACACCACCTCCAGGGGTTGCCGCGCTTAGTTTCCCCGACGAGGGGCGAGGAGCGACAGGCTTTCACGGCGGGGCCTGCGCATCGGGGAAGTTGGGCGTCGTAGTGATGGCGACCGGTATCCTCGGGAGGGAGCGGGCACTGGAGATGGCGCACGATGCAGATATTCGATGTCTCGCGGTCTTTCTCCGCTCCTCGGGCGTGGGGCGTCCGGCGCGAACCCGCGAAGCCCGATCTGCCGGAAGGGGCATCGCCGGTACAAATGGTCAGCTTCCCCGCAGTGGTAACACAGCGGGCGTCGGTCGGCCGTCCTCCAGACGTCCGTCTTCCTCGGCGCAGGTTGCCCTGGGTGGACGTACGGCGGTTGCCTCGGTGCTGAAGGGTCATGTCGCGGCTGCGGTGCAACGGGCGGTGGTCGTCGGGCCATTGCGGCGTAGCTCAGTGCCGGTTCTTCGGGAGCTGGAACGGTGATGGGAGTCTCCGGCTGGAAAGCTCGCTGTACTTCCTCTCGAACCACCCAGGCAATCGAGAGCGAAGCCGTGCGGTTGGAAGCCGTTAGTAGCTTCTTGAGCTCATCCCGGACGACGTCGCGGATGATCTGCCGCAGGTGTTCGATGCCGACACCGTCAACATCGGAGCGAGGTGGTGAGACAGCCGAAACCGTTGACACTCCGGCGAGTTGTTGATAGTGGACAGTTCTGGCCGACAGCCCTCGCTCGATGTTGGTCACCTCGGCCACGAAGCCGTCAACCGGCGTCGGGGGGCTGCGGACAAGGCCACCGAAGATTTCGCTCTTGACGCCACTCATGAGGAAGCGCAACTTCTTCTCATCGGTGGCTTGCGGGTCGGCGCGTGTACACGGTCGTAGCACGTCTTCAACGAAGCTGGTCACGTTTTCGTTGGGGGCTTGAGTCCGCGTCTGGAGCAGGTCCTCCGCCCTCTGCCGCCGGTGTTGCTTCGAGAAGGTCCGCTTCAACTCGGCGGTGCAGATATCCCATGAAGTGACTGAAGCCTCGTCGTTTTCGAACCAGTGCCTCGCGGTGCCTTCCAGCGAGAAGTAGAGGTTCTGAAGGCGTTGCTCGGCGTTTCATTCGTTGTGGCGGGTCACGCGCTCGTAATGACATCTATGAAGGCGTCGAGGACTGGATCAGTCCTTGGCGTCTTCATAGATTTCACCATGGAAGGGCGTCGGCGATCGGGGGGCGACGGGCAAGTACACGACGGGAGAGGCGGCGGCGGTCTCGGTTTGCTGGCGTGGAGTGGTCATTGCTGGATTTGATGACTTCTTTCGCTGAGGGTCCGGCAGTAGTCCGCGCTCTGGAGACTCGTCCCGGTGACGGCTGCTTGCTCGGATCTCGGATTCCTCCACTGATCTCCCTCGTGGGTTTAAGGTCGGGCTTGAGCTGCGGGATCTCGGAGGGGTATGCTGCACGGACATGCTGTACCCCGCACCTCCACCAGATGTCACAAATGATAATTGATGAGGCGATAACTGAAGAAACTAGACGTTTAAGGGGGCGAGGTTGTACCCAAGCAGCAGGATCGAACGCTGGGGCGAGACTGACTGTGGCTCGCCACGCGGAGCCCCTTATGTACACGCGTGGGCTTCTAGAACTGTCGGCGTAGAAGGTTCGGCGTGTAAAACATTCGGACCTAGAATTAGCAACACGGTTCTCGGTTTTACCAGAACAACACATTACAGAGTCAACAAAAATGTGTACCCTCGGCCAGGAATCGAACCTTGACTTTTTGCATGGAAGGCAAGCGCGATATCCGTCAGGCCACGAGCGCGCTGACTGCTTGGTCAGCTGCTCTCGAGGCAATATATATTTGCATCTTCTGCCGTACGCATGACCGCTATCGCATCGCGTTCACTGTAGACAACCTCGATAAGTTGACTATAACTTGCAAACATCGGGGCTTGTTCCGTTCTGCAAAAATTAGTGCGCACGCAGCTGATCTTCTTTTTTAACATGCAGACGGGTTTATAGTTGATTGCTGCCATGGTGTTATCACTTTGAGAGCGTAAATTTTTATCAGTCGTTCATCGTACACTATAACATCGTTTTTTTTTTTTCTATTACCTATGTCAAGAAGTTTTACTTCCGTGACTGGTCTGAAAATGTCAAAGCGCTCTCAGCCCAGCAGTTCTGATCGGCTGAAAATGATCCCGAATAGCTATGGCGGTGAAGGGGGGGAGGGGGGGGGGGGCGCTCTGTTGAATCAAGGTCAGGAGAAAGGCTACCACCCAAAATAGCCATTAGGTGGATACTTCTCCACACAATAAAGGTATCTTGTGTACCACCTCCTTAATGCATAGCACGAACTCGATGGTGTGCTTTTTGACGTAGCCGCTTTCCCTTGGCCTAGACTGAGCCTGTAAGCCGCTTCTCGAAAAGAATGTCGTGTAGTATAAACACAGAAAAAAACAATCTAAAGAGATAGTCTAGGCACACTGAATAGAAAAGAAGTGATCGACCTGCGTGGTCAAATTCTTAGATCAGGGGATGACGCATAGGCAGTCTGGAACCGATGGCAAACACGGTCCATATTTACTAAATAGTAGAGAAAAACATTGTCCGAAACTGAGAAGAGAAATTCCTCATTTCCCCCGGTCCAGCTTATCCCCGTTTATCCAGCCCCAATATGCAGAAACAAAAGGAGTCACCCCGCCGTCACTCCCAGTAAGAAAATGGGAAATGTGAAGGGTGGCAAGGAGGATTTCCACCCTGGCTGAAAAATATTTTGAGCCTATGGGACCAATCAGACAGCATCAATAGTGCACCATCATGGTGTTTGTCATCGTTTTGTCCGTGTTCTGTCATTGCTGGACCAATTATGTACAGGGAAGGCCTGGTGAATTGCGCTTTCGGCGTTGTTTGACTGGTCTCATTGACTCCTATACGCCTCGCAAGTGGGCTCATTTTCGTCATCTGCGCATGAGAAAGGAAGTAGCGGTGACGTCAGAACGCCGAGCCTGATTGGCTGATCGCGACGCATGAGCGTCGTCTGCGTCTGTCTTACCTTTCCTGCGACTTTCGGAAGTGCAGGTCTTTACGAGCGAGCTCGACTTCGCCTTTCAGAGAGGGCAGACGAAATAAATCGAGCGGTACGTTGTTTTTAACAACTAGCAGACGCGCATCAAGGAGAGAAGTCAAAGGACTCACTGGCGAGGTGTCCCGAGGCGCCGAGGTTTGTTTGCTAAGAACCGAGAGTGAGCGTGTTAGTGTCCGCAAGTTCCCTCCCAAATACTTTTTCCCTCCTTCCTTTTTCGGCGAGACTCCTCACTCTTTAACGGCGTCGGCGGGCCGGCGCAGTTCACATCGTCTGCTTTACGTCTGCTAGTCAAAGCGATGGCTGCTTTACCTTTCCTGTGTCAGTCGGAGATTCAACGCTTTTCACCGGCGAGAGTCACCGCTGCCTCGGAAAACAAGGAGATGACAAGAGGAAGAGATTGAAGGGTTCACAAGGGTCGCGCGGGCATATTTTATTCAGCACGCCAGCCGGTCGTGGGCAGACGGTCTTGGCCAAGGACCGTCGGAGCACCGCTGTGCCTGCTAGGCCTATCTGCCGAGCTCGCTTACTTGGGGTCGGTGGAATCGTGGCCGTTGGAGCATTTCCCGGGTGTTTGTGGATCCAGCGTTCTTGTTCGTCGTGGTTTATTTCAAGTACTTTTTACTTTTTTTCTTGCTGCTTGCAGTCGAGACGCGTGTGAAGAGCACGTACAAAAATAGACGTCCGTTGATCGTCGCGACGAATTAACTGAGCGACGCTGTCGGCCATGCTGAGTTGATCGTCGTAGGATTCCGTCGTAACCTGAGCAAAGCTTACGATAATTTCGTTTCGTGAATACGAATTTGTTCTCACGTTTTGTCTTACGCACTCTTTTGGCCTAAGATGGTTTTGTGAATCTGGCCTCTGCACTTCCGAAAGTCGCAGGAAAGGTAAGACAGACGCAGACGACGTTGCGAGCAGACGACGTTACAAAGGAGCAGACGACGCTCTGATAGGGGGGTCGCGATCAGCCAATCAGGGCTCGGCGTTCTGACGTCACCGGTACCCCCTGCGCAAGAAGCAGACGAACTTGCCCTCCGCATAGTGTCGGCTGCCTCTGGATTTTAGCGAAAACGAAGTATAGTCGGGCTGTTAGCAAATCGCCCAATTATCCATTCTGTTAAAATCCGCTAAATTTGGAGCAAGGACCTTCCTAATTTAGAAAACGTTTGTCACGTGACGTCATCAGATCGAAAAACGCGGTCACGTGACATCAGCACATCAGCAGATATGGTCACGTTATAGTTATCACATCAGCACATTTCTCGTGACAATACGTCCGCTGAATTTGGTGGGCTTGTGACACTTTTCGTAACTCTGCGAGGTGCCTGGTTCTTCCATGACGCATTGTACACTAAAAGATGATATCATATTATTTTATTATGAACTGTTGCAAAGGCTACAAGGGCGAGTAAACAGCTTTTATCTGGCGCTCCCAATGCACGAGTTCGTGCAACCGATGCGTCATCAAAAGCAGATATCTTGCTTTTATATACATTTTTGCAGTTAAGATTGAAAGAACATCGATGGTAGTTTTTTGTAATAATTTCATGAATATTGTTTTATGTTTTTTTTTCATTCCCCTGTCAGACGGGTACGTTAAAGTAGTTCAGAACAAGCTCCTTTAAAGAATCGGCGAATCAGCTGGCGATTTCGCACTTATTGGCGTGCGCTGGCTCACCGGCCCTGTAAAGGAGTTTATTCTGAACTCTTTTAACTTGCCCGTCTGACAGTTGCGTCACAATTCTGCTGACTCAAGGAAACCTATGAAATTGGCCTGGTAAATACCGGGTAATTGTTAGGCTTTACTGATTGATAAAATAAGACCGTGAAAGCTACGCTAAAGCGGTCTCTGCTGATGAGTTTTTGGACATTTGGACATAATTCAGGGGGTGATTCATCACGATGAGTCGGATAATTAGCTACAATCTTCAGACTAGCTTTTTAAATACTAAAATTAGACATATGGTTCCAATGAGAAACTTTCTGTGAATCATGGAAAACTACTATAAATCAGTCATTCTAGAAGAATTCGGAGAGCTTGGGAATCGCGGAGGTGCGCTGAACTTCACACTGGAACAATTCGCTCAAGGCTGGCGGAGCGAAAACATGGATGATGAGCGCGCGGTGGTGCTATCATCCGCGTTTAGCACCGCCAGCTTTTTGCCTGTTGCGTGAGTGGGAACTTTAGTGCACCGCTGCGCCTAACACGCCCTTCCAATCTCTAAAATTTACAAACTTACTGTTTTCCAATGACGCTCAAAACGTTTATAATTGGAACCATCTGTTCATGTTCACTAATTAAAATTATAATGAACAGATCCTTGCAAATTATACAACTTATCGTGACGACTATCCCCCCAAGGTATGCCCCCCTGCCCTTGTAAGTTGCTTGCACAGACGGGATTAAGTCAGCTTTTTTGGAGTTTTTATAAGCAAATCTGGAAGGCATAAAAAATCATCTCTGATGTGCCGTGACGACGACTCCTAAACTGTGACCGCCATACCAGCCGTTGTGGGAACCACGTGTTCTCTGCATCCATATCTAGGCCTAGCTCAGGCAGGCCGTGGGGCGTCACCATGTCGGAGCGCGTCTCAGATGCGAGACTAGGCCGTATTCCCTTGTGGACAATTGTCCCTCGCCCTTCTCAGATAATCTGCCGAAGGCACAGCCTTCGGAATCTTGATACTTGGACGCGTCCGCCCCTCCGGGGAGTCAACCTATATCCGACCACACCAGGGGCGTCCATTCCCGCAGGCTACATAGGGCAGCCAAAACCCACGGCCAGGGGGACAGGGGGACTCTCGCTGGGAGAGGTTCTGCTCGACGGAGCCTTCCATTTTGTTCTGACCCTCCCTATTCCATGATACTGTCCGTTGCGGCAGCGCGGACTCCGAGTAGTGATACTACCTAAAGAGACAGCGCCGTTAACTCGGACTTTCTTGGCCCTCGGGCAAACGTGTGGAGAATTCGTCAATAAAACACGTCATTATCCAGACCCAAGGGACCTGCTGTGTTTCTACGTGGTACCCCTAAAGGGGAAACCCACATCCGGCGCCCCAACGTGGTGCCTGTCCGGCGACTGCAAAAACGAGCACTTTCGCAGTGATAGCGAACCACGCCAATTTCCGGCCTTGGATCTCGTAGACGGAGAGAGAGGCGAATGTCCAAAATCTGACGCCACACAACGGCATTGTGGTCATGTCAGCCACTCTCGGACACAATGAGCAGGTGTCCTTTAGCCGAGCTTCCTCATCTGGGTTGACTCACAATGCCCGGAATGCAACCGAGGCACTCCTTTTCAGAGCACGCCAGGCTTTTACGCTGAGCCAACCCCGCCCGGTACTTTCGAAGTCAACAAGGATCCGACGGGACAAGAGACAATAGGGAGTTTTCGTAGACCGCGTTTCCCCTCCGCTAACCCCTCCGCAACGAAGAAGCCGCTACTGCGCCTGCGCGCCCATGGCCTCGTCTGTAGAGTTCCGGGTATTGTAGCGGGTTGCGGAGAGCTTTGCGAGACGGCAAAAACGGTCTACGAAAACTCACTAATGACGCAACAGCAGGCAAATGCACCCTCTTCCAACTTCGGTGTCTTAATGACAGATTTGCCGTCAGCTTCTCCGCACAGAGATAACACTAACGCCGTCAACAAGTTGCAGCACAGCGCAGCTGCTAAAGGCCAGCAGAACACACGGCGGGCCCACACAGAGGGAACTGCCTGCCAGCCGCACTTGCGGAGACCGATTCTGACCACAGAGAAAACACGCTCGGCGCATATCACCCCCTGCTAGAAAATGCAGCGCGGGTGATCGAGAGCCTGGCGTGCGCACCGTAAACAGCAGTTAGGTCCCGCCGCCGACACGGCCACCGGTCAGAATCCCTATACCGACACAACGAGGGTACGGAGACTGAGTGAGTGCGACCGACTTCTTCGAGGACCTGCAAATTTACCAACAGGCCATGGGAATGTCAGACAAGGACATTCTTTAACGCATCTTGTCATTTTCATTGGTGGACCAAGCGGAGCTGTGGCTCCATCTGATCGGAATCCAGCTGTTGTCGATCGAGCAGTTCCGCAAGGCATTTCGCCAGGAATTCTTCCCTGCGGACTACAAATGCGGGATGAGGCGAGAGCTCGAACAATGAACCCAATACCCAGACGAGTCACTGTTGGAGTTCGTGAGCGCGATGCAAGAGCTCTTTGAGCTGGTAGAACCCGCAGCGCCCAATGCCGAGCAGGTAGACCGAGTCATTTGACAGTCGGACCCCACTTTTGCGGCGTATCTCCCAGGCAGTCGCTTTCGCGACTTGAACAAACTGGCCTCGGATGCTCGGCGAATTCGGAGAGTCATTCTGGCTTCACGAGAGTATCGTCCCCCACCGCCAGCGTCAGCGGTACTCGAGCCGCGTTGCGCGAGGAACGGGGACGCGGTGTCCGGAAACACGAGACAGGAAGCCACCCACTACGCAGGCGAGGGAAATCGAAACACCTACGACATCTCTGATCGCGCACTCGATCCATACGTACGACATCTCTGATCGTGCGCTCGACCCATACTCCTATGAACGGCGGGCAGCAGAGACTGCGCCCAGTTCAACAGGCGAGATTGAAACACAGAGTTAAGCGCGAAACTCATGTACGACGAAACCGTCCGATCCGACGTCCGATCATGCAATACGACGGTCGGACACGGACTGTTCGGTCGTGTCGCAACGTCGGAGCGGCGCATGCGGCATGCGACCGACTGTCCAGAGGTGGTTGCGGTGGTCGGATGGACCGCAGCCAATGACGACGGAGGTAGCGAGAACGTCATGAGGACGTCACGTTTTGGGGACTGGGCTGTTCAGGAGCAAGAATCCGGATGCGAGTCCCTCTACCGACGTTGTGTAATGGCCACCACTCCGACAAAAAGCTCTCGCGCGTCGGAAAACGAACTTCTGATTTCGCTGATCCAGAGTCGGCCAGCGATTTGGAACCAGAGGGATACGTTGTACAGAAACGCCGATGCGCGACTTTCGAGTTGGACGTTTGTCGCGCGAGGCATGGGCTTCGCGGGATCTTCAGGTACGTACACAGCGCGACAGCGATAGTTTCCCATGTTCCTTGCACAGGTTAGAGGTTGTAATCCTCTCTACATGTTTACGAAGGGCCTAAACTCAGGAAGGGGAGGGGGGTTTTGTGTAGTTTTATGGAATTACGTTTCGTGGACAATTTTTGTTGACACTGACATTTCGTGGAAACTCGTTTTGCGAAACACGCTGTTGCGATATTTTGACGCGTGTGAATCACTGGGACGTATGTTTATCTACCTGGTCGCTCTGCAGCAGCTGATTACAGAAAAAGCTAATTCGAGCTGTCGACGAAACGATCTGTTCATGAAACGTTGTTCGACAAACTGATTGCCACTGAGGTAGGTCTGCCTTTTAAACCAGATTGGTTGCTTTCTTACTATACTTCCTTCAGCTATTTTGTTACGACTTCTAGCACGTGTAGAAGTCGTAACAAAATATATTTTGTAGTGCAGATAGGGAAGTTTCATCCCACATATCAAACAACGAAATGGCGAGTTCATGTTAGGCAAATATCACATGAATCGACTGCTAGTATATATTGCCGCGAGCGCAGCTGACCAAGCAGGCAGCGCGCTCGTGGCCTAACGCTTATCGCGCGTGCCTCCCACGCGAAAAGCTAGGGTTCGATCCCTGGGAGCGACGCATCTTTTGTTATTCCGGCAATCTAGTTTTCTGGTAAATTCGAGAATCCTGTTGCGTGTTCGAGGTCCGAATGTTCTACGCGTCGAACATTCTACGCTGATTATTCCAGAAGCTTACGCATGTACATAAGGGGCGCCGCGTGGCGAACCCGGGTCAGTCTCGCCCCAGCGCTCGATCCTGCGGTTTCGCCGACATCGACGCCTGCGACGCTCTGCTGTTTTCTTCTGTTCCCTTTTTGTTATTTTTTGGGTACAAGTTCGCCCCATTAAACGTTTCAGTTTCCCCCAGTTATTCCTTGTTTTCTTGGCTGTTCCTCCGTGACATTTTGGTGGAGGTGCGGGGTACCATCCTATGCCCGTAAAGCGTACCCCTACCAAGACAGCCCGCCCGAGTGAGGTGCTCAGCCCCGGAAGGCTACCCTTCGCCGAAGACGCCGAAGCCCGAAGAAGCCGTCGGACCAGAGGTCAGTCCCCCGAATTGGGTCTCTTGCCCGAGAACCGGAGAAAGAAAACACCGAACATGACCACCGCACCCGTCGTCATCATGCCCGTCACTCCCCGCACTCCGACGCCATTTCACGGCGAAGCCCACGAGGATATCGAAGACTGGCTGCAGCATTACGAACGTGTAGCTCGCCACAATGGATGGACGGCTGAGCAGCGCCTCCAGAACCTGTACTTCTCGCTGGAGGGCACCTCGAGGCACTGGTTTGAAAACCACGAAGCCTCCCTCACTACATGGGAGTCCTGCGTCGCCGAACTGAAGCGGACGTTCCTTAACCACCACCGTCACCAGCGAGCAGAGGACCTACTTCAAACAAGGGTGCAGGGCCCCAACGAAAGCGTGACCAGCTTTGTTGAGGATGTGCTGCGTCTAAGTGCCCGAGCCGATCCGGAGGCCGCTGAGGAAAAGAAACTTCGAGTCCTCATGCGTGGCGTCAAGGCAGAAATCTTCGGAGGCCTGGTCCGCAATCCCCCGACGACCGTTGATGCATTTGTGAGTGAAGCCACCAACATCGAGCGTGCACTGACGGCCCGAGCAAGCCACTACCACCGGATTGCCGGCGCGCCAGCTGCTCCAACTGTCGCTGCTTCCCTCCTGGACCTGAATACCAGCGGTGTCGACAGCCTTCGGGAGATCGTCCGTGAAGTCGTCCGGGAAGAACTCCGCAAGATACTTCCCGCCGCGAATCGCCCGTCCTCACTGTCGCTCGCCGAAGTCGTCCGGGAGGAAGTTCACCGAGCCTTCCAACCTGAGGGTCCTATCAACACGACGACGCCAGAGGAACCGACTTTGAGCTACGCCGCCATGGCCCGACGACCGCCGCAAGCTCACCGCCAGACCACGGCGCCACCCCGACGAGACCCTCCGATGCCACAGTATCCTCGACGCCAGGAAGGACAAGTCCAGGACGTCCGCGCGGAGCAACCCTCGCCGAGGAAGACCGACGTGTGGCGAACGGCCGACCGACGCCCGCTCTGCTACCACTGTGGGGAAGCCGACCACATCTACCGCAGCTGCCCCTACCGTCGACTTGGGCTGCGTGGTTTCCACCCGAACGACCCACGCCCGAGGTACGGCGAACGCCCTCGCGATATCGAGGAGTACCTTCGACGCTCGCCCTCTTCAGTGCCGTCTCTCCGCCGTGAATCTCGCTCGCCGTCACCACGACGTTCAGCGTCTCCAGCGCCACGACCCCGCCGAGAGAGCCTGTCTCCCCTGCGTCGCCGGGAAAACTAGGCGCGGCAACGCCTGGAGGTGGCGTTGCCGAAGACGACCGAAGTAAAGAGCCTCCAAGAACGACGGAGCGCTCCCACTCTCCCGACGCTGCGCATCGCAACGACGCTCCTGCTTCGGTGTCCAACAACCTCAACGTTATCATCGACGGCCACGACGCGACGGCACTCGTCGACACCGGAGCAGACTACTCCGTTCTGAGTGGGAGGCTCTCCCGCCGCCTTCGAAAAGTCATGACGCCGTGGGACGGACCACAAATAAGAACCGCCGGAGGACACCTCATCACACCAGTCGGGAGATGCACTGCTCGCGTCGAGATCCACGGTGAGACGTGCCCTGTCAAGTTCGTCGTTCTGCAAGACTGTTCGAGGGACGTTATCCTTGGAATGGACTTTCTCTGCGAGTATGGCGCCGTCATCGACCTCGGGGAAAACCAGTTGACGCTGCGAAAGCCTGTCCTGCCCCCGGTGGAGGCCAACACGACGTCATCCGCGATCCGAGTTATAGCCGACCATGTGAATCTGCCGCCGCGGTCGAGTGTTTTCGTCACCGTCATAACCGACGCAGCCGTGCACGGTGAAGCTCTTAAAGCTCTTCTGGAAGGCAGCGTTCAACTGCTCCTTGAAAAAGGAATTGGCGTCGCACGAGGCGTAACGGATCTTCAAGAAGGACGAACAACTGTTCTCGTGACAAACTTTCGAGAGGAACCGCAGCACCTAACGAAGGGCTACGTCGAGGAGCTTCAGACGCCAGCCGTGGTCACCGCAGTCTCAGAGGAAACCTCGTCGCCACAGCAGAAGAGCACGACGCCGCCGCCACTCGACATCGACCCCGAGCTCCCAGCTTCGAAGCGCCGGCAACTGGTTGATCTCCTCGCCGAATACAGTGACTGTTTTGCCACGACATCGAAAGTTCGCCAAACACCAATGCGAAACATCGCATTATTACCGACGACGACGCACTCCCTGTTCACCAGTCCCCGTATCGAGTCTCCTTAAAGGAAAGGAAAGTGATTCAAGATCAAGTTCAGGAGATGCTCGACGACGACATCATTCAACCCTCAAGAAGTCCATGGGCGTCCCCGGTCGTACTTGTAAAGAAGAAGGACGGAACCCTGCGGTTCTGCGTGGACTATCGTCGAACTGAAAGATGTACGAAGAAGGACGTCTATCCGCGCCCCCGCATCGACGCGACGTTAACCGATTGCGCCACTCCCGCTTTTTTCGTCGATGGACTTGAAGTTGGGTTCTGGCAATTGAAGTCCGACGAACGTGACCGGAAGAAACTCCTTCGTCACTCCCGACGGACTGTACTAATTCAAAGTGTGCAGTTTCGGTGATCGAGAGCCTGGCGTGCGCACCGTAAACAGCAGTTAGGTCCCGCCGCCGACACGGCCACCGGTCAGAATCCCTATACCGACCCAACGAGGGTACGGAGACTGAGTGAGTGCGACCGACTTCTTCGAGGACCTGCAAATGTACCAACAGGCCATGGGAATGTCAGACAAGGACATTCTTTAACGCATCTTGTCATTTTCATTGGTGGACCAAGCGGAGCTGTGGCTCCATCTGATCGGAATCCAGCTGTTGTCGATCGAGCAGTTCCGCAAGGCATTTCGCCAGGAATTCTTCCCTGCGGACTACAAATGCGGGATGAGGCGAGAGCTCGAACAATGGACCCAATACCCAGACGAGTCACTGTTGGAGTTCGTGAGCGCGATGCAAGAGCTCTTTGAGCTGGTAGAACCCGCAGCGCCCAATGCCGAGCAGGTAGACCGAGTCATTTGACAGTCGGACCCCACTTTTGCGGCGTATCTCCCAGGCAGTCGCTTTCGCGACTTGAACAAACTGGCCTCGGATGCTCGGCGAATTCGGAGAGTCATTCTGGCTTCACGAGAGTATCGTCCCCCACCGCCAGCGTCAGCGGTACTCGAGCCGCGTTGCGCGAGGAACGGGGACGCGGTGTCCGGAAACACGAGACAGGAAGCCACCCACTACGCAGGCGAGGGAAATCGAAACACCTACGACATCTCTGATCGCGCACTCGATCCATACGTACGACATCTCTGATCGTGCGCTCGACCCATACTCCTATGAACGGCGGGCAGCAGAGACTGCGCCCAGTTCAACAGGCGAGATTGAAACACAGAGTTAAGCGCGAAACTCATGTACGACGAAACCGTCCGATCCGACGTCCGATCATGCAATACGACGGTCGGACACGGACTGTTCGGTCGTGTCGCAACGTCGGAGCGGCGCATGCGGCATGCGACCGACTGTCCAGAGGTGGTTGCGGTGGTCGGATGGCCGCAGCCAATGACGACGGAGGTAGCGAGAACGTCATGAGGACGTCACGTTTTGGGGACTGGGCTGTTCAGGAGCAAGAATCCGGATGCGAGTCCCTCTACCGACGTTGTGTAATGGCCACCACTCCGACAAAAAGCTCTCGCGCGTCGGAAAACGAACTTCTGATTTCGCTGATCCAGAGTCGGCCAGCGATTTGGAACCAGAGGGATACGTTGTACAGAAACGCCGATGCGCGACTTTCGAGTTGGACGTTTGTCGCGCGAGGCATGGGCTTCGCGGGATCTTCAGGTACGTACACAGCGCGACAGCGATAGTTTCCCATGTTCCTTGCACAGGTTAGAGGTTGTAATCCTCTCTACATGTTTACGAAGGGCCTAAACTCAGGAAGGGGAGGGGGGTTTTGTGTAGTTTTATGGAATTACGTTTCGTGGACAATTTTTTGTTGACACTGACATTTCGTGGAAACTCGTTTTGCGAAACACGCTGTTGCGATATTTTGACGCGTGTGAATCACTGGGACGTATGTTTATCTACCTGGTCGCTCTGCAGCAGCTGATTACAGAAAAAGCTAATTCGAGCTGTCGACGAAACGATCTGTTCATGAAACGTTGTTCGACAAACTGATTGCCACTGAGGTAGGTCTGCCTTTTAAACCAGATTGGTTGCTTTCTTACTATACTTCCTTCAGCTATTTTGTTACGACTTCTAGCACGTGTAGAAGATGTACATTTCCTGAATGTTTTTGCACCATATATTTTGTAGTGCAGATAGGGAAGTTTCATCCCACATATCAAACAACGAAATGGCGAGTTCATGTTAGGCAAATATCACATGAATCGACTGCTAGTATATATTGCCGCGAGCGCAGCTGACCAAGCAGGCAGCGCGCTCGTGGCCTAACGCTTATCGCGCGTGCCTCCCACGCGAAAAGCTAGGGTTCGATCCCTGGGAGCGACGCATCTTTTGTTATTCCGGCAATCTAGTTTTCTGGTAAATTCGAGAATCCTGTTGCGTGTTCGAGGTCCGAATGTTCTACGCGTCGAACATTCTACGCTGATTATTCCAGAAGCTTACGCATGTACATAAGGGGCGCCGCGTGGCGAACCCGGGTCAGTCTCGCCCCAGCGCTCGATCCTGCGGTTTCGCCGACATCGACGCCTGCGACGCTCTGCTGTTTTCTTCTGTTCCCTTTTTGTTATTTTTTGGGTACAAGTTCGCCCCATTAAACGTTTCAGTTTCCCCCAGTTATTCCTTGTTTTCTTGGCTGTTCCTCCGTGACATTTTGGTGGAGGTGCGGGGTACCATCCTATGCCCGTAAAGCGTACCCCTACCAAGACAGCCCGCCCGAGTGAGGTGCTCAGCCCCGGAAGGCTACCCTTCGCCGAAGACGCCGAAGCCCGAAGAAGCCGTCGGACCAGAGGTCAGTCCCCCGAATTGGGTCTCTTGCCCGAGAACCGGAGAAAGAAAACACCGAACATGACCACCGCACCCGTCGTCATCATGCCCGTCACTCCCCGCACTCCGACGCCATTTCACGGCGAAGCCCACGAGGATATCGAAGACTGGCTGCAGCATTACGAACGTGTAGCTCGCCACAATGGATGGACGGCTGAGCAGCGCCTCCAGAACCTGTACTTCTCGCTGGAGGGCACCTCGAGGCACTGGTTTGAAAACCACGAAGCCTCCCTCACTACATGGGAGTCCTGCGTCGCCGAACTGAAGCGGACGTTCCTTAACCACCACCGTCACCAGCGAGCAGAGGACCTACTTCAAACAAGGGTGCAGGGCCCCAACGAAAGCGTGACCAGCTTTGTTGAGGATGTGCTGCGTCTAAGTGCCCGAGCCGATCCGGAGGCCGCTGAGGAAAAGAAACTTCGAGTCCTCATGCGTGGCGTCAAGGCAGAAATCTTCGGAGGCCTGGTCCGCAATCCCCCGACGACCGTTGATGCATTTGTGAGTGAAGCCACCAACATCGAGCGTGCACTGACGGCCCGAGCAAGCCACTACCACCGGATTGCCGGCGCGCCAGCTGCTCCAACTGTCGCTGCTTCCCTCCTGGACCTGAATACCAGCGGTGTCGACAGCCTTCGGGAGATCGTCCGTGAAGTCGTCCGGGAAGAACTCCGCAAGATACTTCCCGCCGCGAATCGCCCGTCCTCACTGTCGCTCGCCGAAGTCGTCCGGGAGGAAGTTCACCGAGCCTTCCAACCTGAGGGTCCTATCAACACGACGACGCCAGAGGAACCGACTTTGAGCTACGCCGCCATGGCCCGACGACCGCCGCAAGCTCACCGCCAGACCACGGCGCCACCCCGACGAGACCCTCCGATGCCACAGTATCCTCGACGCCAGGAAGGACAAGTCCAGGACGTCCGCGCGGAGCAACCCTCGCCGAGGAAGACCGACGTGTGGCGAACGGCCGACCGACGCCCGCTCTGCTACCACTGTGGGGAAGCCGACCACATCTACCGCAGCTGCCCCTACCGTCGACTTGGGCTGCGTGGTTTCCACCCGAACGACCCACGCCCGAGGTACGGCGAACGCCCTCGCGATATCGAGGAGTACCTTCGACGCTCGCCCTCTTCAGTGCCGTCTCTCCGCCGTGAATCTCGCTCGCCGTCACCACGACGTTCAGCGTCTCCAGCGCCACGACCCCGCCGAGAGAGCCTGTCTCCCCTGCGTCGCCGGGAAAACTAGGCGCGGCAACGCCTGGAGGTGGCGTTGCCGAAGACGACCGAAGTAAAGAGCCTCCAAGAACGACGGAGCGCTCCCACTCTCCCGACGCTGCGCATCGCAACGACGCTCCTGCTTCGGTGTCCAACAACCTCAACGTTATCATCGACGGCCACGACGCGACGGCACTCGTCGACACCGGAGCAGACTACTCCGTTCTGAGTGGGAGGCTCTCCCGCCGCCTTCGAAAAGTCATGACGCCGTGGGACGGACCACAAATAAGAACCGCCGGAGGACACCTCATCACACCAGTCGGGAGATGCACTGCTCGCGTCGAGATCCACGGTGAGACGTGCCCTGTCAAGTTCGTCGTTCTGCAAGACTGTTCGAGGGACGTTATCCTTGGAATGGACTTTCTCTGCGAGTATGGCGCCGTCATCGACCTCGGGGAAAACCAGTTGACGCTGCGAAAGCCTGTCCTGCCCCCGGTGGAGGCCAACACGACGTCATCCGCGATCCGAGTTATAGCCGACCATGTGAATCTGCCGCCGCGGTCGAGTGTTTTCGTCACCGTCATAACCGACGCAGCCGTGCACGGTGAAGCTCTTAAAGCTCTTCTGGAAGGCAGCGTTCAACTGCTCCTTGAAAAAGGAATTGGCGTCGCACGAGGCGTAACGGATCTTCAAGAAGGACGAACAACTGTTCTCGTGACAAACTTTCGAGAGGAACCGCAGCACCTAACGAAGGGCTACGTCGAGGAGCTTCAGACGCCAGCCGTGGTCACCGCAGTCTCAGAGGAAACCTCGTCGCCACAGCAGAAGAGCACGACGCCGCCGCCACTCGACATCGACCCCGAGCTCCCAGCTTCGAAGCGCCGGCAACTGGTTGATCTCCTCGCCGAATACAGTGACTGTTTTGCCACGACATCGAAAGTTCGCCAAACACCAATGGCGAAACATCGCATTATTACCGACGACGACGCACTCCCTGTTCACCAGTCCCCGTATCGAGTCTCCTTAAAGGAAAGGAAAGTGATTCAAGATCAAGTTCAGGAGATGCTCGACGACGACATCATTCAACCCTCAAGAAGTCCATGGGCGTCCCCGGTCGTACTTGTAAAGAAGAAGGACGGAACCCTGCGGTTCTGCGTGGACTATCGTCGACTGAACGCTGTGACGAAGAAGGACGTCTATCCGCTCCCCCGCATCGACGATACGTTAGACCGATTGCGCCACTCCCGATATTTTTCGTCGATGGACTTGAAGAGTGGTTACTGGCAGATTGAAGTCGACGAACGTGACCGGAAGAAAACTGCCTTCGTCACTCCCGACGGACTGTACGAATTCAAAGTGATGCCGTTCGGACTTTGTACAGCACCAGCCACCTTCCAGCGCGTCATGGACACCGTGCTGGCAGGCCTGAAATGGCAGAGCTGCCTCGTCTACCTGGACGATGTCGTGGTATTCTCACGAGATTTCGACGAACACCTCAGACGACTTCGAGCTGTGCTTCAAGCCATCAAGACCGCCGGCTTGTCACTCAAGCCAACGAAGTGTCGGTTCGCCTATGGGGAACTAAAGTTCCTTGGCCACGTCGTGCACAACAAAGGCGTTCTACCTGACCCCGAGAAGACCCGCGCCGTAGCTGCATTTACGCCGCCTGCTGACAAGAAGGCCGTGAGAAGATTTCTCGGACTCTGTGCCTACTACAGGCGCTTTGTTCGAGACTTCGCCAAGCTGTCCGCACCGCTGACACACCTCACGAAAGACGCCGTAAAGTTCGAGTGGACAGAAGAACACCAGAGGTCATTCGACGAGCTCAAACGAAGACTCCAGACGCCCCCGATTCTTGGCCATTTCGACCAGTTTGCTGAAACCGAGATCCACACCGACGCCAGTAACACCGGACTGGGTGCGGTACTAGTCCAAATGCAGGACGGCGCAGAACGAGTCATCGCATAAGCAAGTTGAACGCTGTCTAACGCGGAGAGGAACTATTCAACTACTGAGAAGGAGTGCCTCGCTGTCGTCTGGGCAATAACAAAGTTTCGCCCATACTTGTATGGAAGTCCTTTTCGCGTGGTCACAGACCACCACTCGCTCTGCTGGCTGGCGAATCTGAAGGACCCCTCCGGACGCCTCGCCCGGTGGAGCCTACGACTGCAGGAGTTCGACATGACCGTGGTGTACAAGACCGGCCGGAAGCACAATGACGCCGACTGCCTGTCAAGGGCCCCAGTCGAGGCCGCTCCTGCCTGCACCAAAGAGGACGACGATGAGTGTTTCCTTGGCGCTCTGGATGTCAGTGACATGGCAGCACTCCAACGAGATGACCCTGAGCTGCGAGCACTCATCGAGCACCTAGAGGGACAAGGAAGTGCCGTTCCCCGCAGTTTTGTACGAACACTGCCAACCTTCTCCCTCCGACGAGGTGTGCTCTACAAGGAGAACTTCAGCGACAACAACACGGCGTGGCTGTTGGTGGTCCCTTCCAGTCTTCGAGAAGAAATTTTTCAAGCCTGCCACGATGACCCGACGGCGGGACACCTTGGCTACAGCAGAACTCTCGCCAGGATACGCGAAAAATACTACTGGCCCAAGCTCGCGAAGACAGTGCATCACTACACCCGATCTTGCCACGAGTGTCAACGACGGAAAAAACCACCGACGAGACCGGCAGGACTTCTTCAGCCTATTGCGCCGCCATCCGCCCCGTTCCAGCAAATTGGAATGGACTTACTTGGGCCATTCCCACCATCGACGCAAGGGAACCGATGGATAATCGTCGCAACCGATTATCTCACGCGGTACGCCGAAACGAAAGCCCTTCCTTCAGGGACTGCCGTGGAAGTTGCCAAGTTTTTCATTGAGTCCATCGTCCTCCGGCACGGCGCTCCAGAAGTTCTGATTACAGATCGCGGATCATCATTCATGGCACAGCTGACCCAAGAAATCCTCCGACTCAGTCACACCAGCCATCGTCGTACAACTGCGTACCACCCGCAGACCAACGGGCTGACGGAGCGACTCAACAAGACAATCGCTGACATGATCTCTATGTACGTCGACGTAGAGCACAAGACGTGGGACGAGGTGTTGCCCTACGTCACGTTCGCCTACAATACGGCGGTTCAAGAGACCACTGGATTCACACCCTTCCAGTTGGTACATGGTCGGAAAGTAACGACCATGCTGGACGCGATGCTGCCCCATGAGCCAGCTGGCAGTGAGAGCGACGACGCCCAGGTGGTTGCTCAACGGGCCGAAGAAGTCCGCCAGCTCGCCCGACTCCTGATTCAAGACCAGCAACGCGTCGACGCCGGCCGCTACAACCTTCGTCGCAGGGACGTCCACTTCCAGCCCGGAGACAGGGTGTGGGTGTGGACGCCCATCCGTCGCCGTGGCCTCAGTGAGAAATTGCTGAAACGGTACTTTGGACCGTACAAGGTACTTCGTCGCCTCGGGGAGCTGAACTACGAGGTGATGCCCGACGGAACAAGAACATCATCACGCCGCCCACCACGGCCTGAAGTCGTCCACATCGTGCGCCTGAAGCCGTACTACGCCCGATAGGACTGTGCACCTTATGCATTCCAAATGACTCTTTAGTTTACCGTCCTTTTTATTTGTTTTGTTTTGTTTTGTGTTGCATCGGGGCGATGCACTTTTTAAAGGGGGGGAGTAATGCCGCGAGCGCAGCTGAACAAGCAGGCAGCGCGCTCGTGGCCTAACGCTTATCGCGCGTGCCTCCCACGCGAAAAGCTAGGGTTCAATCCCTGAGAGCGACGCATCTTTTGTTATTCCGGCAATCTAGTTTTCTGGTAAATTCGAGAATCCTGTTGCGTGTTCGAGGTCCGAATGTTCTACGCGTCGAACATTCTACGCTGATTATTCCAGAAGCTTACGCATGTACATAAGGGGCGCCGCGTGGCGAACTGGGGTCAGTCTCGCCCCAGCGCTCGATCCTGCGGTTTCGCCGACATCGACGCCTGCGACGCTCTGCTGTTTTTGTTCTGTTCCCTTTTTGTTATTTTTTGGGCACAAGTTCGCCCCATTAAACGTTTCAGTTTCCCCCAGTTATTCCTTGTTTTCTTGGCTGTTCCTCCGTGACAATATCATATTGCCCAGACTAGCATTATTTGTAACATTGACTGTCCTGTATGGAACTTCTAAAGAACATATTTTTGGTGGCCACACTGATCCCTATATTGAGATCTGCATCTCAAACAGCATAAAATGTATAAACCTTCTCATAGACAATGTCAAGGCCGTCACCAGTAGGTGGCGATACATAAGAGATACCTTTGGCAAAAAACTGAAAATTGCCAAGATGAAGAGTTTTGCTGCAGCTGGGGAACCAGAGTCCCCATGGATCCACTTCAAGCAGATGCTCCTCATATTGAAAAACAGCGCGAATAACAAACGGACAAGAAGAGAACACACAGGACGAGGCGCTGACTATCAACAGTCAATTCAGAAGACATACAGAGAAATTCACGCAAGAACTCCTTCTTTTTTCCCTTCCACCAGTCATTCGCCTTTAAGCACGCGACATTACAAATCATATTGTCACGAATGACCAAGTGAAACAAAGAATAACTGGGGAAAACGTAAACGTTTAATGGGGGCGAGCTTGAGCCCAAAAATAAAAAAGGAAACAGAAGATAACAGCTGAGCGTCGCGGGCGCCGAAGCCGGCGAAAGAGCAGAGTCCAGTGTTGGGTAAAGTACACAAAAAAAGTATTTGAAGTCAAGTACAAAGTAGATAAGAGGTTATGTACTTCAAATAAAATAGTAAGTACATCGGGGGCGATGTACTTGAAGTAAATTACTTTAAATACAATGTACTTTCAAAGTAATGAACAAGTACTTCTTTTCACAATCGTTTATTATACGCGTAGCCCCATGGGTCCTTGAGCGCGTAATAAAGGGGGACATTAATTATTTGCGGGAATGGCAGCGAATATTGAACATGATCGAGAGGTCACACAGCAGACTCTCTCGCGCTGACGATCTATTCCATACAATGAAGTTATAATGCGCTTATTTGCGTCAATCTTATAGCAACCATATCACTTCACTCAGGGAAATGACCAGATGAGGTCTCTAAAGACAAATAGCGCCTTTTCACATGAAGACAATCCGCCACTGTGTTGTTCGAAGTTAGCGCGAACTTATACTTCACATCAACAGTTATGTGCGGCACTGGGAAAACCTCGGACGCGAGCGCGTGGTTGTTGAAAGAGCTTCGACTTCCCCGAGCCTTCGGGCAATAGTTGGGCACTGCCCTGATCAACGCGCTCGTCCCCTTGTCTTTCCCAGCGCTTTGCACAACGACTGAGTATATTGTTATTGTCTTCTGAAAACAACGAAAAAGACAAGTACTGTGGAAGCTTGCTCATACAGGCATAAACCGAAATCATTTATTGCAAAACGATTTACTTACAAAACTTCTCATTAGCTTTGAGAAGCAACAGCTTCTGGAACATGGAGTCCGACAAGCGGTTCCTTCGTGGCGTCTCAACTAAAGCTCCGGTGGAAAAAAGACGCTCTACCGGAGCAGAAAAAGGCAACACGCAGTTCAGTTGGATAAAAACACCCTTAACACGAGGACACAGCTCTAGCTGTTCGATATTACCAGCGGGCTGTTCTAAGTCGCAAGCACTCCATCCGCACTGCCTCATCGTGCTCAACTTCGGGGCCTGCACAGTCTTCCTCGAAATCAAAGAATGAGTCTTGTTTTCCTGATGTTTGCCTTGGAGAGCTTGCTTCCCCTACGCATAAACTGGCGTTCTTCACTACTGCTTCAGTGAAGCAATTTCTTGCCCACTCCATCTTTTCTTTCGGAACCCAACGAAGCTTGAAGGTGGGATGACAAACAGCCGCAACCGCGAAGACCTTACTCCCTTCTGCGAAGTTAATTATGTCTCCAAATCTCTTCTGCAACCCTGCAAGGAGGGCTTCAGCAAGCTCTGAAGAGTGTTTGAAAGTTCGCTGAGCTACACGGATTGATTTCACAGTCTGTGTTGGACAGTGGGCATCAGTTCGCCCAGGAAACAATGCTTTTCCCCTTGCAGTCTGTCGAGGGCTTCTGCCAAGGGCGAAAACACAATGACGTATTCCTCTAAGCATTCCACTTCATTGCGGGAAAACGGGAGTAATTTTAGCTTCTCCATAATTTCTGGCAGATGGTCCTTCACTCTTTCGTCTGTCAACCTACGAACGGCATCGAAGGTGCTGTTTCACCACGTTTCTCCTGGCGTTCGAAGAGACATGCCAGTAAGATCCTGAACCACATTTGCTGCCAGATCGCTGTGATTGAAAGTTGACCACAGTTTGGAGCATTTTGCCATTGCCCCACGGTAGAGCTTCTTTTATGAACCGCCTTGTTTCGATAGAGCGTTGGTCACGTCAGTGGTTGCGATCAGGTTTAATGTGTGAGCGGCGCAACTCATGTGTGATGGAAGTGACACCAGGGGCTCATTCGGTTGGTTCATGATTTCACAAATGTCAGAGAAAGAAACCTCATCACCATCGCCTCCATCGTCAGAGCCAGAACTCAAATCAGGCTCACCTACCTGAGCCTGCACAGGTGGAACGCGCTGAAACTCTTCAGGTACCTCTACAACACCAAACATCTTAAACGACTTTACAAAGTTGCTTGCGTTGTCTGTTACTGTATATGCAATTTTGGAGCTCTGGTCATAACCAACAAATTCGCCATCGATCTCCGAGATCATTTCACCAACTTTGTCAAATGTGTGTCTGCCTATCACGCGACAACAAGCAATGGCGCAGGATTCTCTCTGAAGGTTTTCTGTCAACCAATCAGCTGTCATGCCCATGAAGCTTTTGTGGTTGGTTGACCAAATATCTGCAGTCGTGCAAATGCTTGAGGCACTGCTCATCTGTCGTTTGACGTTCGAAATCATGACTTTGTATTGTTTCTCAATCTTGTATCCAAGGGTTTTTCGGCACAGAACACCAGCATTCGGGCAAAGCGCCAAAACAAAATCTTTGAAGTAATCCGTCTCCACAATCCGAAGAGGTTGGAGTCCGTTCACAACGAATTCGGTGATGGCGTCATTCACTCTGCATTAGTGAACCGACGTGGAACGACTGATGGTCTGTTGAAGCGTCATCTGTGTTCCGTGTGCACTGGCTGTTTCCTTTGGTCTTGTTTTGTGTTCTTGATATTTCGAAAAACCACCAGGGTGAGTCTGTAGGGAAGACCGAAAACCATTCCTTTTAAACTCCCATTTAACGTTCGCGTGAACATGATAAGACAGCGTGTATAACCTCGAAAGATTGTCTGACTGCATGAGCACTCGTGCAGTCAAATAACAGAATCTGCACCGGAGCGATGCAAGTGTAAAAAAAGGACATAATTCAGTGGTCACCGTAGAAGCGCGTAACTTGGTGTGACTAGTTTTTTTTTTATTGGCTGGCTTTATTTTATGAAGTGGATATATATTGTCGGTAACTGGCACGGCACCTCGAGAAACAAATTGCCGGCAGTGATGTCTCATAGACTGAGTGCACGCGGGTTTTATGTGGTCCTTGTTCCTGGTTGTTTCTGTGCCGGCGGTCGCAGTCGCCTGGCATGAGCGTGATGTCCCACCCCGCGTGCACTGTTCTGCGATGGCTTCCATAGACGACCGCGAATAATATTTCGTTATGAAAAAGAAACGCACGGGCCATCGAAGCTGTGGAGAAGAGCATGGGGATAAGTGTTGCCTGGTATATGTTTTCCATTATGAGTGTGAAATGAAATATGGCATCGGTACGTACTAGGGAAGTCTGTGTTTCGCGTCAAGATACCCTTCCAAGTTCTGGCAAAGAAAAACTCATAAAAAAAATAAGAACCGCGAAATAATTGAAGTATGCAATGTCCGTTTTCACTTTCAACCGCGTCCCAGCAAAAGAATGACAATGACGGCGTTCGTGGTAGCGAATAGATCTAGGCTTTAGTAGCTTTGCTTGCCGAACCTTTGGCTGTAAACCCTAAGTGATGCACGCTCGGGCTTGATATTATATTAATTTCCCCCGAGCGATAGCGATGTGACGCAAGTAGAGCGGTCTGTTTGAAAGGCTAGCCTGCCGCCGTGTACAAACAGCCTATTTTCCAAAACGTCATTCGAGAAAACATTCATTCGCTCAAATGATTCCTATGCCCTAAAATATCATTCGCTAAAACATCATTCGCTTGTACAAATATGGACCCGCTGTAACGACAAAGCGATGCGCAGTAGTTTCAGATGCAAAAAGAAACCCTTCCTAAACTAAGGCTACCGGGGCTGTTCAGCATCTTAAGTTCCGTGCAATGCTTCGTAAACATTTAAGTTGTAGTTTTGCAGGCAGACTAGGACAACTGTTCGAATGATTATTCTGCGGAAAAACGAAACCAAGCGCTCACTTACCTTCGAATGCTTTGTGAGATTTGATGTTTCATCGTACTGCGAGCTCAGAGATCGTTTACCAAGCGGGCAGAGCTTGCATTTAGCACAGAATATGTTGCCATCCGAGTGTGTGATCTCAAAGAATTAACCATCAACTATCGCTGGCAGTTTCTTCTCCCGTAAAGAAGCCATCGTCTGCGCCGCACTCTGCAACTCGGAAGTGCCGCAAACTCCGTAAACTGCGCGAATCTTCTGACCTGTGAACTTGGCGCCGCACACACTGGCTTGCACCACGCATACACCCATGGTTAAAAACAGCAGGAGAGGAGGGCATGACGTCGGCCCGTCTTCAGCTTCCGCAGGCCACCCACTCGTCACTCTCGTGAAGATCGCCTCTTCCTCATTCTCCTTGCCACTGACGGAGAGAGAACGGGAGATGCAGCGAGAGGTTGAAACGCTGCGGGGAAGTCGCCCACGCTACAAACGGAGCGATGCGTCGTCTGCTCCCGCGTCCCAGTGTTTCTACAGAGTTGAACATGCATCATTCGTGGTACAAATTCAGCAAGACCGAATTTGGGGGATGTACTTTGAAGTCGAATTTGTACTTTCCCCCGCAAAGTACTTGTAGAAAGTACTTTAAGTAAAGTACAAGTATATGTATCAGGATTGTACTTCAAGTAAAGTACAATTGATCAAAACCTACTTGAAGTAGTACTTTAAGTACAATGTACTTCAAGTACTTGCCAACACTGGCAGAGTCGAACGCTGGGGCAAAACTGACTCTGGCTTGCCACGCGGAGCCCCTTTTGTACACGCCTGGGCTTCTGGAACAGTCGGCGTAGAAGGTTCGGCGTGTAGAACATTCTCACCTCGAATCAGCAACACGGTTCTCGAATTTACCAGAACATTACATTAGAGTCAACAAAAATGCGTCACCGCGGCCAGGAATTGATCCCTGGCTTCCTGTGTGGAAGGCACGCGCGATAACCGTTAAACCACGAGCGCGCTGCCTGCTTGGTCAGCTGCGCTCGCGGCTATATCAAATTAAAACATTATAAATCATATCAAATTAAAATTTATAATGTTGCCATTTATAATGTTGCGCACTTAATGGCGAATGACTGGTGAAAGGGGAAAACGAAGAATCAGTCCTCGCGTGAATTTCTCTTTATGTCTTCTGAATAGATAGTTGATAGTCAGCGCCTCGTCCTGTGTGTTCTCTTCTTGTCCGTGTGTTATTCGCGCTGTTTTTCTATATGGATTCATACCAACTAGCCCAACTTTCCATTCTAGATGCTCTTCATAAAAGACTTCGTAGAAGGACGCACGTAAGTATAGTTATAATTTTTTTTTGTGTGTGGCTGAAATACAACAGCCCATGTCAAAAAGTTCCTTTTTAACTTTTCTCTCATTTCAAGCAAGAAATTCAAGGTACCCATCTACTTGTTTCAATATTTTATATTTCTCTAGCACCACGAGCACATGAATGGTTCAAGGCCCGTAACACCCACAGCGCCTGAAGAAAACTCTGTGGACGAGGTCCTGAGAGGCTACGAAGAGGAGGAGGAGGAGGAGGAGGAGGGAGACCCATTTGAGCTCCTCAAATGGACGACAGTATCTCTAACCTTTTTCCCATTTCAACCCTCCCTTCCACTTCGGCTTCTTAGTCGCGCCACACTCAGTCTGCCTCCTCTGCTTCCTGCCGTTCCCTGGCTTCTCTTCAATCCATCGCTGCTGCTTTTTTCCAACCCAACCCAACTCCAACACGCAATGCTTCACATAGAAATAACACACCTAAACGAAGACACAACACATATGTCATCATTGACAACATAGATAAGCAACTTGAGAACAAAATCAGTTACACTGAACACTTTTTATTATCTCTTGCTCCCCTCGTAGATAAAGTGCCTGAGGACCTCCTGCAAGGGTATCGCATGATGCACCTTATGGATGTGATCACACAGTACCAAAGGGGAATGATCCCAACCACCCTGATCTGGTCCGAATGCATGAACATGACACTTAAAACTATGTTCAACACAACTCCAAGCCCATCCTTATTGGACAGAGACACACACATACGCACCTTTCTTTCCCTCATTGCCACGTGCACTGGTCATATGGCCCTAGGAATGCAAGTTAGGTATCATAACGTGTGCTAGGGATGATAGCATCTGCTGTTCCCTCGACTGCTTTGTATGGCGGGGATTTAGCGCTTTTATGGGCATATGACCAATGTGCGTGGCAATAGGAGAAAAGCAGGCGCGCATGTCTGTTTTAATGTCCAATCCATCTACTCATTCATTGATGCAACACTTCACTGAAGAGCACAATATTTATACATGACACCGCAATATAGCACACAAACAATGCTCGAGTTTGCTTCAGCTTCGACTTCGACTTCAAATCTTCGACTTGAAAAAAATTGTTTTGAGACCAACATTGGAACCCCCTTAAAACAGATCTTTGCAGGAGGAAAAAGTGATGTAATTTTTTACATTACTCTATATAAATAGCATAAAAAAGAGCAACTGCTAGTTGAAATGACAAAATAAAGAAAAAAATTGTGACAGTACAACACAGCACACGCAATGATAAAGAAATTGTCTATTAACTAGTGTTAAGTGGAAAGAATCTTAGTGAAAGGACTATATAAATATTCAATACATCTTAAAACAGAAGGCGGTATGTCGAGCGCAAAATCGCAGAAACAAAAACGACCCCCTTCAACTGAGCTCGTCGAATTTGCAATGAAATATTTTACCCCTACTGCTAGATGACCTACTCTGAAGCCCGGGGGCTTCAATATATACGACGATTTTACATCACTCAACTTTATTAATTATTCGTCTTCATAGCGTCAAATGGCACAGCAGAGTGAATCTAACTACGTAAACCTCTAACTCCAAAGATTAGTTGAAGTGGGTTCGGATCAGATCAGCGACGACGACGAGAATGGGGAAGCGAAGGAGAAAAAGATGAAAACGATATACGGAATAATGTAGAATAAATCGACGTTTTAGATAAACCAATGAGTTTGTAATACCAATCTAAGGATGCTTACATTATATATAACTACTAACTGTAGGATATCACTGCACAATAGTATATCTCATTATCTAGAGGACAATATGCCGTGCCGTACAAATGGCAACCAGCATGGAGTTTTGAAACGCCATCATCGCAGAATGCAATAAAAAAATTGCAATTAAAAAAAAAGAATGAACGTGGCCCAAAGGGCAAACCTGAGCCTTTAGATTGCTTAGCGCTGCAGTACAGCATCTTGCCAAGAAACCTTACCTGCAGGACTTTTGAAGTACTGCATGTAAAGGTCCCTGACATAACGGGCCGTAAGGGCAAAGCTCCGAGCTAGAACTCTGGCCACTTGCATCGGTGGCTGCACAAGGAGTTTGCGCCACTGGCCGCCTTTCCTTTGCCCAGCTGCATTGATGTAGTTTGCGTAGCTTGCAGCGCAGTATGTGTCGTCTCCCGCATGTTGACTCACGAGAAAATTGTGCAGGACGCAGAGAGCTTTCACTAGCTCCTCTGCATTCTGCGGGTTTCCCCGAGCCTCCTCTTGAGAATCCTCCAGCGAGTCACCAAGATGCCAAAGACATTCTCGGCGCATCTCCTGTTAGGTGTCACAAAAGCAAAGAGCGAGGTCATTTCTTCAACTCCCATTTACACTTGGTGATAAGTTACCTATTTCTGCGATGAAGGACGAAGCAGGCCAAGCCTTCCAAGTGACCTAAGGAGAGCTGGGTAACAAAAAAGAAAGGAAAGGTAGAGACATTATCCCCTCCTCTTCTCTCTCGTTTACTTACGTTACAACAGATGAGCATCACTGAGGAGAAAGAGCGAAGGGAACTTTCTTTTGTTTACCCCTCCCCCTTCCTTTGCTGTCAGTCATACAGGGTGTGGGGCCTTCAGCACTGTGGAGCTATGCTAGCCTTGACAACGTAACACAAACATTTGACGCCATTAAATACATGTTAGCATACAAACAAACCTTCCCAATGTTTCTGTAAAGGGTATGAATTATGGACTGGTACAGTTTACAATGATTGCATTGGAATTTAGAAGTAAGAAATTGACCTCGAAAAAATCTGGAAAGGAAAAACAATTCTTTTAATCAAAAGACGGTGCAAGGTATTACATCTCAGGTTGAGGGTTCTCAAATCGGGTTTAGAGGAACTCGCGTGGTTCGCTAGACTGCCCCTTAAATTTCCTAGAGTTTCTGACTTCTCTCAAATAGCCCCACACTCCATGAAGTGTATTTCAATTCGAGTACAGTTTAAACATAGCTCGGTTGTGCAGTGAGGCATGACTATAATGCAGCTACTTTTTTTTCCTTTATTGCAGACTGTATTTCCACAATTCTAACGCACAACTTTTTTCACCTGTATGAGTGTTCAAAATTGTGGGCATGGTACACTCAAAGCTCAATTAGGAAAAAAGTAAAAAAATAAACTTGGTGCTGGTCGGTTAGCCCCATCGCCATGGATACAGCGCACTTCCATCACTGATCTCAATGACAATTGCTGGATCGCGTTTTCCCGCTCCGCGAATGCGGTCACTGGCGGCCATCTTTTTGGTAGAGTTATATCACCTCTAGCCAAGATACAGCTGCTGAAGCCACTTGGCAGCCACCATCATCCATCCATGGCAGACGGCGTTTTGGCAGTTGTGGTGGCAGGCTGCCATCGAAATAGCTTGGGTGATATTCCGTGATTGATTGAAATTGTTTGACGAAACATGTTTTTAAAACCTGGCGTGAACGGTAGCCCGGTCTTTGAGGACCCGGTGAAAGTTTCACGAAATCGCGCAGCACCGGGAAAAAGCAGCACAGCACGCATCGAAAGTCGCATCGAAAAAAGCATCGAAAGCAGACGCCGGTACGTAGTCTGCTCTCGATGCGAGCTGCGCTGCTTTCCCCCGGTGCTGCGCTTTCGTAGAACTTTCGCCGGGTCCTCAAAGACGAGGCTACCATTCACACCGGGTTTCAAGAATCTGCTTCGTCGAACAACTTCAATCAAGCACGAAATATCACCCACGGTACAGTGTACTAGATCTACGGCTATTTTATGGCAGCCGGCCGCCATTGTGCTGTCCGCCGTATTATTATGATGGCTAGAGATGATATAACTCTACCAAAAAGATGGCCGATCGTGGCCGCATTCCCGTCCATAGGCGTTGCAGGTCAAACGCGATCCAGCAATTGTCATTGAAATCAGTGACTTCCATTGTAATTTTGCTTGTCTCGCCGTCTGCGCGCATACGGCTTTTTTGGCTGTTTGTTTGCTCCCGGGGCAACGTTACTAGAACCACTCAGTTGGGAAACTGCCATAGAGCCTGCTCTGAAAAAGTGGCACCGACTCGTACTCGAGAACCACTTCTCCCGCAGCGGCCACTCGAGGAACTGCACGTGATTTCGTTTTTGGCTTTAATCGGCAATTTTGACGCCGAAACAGATACTGTGGAACGGGCTTGAGGGGTGCCACCCCCGTTTCCCAAGCGGAAGCGCCGCGGAATGCTACCGAGGTTAGTATCCACCTAGGTCGGGACGCGCGACCTGAAATCCCCGCTGAGGCATGGTTCTATAACAACAATATTAATTGCACTGTAAAACCTTGCAAACTAAAGATTTGAAAAAACAACACGCGCCCTTCATTTTGTACTAAACTCCAATAAAAGTTACTACAAAAAGTTTTTTTTTCGTTAGTTTTTTCGCACAAACATGCTTTCTAAAAGCTCAACGTTACCACAGTTAAGACAAATGATAAAGAGTGGCGCTGTTGTCGTATTTAGCGCGGTATCAATGTACGCCAGCGGCCCAGGTTTCAACGGCGAGTTTCCCAACTGAGGGGTCTAGTAGCGTTGTCCCGAGGTTGAGAACTCGTGTATATCTAGCCTGTTCAACTCATCTAACCTAACGCTTCTTCATGTAACATGCAATATGCTTGTTTTACTAGCAGCGACACGCATTGCGGAACCGAAGTGCGAGTCGCTCATCTCGCAAAAGCTATCCATTTGGCGTCACTCGCTTCCATTTCGCTGCGCACAGCAGTGCAATGTTCTTTCCATGCGACT
Organism: Ixodes persulcatus; assembly: GCA_013358835.2. Classification (NCBI taxonomy): domain Eukaryota; kingdom Metazoa; phylum Arthropoda; class Arachnida; order Ixodida; family Ixodidae; genus Ixodes; species Ixodes persulcatus. The sequence goes on from JABSTQ010010022.1 coordinate 233,340, forward strand.
CAAGCTTCGGAGAAGAGCACTCGCACGTTTTACAATATTCTGTGGATTATCGATGGCAGCCACATGGTATTGCTGGATGAAAGCTGATAGAGTTCAAGAACACACTACAGGCACGTTCGGAACATTGATTCAAGGAGTGCGGAATTTCGAACGACCATATGTGCAAAGGAACAAGAACTGTCATCCGACTCAAGAAAACACTAGTGCAATCAACCGTTTTTTGGTGATTGTGGTGTTCGGCATTAATGTATTTATGTGCGCATAAGAATCGATAGTGAGTAAGTTTTCAAATAATTAGTTGTCACGTATACCTGCGCGTTAGAATCGTGCAAATACGGTACATAATAATTATTAAAACAGTTTGTGTGTTTCGCAACTGCATCATTACAAGACTGGAAAGGTTCCTTTGCTTTTTCAATGCATGGAATACATTATAATAAAAAAACCTTATTCTAGAAATTTATCCGTCCTCACATAGCCACACCTACCCGCCCATCCTTCCCTCTTAGGAAAAGCATTCCATGCAACGGACTTGCAAACAAAAGTCGAAGTTACTTTTTTTAATTTTTTATTCTTTTTTTATCTTTCAGGTTTCTTGAATTTAAAACGCCTGAGAACAACCACTTCACATGTTGGTAGCAATGTTAGATACTTTTATTAGATGCGTTCCTGCAGAAGCTGAACCCTTACTTCCTCCCCCGGTGTTCGTCACCAGTTATTTGAAGTGTGACTCTTTTGGCATGCTGCATCCACTGTCGATGCAGGCACGCAGCATCATCCGAAAAAAGTGGCACTTTAATCAGCTGGTGACAAACATCGGAAGGCAGAAAAGGGTGTATATGTTCTATTGAAAGTTTGCTAAGTTGGTATGTAAATTTGAAATCGCCTTGGCCGCTATCTGATGAACATTGGTGCAAATACAAAATCAGGAAAGATCCCACCTCAGTGGAGTTTACATGTGATTTGTTGCATTTTGTGGCTTGCCCAAGCATTCTTCTATTTTTTTTAGTGAAGTGTACGAAAATACGTCCAATGAATGGTCATGGCGTTCACCTAGTCACCACAGGTTTATGGAGTGATGGCATGCAACAAACCTAGTGCCACAGTACCTGCCCTTAGAGGAAGTAGAGTAACGCAATTCTTTGATGCGTGCGCTTTGCTGACAAAGCGTCTCTCTCCCTCGTCTTCCCCAACAGAGACTCCAGATGTAATCCACTTAATGGGAGGGATCGACGGAATGCTGAAATAATAGACAATTCAAAATTCCAAGCTGGTCTTACCCTCTAAAGACTATACTGACGTGAAAATGGTAAAGCATTAACACTTTGAAATTTTCTTGCATTCCTATGCAGCGTTGGAGCTTTGGTGGCATTCCCCATTAGTTGCGGAGATGGCATTCGAGTTGGCATTACTCTCCTTTCTTCAGGAATATATACAGTCGCACCAAACAAACCTATACCCATCAAATCAAGACATTTTGCACCTTATACCACCCAAAAACGGCAATGATAAATGTGTATTTGGCAAGCAATACTGAAATACTCTACATCACTTGGTGACTAAGTCAGACGTCAAGCTACATGTCGCTTCACTGAAACACCAATGATACGTGTGCGGAGCCAATCCCTCTCCTCCACGAGAGTATTATGAACATTGGAGTTGACAGGCTGGCATGTAGGCATTAGTATCATACTAGCCTTACTGAACTTTAAGTTTGTGTCACCTTGCTCGGCTGAGGCGGTAGTTGAAGATTCGCTTTTCGGCACCAACTCCACGTCCAGGGTAAGGCCTGAGAAAATCCGGCCTGAGCTGGAAGGCCTCGTCCCCCACAAAGACACAAGGTGCGGACAGCCTTGTATTGGGCAGCGGTAGATCCCGGGGCAGCCCCCGACGGCCTTCCTCGAGGAGTTGTCCAAAAATGGACTGCTTGAGGACTCCTCCATCGCCCTGCTTTCCGTAGGCACCGACATCCACGACCGCAAACTTGTAGTCGCTGTCGACTCTGGCAAGCAGCACGATGGAGTAGGTTCGTTGAAATTTATGGTGTGTTATTCACGGGTAGTGTGCGTAGTCATAAAATAATTAATAAAAAAACATAATTTTAGACAATGTAAGAGACAATAAACCTCCGAAATCTCTTTCCTATTTTTCAACAGTTCAACAGTAAACAATTAGCAGTTCGAATTGAGCCACAGCCACATGTGACAGCATTATGTCTGGTATGTACTGAAATCATTAAAAATTCTTTGTGATCCAGTTGACTGCCTTTCGGATTGGGAAAAGCACAGAGAAAGGAGTAGCAACTTTCTACACAAGACACCATAAAACCTTCTGCTGCATTGCACCAGTAGGCATATCATTAACTGCATTTAAACAAGTACCAAGCTCAGTGGTTTATGTAATTAGTATATGCTAAGAAAATTGTAAGTAATGCCACATGTTTTGCAAGAAAATATGTGTGTTAATGAAAGGAATTACATGTTTTTTTTTTTTTGCAAAAATATCTTTTGCTGTGGAGCAAGTACTATGATGGATGTACCATAAAATAACTAGAATGTGCCCTCGCTTTTGTGAGCACCCCCCTCCTATTTTACGAAAAGTTTTATACTTTTGGCAATAACCGGATAAGCACCCCCGCCCCCACCGCTGCCGCCCGTGGTTTCCGTCGAACAAACTTACCGTAACCCAGTGGTGGTTTTTCTTTCTTTTATAGATTTGTTGTGGTAACAGGATTCTTTCATATAAAATGGAAATATATCTGATAATTTAGCTTTGTTCTGGGCTCTTCGCTGTGGCAGTGCATGGAGACATTATGAAGTAGAGCGAATCCAATCCAAGATGAAAAGGAACCCGACACGCGACTGCCATTTTCTCTTTGCCTGCGTCAAGAGCTGTTGTCTTTGTGCGCAATGCATTCGTATACAGGGCAGAAGAAAATTGAATTCGTGGAGTGGCATCGGGAAATTGGCAAAAATGTGTATTTGACTTTGCACCATTTCGATCTGGACCGCAAGGCAATCCACGAGCGGGAGAAGTCCGAAGTTTTATTACAACAGAACTTTGGAAAGAGCAAGCTCCAGCGAAACATCGCAAATATGAACCAAACGATGGTTCGAATGGACACGCCTGCGAATAGAACCAAAAGCTTCGTGGGAGCCAGTACAGTTCGGATTGCCAACACCGACAGTGCTAGGCAGGGGTTCACGGTTGCTTTGGCAGCCTGCGCCTATGGCCACAAGCTACCAGCGTTCGTCATCCTTAAGGAGCCAAGCAGGAATGTCCCAGCAAGAGCCTTGATGAGCCTCCATATACCAGGTGAGAACCTTTTTGCTTGCGACTTTATGACTGAGGAATGCTACGCATTGCGAGGCGCGGCCTCACAATGCGTAGCATTCCTCAGTCATAAAGTCGCAAAAAGGTGCTCACCTGGTATACGGAGGCTCATCAAGGCCCTTGCTGGGATCTTCCCGCTTATCCCTATTTTGTTTTGTTTTTTCATCCCTCGCGAACGTTTGCGTCACAGCTTCTAAGAACAGATGGATGATAACCGAAAAGTTTCATGAGTGGATAGGGAGTATATGGGGCCCAAACATTGACGACGTGCTGCGACTGCCAATGTTAGACCAGGCACCCATACATAAGACCCCGGCGGCTAAGGACACAATCGAGGAGTGCGGCACTGACGTCATGTTCGTGCCAGCTGGATGCGCCAGTCTGCTTTAGCCCGCGGACATGTTCTCGAATAAACCATTCAAGGCCAGTCTTCGAAGGACCTGGGAGGGGACTCCAAAAGGCAACCTGCGAAAGCCATCATGGCAGGACGTCCTGGACTTCGTAGCCGAGGCGTGTTCTTCCGCCCCGTAAAAACCTGTCCTGCGTTCGTTCAAAGGGTGTGGCATCGCGAACGCACTCGACAGGTCCGAAGAGGGCGATCTGCACGAGCAGGTCTCCGACATCGGCGCCGTTGTCCCCGAAGACCACGACGCGCTGAGGGACGAATGTCTGGTCCTCATTTTGGCTCGAACTCCGAAGAATCTTATTGGGAATTTCACAGGGAATGATGCGAACGCCAGGCGCTCTCTTATGAATCTTTCGCAGATCAAACAATGAGTGCTAGTAAATAATCCTTTTTTAGACAGTGCAGACTAGCCTGTTTCTTTTCTGTTTTACTGGCCACCATTTTGTGGACGCCATCTTGAATTTTGGTCCCGGGCCGACCAAGGGCCCCCTCCATGTTTTGGAGGAATTTATCTATAAATATAGGGGGGAGCGCTTGCCCAGTATTTTATGGTAATGTAAACACAGACAGTAATGAAACGAATTAGAATTTCATCCCTACAAAATGCTATGAATCGAAGAATGTAGCATGAATATTTAGGCATACCTTTTAGTTGAAATACATGCTGCCAGATTTCGCAGGAGCTTGGATCATGATGTGCTTCCCATCAACCGCACCAAGGCAATTCGGGGACTGCCAGCTCCTGCTGAAGCCCTCGGCAACCTGAAGCCACGCATTTGTATATGGTTTCTGGAAAGAGACGGGATACAAAGAACTTAAAAGGCTCACTTGAAGTTCTAAAAGTTTAGTGCTTAATATTATACACACATTCATATTGACCAACACCCTATATTTTCAGACATTGATTCAGTTAATTCATATATAAAAGTTTGTAATGAAATACAATAGTACCCCTCAGGTAGCAGCAGAGTCGTCAATCTAAACCTGTCGGCTTGCCAAGAAGGTTCCTCCCAGTCTGCCACAATCACTGTTCATGGGGGGCTTTAGTGGAAAGATCAGCAATTGTTGGTGGCACTAGATGGAACTAACCTGGATTCAATTTATAAGTGCCTTAAGCTGCCTTGTTGCAATCCCACCCAACCTTAACGCCGCCACGAGGGCGCCCAACTTTTGCGGTGGTGTGCTATTTTAACGGCTACTACTAAAGATACTTATCACATGATTGGACCTATCCAACGACCAGACAGTGGCATAAGAAAAATATGGACCGCTCAAATAGCTCCTTGATTGCAGAGTCTGTTTTGCAAGTGCAACAATATCAAAGAGCAAGTTGCAATATCACCGACTCGTTTAATTCCAGTCACTTGTTCATTGCCAGAAAAGTAAGATATTCAAGGCGATAGTTTCATTTCTAATGCTTTTGACCGCAATGTGTACAGAAAACAAATGCGGGTATAAAACATAAACACAAAGAATGTGACCTTGATAAAATAACTAAGTAATTTGTAGCATTCCCTTTGATATCGGTAGACGGCGAAAACAAACACAGCCATAAGTCATCCACCTAAACAGTCCATCTACTCTCCTCCACCACGATATGGTCATTGGGTACGTCTGATCACAAGATGAGCATTTGAAAATTCTAGCTGCTAAAACCGCACATCTCGTCGAAAGTTTGCCGCTCCCGTGGGGGCATTGTGGTTGGGCGGGATTGCAGCAAGCCAGTTTAACGAACTTATACTTGTACAGTCGCGTATGAAAGAAACGCGAATGATAGAGCAACAGCTTCTCGCTCTCGCCGCATTATTCAACGGTAGTCAGCAGAAGCTCGCGCACGTGCGCAGACTGTCGTGCGCTCCGAGATCAGTGACGGTGCCGAGAGGCCGTCCCTGTCGAAAATTGTGATTCGCACTGTGATTTGTTTCAGAGTTCCGCGAGCCTTTGCAGAGTTGGCAAAGCGGCGGACGCTTATCACATGACCTGCGACACGCGCAGAAAAAGGAACAAAAAGAACAACATCCGCTTTATATTTCGACGTGACATGATGATCCACGCTTTCGCGTAGGTTTGACTGTTTTTGTGCAGCAAGAAATACACAAACAAGAAGTGATACAATTTTTTATTTTTATTTAGACGCATGGGCAGGCCGAGGCCACGATTTTATACTTTGCATTGTTTTGCCAACTCTGCAAAGGTTCAGCGGTTAGCGCCGTAAGTGGCAAAACTCTGAAACGGCCGCTCGGCACCGTCACTGCTTTCGAAGTGCACCACAGTCTGTGCATGTGCGAAAGCTTCCGCTGGCGACCGTTGAATGGCGCGACGAGAGCGAGGCTGTCGCTAAACCGTTCACGTTTCTTTCATACCCGGCTGTATATCGAATGCCGGTTCTGGGTTTGGCTGTCCCGCTCTTTTTGATTTCTTGCAAAATCAGTTTTATACGGCTATGGAAATTATGTTTCACAAAATGGGAAGACGTCTTCAGTTGAAACTACTGATCCTGACACCCAAACAGATTGTGGTATTAATAAGCACTGCTCTTCCACACCCATTTATATGAACGCGCTGCTTCATAAACGTTGATAGGTCCAGTCTTTGCATGCTGTTGATTAACTTTGCTGAAACACATGCACTTAACTGTGACACAGTGTCGACATTCTGTGCTTCAGGCATGTGCAGTCACCTTAAATAGGGCTCTTTGTAGGCAATAGTACTTACAGTCATGTACAGTGGCTGCAGTCTTTTCTACAGAGCTCTGCAGGTGTCGCGAGTGGCCGACCGTGCGGTGGATATGCAAACTCTGAAGGAGAGGGCGATGTCGATACCAGGTCACCGGATGACAAATATCTGCAATGGGAATTTAGAAATTTGGTTTTAAATTATGGTAGAAGTTGTAAAACGAGAATTGTGATAATGAACATATCAATACAACGGAGAGAACAACTTAAATGTTTCAGTGTGCAATTAATAAATTTGTAGACCAACAGTCGTGGTCAATTCGGTGTATACTAACTCTAAGCATAGAGGGACTGGTTTAGGCAGTGTATGCTTAGAAGTTGGACAACAGAGGTTCATAAGTATAAGTAGAAGATATGTTATGTGGCACAACAATGACTTATGGATGTGACACCACTGATGAGTGGATCAAATACTCGCGGCGTCTACTCGAAAAAAAAAACAGAGCTGCGAAAGCAGGTTAAAAACATTTGCTGAAAACCGCCAATAAGCATGCGTGCTGCCTCCTTAATATGTCCACACACACAGCCTGCTATTTGTTAATACCTTAACGTCATGGCCAACCCCTCCCCTGGGCAGATGGGCTCTCTGCATAAATAGGACCTTTCAAGGTCCGCACGGACAAACCTCAGGATAAAGTCAAATCGGAGTGGCATCATCCGGTAGTACTTTTTAAAATACAGCAGGTCCCCTTCACGCATCTTTTGCATCTGAAATAAAAGAAGAACAGTCCAGATTACCACTCATTTAGGACACTGCAAACATTAGTCCACTAGGCAACACACAAACAGCATCTTTGTCCACATGAGAACCGCACTAATTTATTAAAGTATTACTAACTTAAGAACATCTTTTGTCCACTTATGTGGATAGCAGGTAAGGAGCTCGCAGATTTGTGCAGACGTAAGTAGTAGGATCGTATAGGGTGTCAATGTAAAACTCACCGGAAACGTCTGCGGCGCCTGTACGTAGGAAGCACACATCTTCTACGAAGGTGTATTGGGCGGCGGATGTACACACAGAAATTGTTTAGGCGGAGCTCAGTTTCAGTAAAAATTGAGAACAACCTTTTCGTGGAGGGCATCAATGTGGACCAACCCATACAACCGAGAGTGGTGCTCGTTGCTCGCCTTCCGTCGTAGGTTTAGCGCAAGTTTAACACGAAACCGGAAAGAAATAACAGACACTACGATTAAGAAGGAGAACCAGGTATAGGCCAACTCGTCGAAAGCCAATTTGTCGAAGGGCGTTTGGTTGAATAGGCCTATTCGTATTAGAATGACTAGTCGAAGGACAATTCGTCGAAAAGGCCAACTCGTCGTCACTCGTCAGAGGCCGTTTCATGGCCATATTGTAATGAGCTCCTTTATTGGAACACAGATACAAGGTTAGAAATATTGTCATTGGTTTGTTTGGCGTCTACCGTACTGTCGGCGTGGGTTCAATAGACCGTTTGCAATATTACCTAAGCACCAAGGGGCATATTGGGAATGTAGCTGCATGCGCTTCGGGAGCTTGCTCTTGGCTGTACAAAATTATTTGAAGTTAATAACAAAAATAAGGCAAAGAAGAGCGCATGTCCAAAGAGGTATTTGCTTCCAACGTCTACTGCTGCAGATGCGAGCATGCGCAGCACGTGTAACTACAAATGCAGCAGGCTTCTTGGCACTTGGCAATTTGGCAAATGGTTTATTGGCGCTTCGTAAAAATGTCGCTCAAAAGAATGTTTCTTTCTTCGGTCAAAACTCTTGGTAGCAACTCTAGAAGACATTTCGTACGAAGATCACACATTAAACAAGGATAAAACAAAATGAACAAAAAGGAACGAGGACCACACATTCCTGCACTTGTCTCAAAGCCCGGTTTAATCTTCGCCCTTTTGTGGATATCCCTTCACTATTCTAACCTAACCAGGATGCTCTACTTTGTCACGAAAACGCATGAGACTTGAGGGCAAAAGGTAGTAAGGTACATTTATAGAAAGACATTTGCCTTGTACCGTCTTCTAGCTAATTCGACAAATCGCCTTACGACAAGTTACTTCTTACGACGGATTGCCCTTCGACGAGTTGCCCTGTTCGACGAATGGGCTTTCGACGAGTTGGCCAATCCCCTTGTCACTGGGAGCATACTAACTGTAGCCCAAGTCAAACTTAAACTGACTTGGTCACAAGAAGGCTGCGGGGAACGGCACTGTAGCCAAGAGCGAAATCTCCTAGAAACAGCAGAAATAGAACAGTGCCACCACCCAAGGCAGTTTACAAAAATGGCGGATGGTGTTGTGTGATTTTCGTTGTCGGCTTCGAGTTTATATTGTTAGTGACGTGTCCTCGTGCTGTATCAAGTGTCAACAGTAATAATCTAGGTACTCTGATCAAAAAGGAAGCTCATTGTCGTCACTTCGAAACGGTGGGTAGAATTGCTCAATCACAGTGTTCACAGTGACTACAGTCACACCAAAGGTGATGGCATGCTCGTGCATATGGTTGCGCCTTCTCCTAAACAGCAGCAACGCTTGTGAAGGCCTGTGTTGCAACATCATGGTATGCCGAACTAAGGGAACACTTCGCCAACATTCACAGTGCGTCTCCACAACACGCAGCCTCCATCACGTGCGAATGTCGACGCCAGCCTTATCACTATTAGGACTAACCAGAGGCCCGTGGAGTCGGGGTCCTGCTCTCCACGCCTGCACATCGTGCGGTTTCTACTGATCGCCGGTTACATCGCCACAAATCCCAGACCGTGTCCAACCAGCCCTCACTGCGAGAAGGCAGTTCCTGACAATGCGACTGGCCTACAATGCAACCAATGTGACCAATGGCTCCACCGCAAGTGCGAAGAGATATTGCTGCCCGTCGACGCTTGGCCTCATTGCCGGACAACGTGTTTTGCAGGTCGTGCCAGCTTCCACCACTGGGTGACTCAATGTTCCCGCATCCTTGCTCTGGAACCCCACCTGCAACCCTTCATACGACTGCCAAGGTCTCACCCATCACCCCATCCATACTCCGGCACATTGACTCGGAACCCAGAAAGCAGCGGCCAATTGACATCTGGTGCTAGAACGCCTGCTGACGGCAGGTATACTCTGGAGGAGTCTATCTGGAGACCTCGCCGAACACATCCCCTGTGATCCTGAGAAGGCGAAGTCAATAGCCCAGACACACCTATAAGACCTCTCTAATAGTGCGTGTTTGATTACTTTCTTCTGTGGTAATTTTACAACTCATCACCTTCATCTTTGAAAGTTATCACTGGTGTTCCCATCCTGCCAAATGTAAATATATAGAAGGAATATATATAGGTCGGCGTTGTGGGCACATCAGTTGCATGGGCCCCAGCTTTCGCCTAACACTATCACAGCTGAACATTCCTATTAACCAAGTGCAACAAATATTATCAATACTAATTACATTAGAAGTTAAAGGAAGGGTGCAAGCAAGCTGGTTGAGTACAGACAATATTTTGTTTAGACTTGTGTTGTGCTCTCCTCCTTGTCCCCACTCTCCAGCGTTAAAATAATGTCTATGATCAATTACATGTTCCATCACCTCGCGATGCGAGCAGCAAACACGGCTCTCGGTCGACTGCTTCGGTGCCCGTCGCAGCCCTCTTCAAAAGTTACGCTAATTATTACAGAAAGGGAGCCCCCGGTGCGCTTCACGTCGACTCTCAATTGATGCCACACTCAGATGCGTTATAGGGAGTCAGATTAGTTGTGGACACTTGCAACGCTTTGTTCGAAGGGTCAAAGATCTATTCTCATATTTGTTGTTATTTCGTCTGTCGCTATAGCCTTAATACCCATATACAGTCTCGCTTTCATTACAATCCTGATAATCGAAGGAAAGTGCTCTTACCGTCGTGAAATATTCGCTCTCGTGGTGGCGTCGTCTCCAAGCTGGGCGAATCGACCATTGTCGCTTCTTTCTGCGCTCCCGCAGAAGCAGCAGCTTCTTCAGCAGAAGGAGTCTGCGGTGGTGCGGAACGTGCAACATCGCCAGAGCAACACGCCAGAGCCGAGGTCGACCTACGTACTTCGGCTTCGGCGCGAACGAGGCGCGAAAGAGATAAAGAGCATCGACAGCCGAGCCCGTTGCCAACATTTGACGTCGAATTCCTCCAATCTCGTAACCTAGGTAATAATGGGCAAGTCAATTAGCTCTGAGTGAGTTAATGAGGGGTAAAAACGAAGTTATATTTTATTTAGATTCATTTAGTGTTGTTTTAGAACCCGAAAAGAACACGCTAGTATTCTCTATTGAGCAGAAGGGCGATCGTAGGAAGTCAGGCAACACGCACTGGTCACGGAACTGGGCGGAGCCGATCGGAACCGTCGGAACGACGCGTCGCTAGCTCGGTTGGAAGCACGTATCTCGGATACTCGTTTGCGGCAAGCCGGAGCAGTGGGTCGGACGTCGGATCGGACGGTTTCGACGTACATGTGTTTTTCGGTTTACCGACGACACGGGAGGAAACGTGGCCAAAGCGTCCATACACACAGGACGAAAGGCGCGGTGCGCATAAAAATGCGCTACAGGACTCAAGAGGTGTCCTGGGACAACGTTGATTTTGCTGTAATAGAGCCAACCACCTGATTGACTCCATTACAGTGCTAGCGCCATGAATGTCGCTAGCACATCATCTTTGTAGACAGGTTATGTAAAAAAGAAATTTGATGATATCGCGATTTTCACTAGGTTGTTTTTAAGCTCAGTCAGATTCTACCAATGCCACAGACACAAATAAAGTACCTATCTTAAAATATTTGCACGAAATTATTTTAATCGATTGTTCAATAAGTCATATTCACAGCCGAATACTTTTCCCACGCCTCGTCGAACCGTGTTACTAAAATTACCGATCTTTGGGAAACAATTATTACACGAATGAGCTACAAAAACACTGTGATATTTCGCGTGCGCAGTTAGCCAACTAGGCAGCGCGCCCGCGGCCGAAATGTTATCGTGCTTGGCCCCTACGCAAAGGGCCGAGGTTCGACACCTAGAAACAGATACACGTTTTTGTTATATTTGTAAATGTCGCGTTCTTGTGTATTCGAGAATTCTGTTGCTTATTCGAGTTCCGAATGTTCTACGCACCGAACCGTCTACGCCGATAGTTCCAGAAGCCCACGCGTGTACATAAGGAGTTCCGAGTGGCGGACCGGAGTCCGTCACGCCCACGGTGCAAGATACACTCTTTAGGTGAGGACACGGCGGGGCTAATTGGGCGGCGCGAGGAATCGGATAGCGTTCGTTCGACGGGCATCCGAAAGGCTGCATCATTCCGCGCCCACCGTGCCAGCGGCTGACAGTGTCGCCGGTGGCCAAACGGCGAAACTGTGTCAAAGCGAACAAAATTATCTCGTTGCCATGACACCCCGGTGCCGTGATTTCGCCTGCTCAGCGTCTGCCCCTTCGAATTGCGACGGAGACTTTTGGAACTCCAGTCGCCGTACGCTACATGGAATGAAGATTGAAGAAGCCGTGTGCGGCGTTTCACCACGCGTTTGACGCGGCTTCAAAGCGGTGACAATGGGCCGGAGATGCTTCGTCCAGAACTGCAACTCATGTCACCCTAGTTGCAAAGAAAAGGTCAGTCTGTTCAAGGTCCCATCCGACCCCACACGTCTGGAAGCGTAGGCTCAAGCAACTACTCGCAAGCACCGTCCGGTTGGCCCTAAAACTTTTGTTTGCATCAAGCATTTCACCAACGACATGATTGTGAAAGGACTATACTTCGCGGAGCTTGCGTTGCTTTGCTGTAGAGATGTTGTCCCCGCGATGTTTTGCCAAGCAAATATGAATCCCAACATTAGGTGTTTAGTGGCTTATGCTCACGAGCCTGAGACCTAGAAAAGGATAAAATTCCAGGGAAGCGCCGATATATACCCGCTTAGCCCGTTTGAATACCGCGTCAAATGCCTCTGTTTTAGTGTCTTCATAAAACTGCCCTCGGTACCGTTGAGCAACGAAACTAAGACAAACGACGAATCTATACCTAGGCAACGCACATACTACAAGTGCCGGGTTATAAGGAACGCACCGCATGCACAATACGACTTAAAAAAAAACGCGTTTGCCATTGAAAACCGCAGGAGACGAGGCCCGCCGACACACGGGTCGACGAGTCATCTGCCGGCGCTGCTTGAAACCATAGTGAGAGAGAGAAAAAGAGAAAGTGAAAAGCGAACTTTATCGGCACGTCGCGAGGAGCGCACTGTCCTCACCTGAAGAGTATTATCTTACACCGTGGTCACGACCCAACGCTCGATCCTGCTGTTTCGCCGGCATCGACGCCTGCAACGCTAACCTTCTTTTATTTTGCTTTGGCCAAAAGTTCGCCCCATTGAAAGTTTTGTTTCTTCGGTTATTCGCCGCGTCATCCTTTGTCATTTATGACATTTTGGTGGAGGTGTGGGTTAAAGCCCACGCAGCGTACACGTCCGAGGGCCCAAAGTTTTAGCCCGCTCCCCAGCGAAAGAAGACTTTTCGATGAGGACGCCGACGCACGAGCAAGCCGTCGTACCAGAGGTCAGCCCCCCGAATTCGCTCTCTTAACCGAGAACCGAAAGAAGATCCTTACGATGACCACCCCACCTGTAGTCGTCCTGCCCCTCGCTCCGCAGACACCTACTCCCTTTCTCGGCGAGATATACGGGGATGTCGAAGACTGGATCAACCAGTACGATCGTGTGGCCCGCCACAGTGGATGGAGTGACGAGCAGCGAATACAGAACCTCTATGTCTCACTAGAAAGAACTGCAAGGTTCTTGTACGAAAACCACCAAGGTTCCCTGACTTGGTGAAGCCTTTGCAAAAAGCAGCTGGGGCGTACGTTGGCCAGTCAACACCGAAGAGAGAGTGCCGAAGACCCACTGAAATCAAGTACCCAAGGCCCCAATGAGAATGTCACGTGCTTCGGGACGACGTCCTGCGCCTGAGGTCCGGCGCCGACACTCAGGCCACCAAGGAAAAGAAGCTACGTATTCTGATGCTTGGCGTGAAGGACGACATCTTCGGTGGACTTGTATGCAACCCACCAACGATCGTTCAAGGGTTTGTCACCGTGACGACGAACGTGGAGCGTGCCATCCTTGCAAGGGAAACCCACTACCAGCGACAACCCGGCGTAGCTGCCCCCTCGCCATCGGGATTGGACCACGGCTCCAGCCTGCCTGGAATTCGGAAGATTATTCGCGACGTTGTACGGGAAGATCTAAAGAAGCTACTGCCCACTGCGGGACGCCCGGCCTCGCTCTCCATCGCCGAGGTGGTTCAGGAAGAAGTACAGCGAGCCTTCGAAGCAAAGGCTACAGACAGCGCGGCAGCCACTGAGGACGTCGCCGTGGCGTGTGCGTGTGCTCAGGTACATCGCCGCATTTGGTTTATTTGGTTCAGGGTCACACAAGCTTGACGTAAGCAAAAGGGACGACGAATTAAGAGAGACATAGGAATTGCTTAACGAGGTGGGGAAATTGGTAGCGATCGAAAGATTGAACAACACTTATTTCCAGCGCAGGGAGCTCGGAAAACAACTGAAACGGAACCTGTAAGCTTTACAGCTTAGAGAACCAAAACCCTGGAACAAGCATGGATGATATCCGAAACATGAAAGCGGAGCTAGGCAAATTCTACCAGGAAAAGTACAGAGGGGGCAGTCATACGCTCACTTTCTGAGAAGTACCTATTGGGAGAGTAGCGCACAACGCGAGCTTTGTCCGTTGAAAAGAAGTACGCTTTGTCGAATGGAATTCGTAAAATTAAGGTTAATGGGACAATAAGCAACGACAAAGAGGTCATTCAGCAAAGCTTTCTCGACTATTATGATAAGCTCTTTGGCGAAAGGTCGCCTCCTAAAGGTTTTCCAAAGCAAGATGACTTTCTTGTTCTCGTTCCTCAACTATGTGAAGATGTGAAGACATGGCTAAACGTAGACATAATCATAGGAGAGATTGAGCAAGCTATTGATACCTTATCAGGACAGAAAACGCCGGGGCCCGATGGTCTGTGGGCATAATTTTATCAATATTAAAAAAAAAAAAATCTGTGATTCCCTGACTGCTTTCTCTATATCAAGAAGCATACAAAAAAATGAAAGCCGTTTACAACTCCCTGTAACGCCGAATTAGAGCGCAGCTCTTGAGGAGGAGGGGAAGGAATGGGGGGTCACGTGATCTGGGAAGTCACGTGACCTCGGGAGGGGGATCACGTGACCTCGGGGTCACGTGACCTTGGGGGGAGGTCACGTGGCCTGGGGGTCACGTGACCTCGGGGGTCACATGGCATGGGGGGTCACGTGACATGGGTGGGTCACGTGACCTGGGGGTTCACGTGACCTCGGGCGGTCACGTGACCTCGGGGCGTCACGTGACCTGGGGGGGTCATGTGCCCTTACGGTTACGACGACGGCGACGGCGACGCCGACGCCGCTTAAGCCGGAAACGGGCGCCTAAAAGCTGCGCTCTAAAACATATATTTCAACTTTCATTTTCATAAGCCCATTCTATTTTCATAACGAAGTCAGATGGCGAAGTTAAGAAACGCAGTGTAACTGACTACAAGCCCATCTCATTGCGCAATACATATTACAAAATATTTACCGAATTTCTGAAGCGTCGCCTCCAGGGAGTCATCTGTAACCTCATTGGAGATCACCAAACTTGTGGTATACAACGGAGGTCATACAAACCAACATACTCGTTGCAAGGAGCATTTTAAAAACAGTGGGGGGTAGCCGTGTGGCCATGACTCAGTTGGATTTAGAAAAAGCTTTCGATAGAGTTCGTCGCGACGTGCTTAAGCAGATTTTATCATACGTAAATGTCGGGTGGTCATTTTGAGGGGCGTGCCAATGGCTTATAACATCTGTGGCACGAGGCTGGTAATAATTAATTGTTCATGAAGACGCACAGAAGTTAAGACAACGATGCGACAGGGCTGTCCTTTGTCGCCTTTATTTATTTTCACTATATTTAGAACCCTTTTGCTTGAAAATAGCAGCCTGCGAAAGTATTCGAGCCTTCACCTTAAAGGGACACTGACTGGGCATTTATGCTCGCCTAGGTTCTTATTTGTACATGATATATGAGAGCCCAACTACCCAGAACACAATTTGTGGCTCTAAATTCGTTTTCTTTCCACCCGAAAACCGCCAAGCGAAAACTGGCCGGTTTCAGTCGCGCTCACTCTCTTCTCCGTGGTCACGTGCCGTTTGTTTATGCTTTAGACACAACCACCAAGGATAATCAAAGTCATAGCTCATCAAGGCACACACTTTAGGTCAAAAATAGACAAAAAATATTATACTAATTTATTGTGGCTTTTAAAAAGCTACAAATATGTTGATTTAAAAATAAAAGGTTGCACACCCCCGTGACTTGCGGTATTATTCTCCTCCTCTAGATTTCTTCTTCCTCCCCAGTCTCGCTTCGATTTTGAGCAGTTGCGTATTTTGGCTTTATTAAAAATATACGTGACGCTGTAACAGAATATTTATTGGGTAGTCTTCTGACACCATACAAAATCGCCTAAAAATATCTAAATTTTTTTTTTTTTTTTTTTGGGGGGGGGGGGTATCAGTGTCCCTACAAGGTCGAGGTTACACTCTCAGCATATACGGATGATGCTGCGGATTTTGCTGTGATAATAAAGTATAATGATAATAAAAAATAAAAAAAAAACTGGGGGAAACGTTTTGGTTTCTGGCACGGCAATTGGACATCAAAGCCTTTTATTTTGCAAGCATTGGCTGGACAAGCACGCGGAACACCTATATCGGGGTGCCGTTACAACATTACAGAAATAGCACACCCTACTGAACTGAAGTTTTGGGGAATTTAAAATCAAAGGCAGCTATGTGGGTTAATCGGGATATATTTATTTTCACCCGTGCCACGGTGTGCGACGTCTTCCTGGTAACCAAACTATGGTACTTTTTGCAGGTTCTCGAATGTAAACGCATAAGCATTCAAACGTTTAATCAAGTTTTTGAAAATCCAGCTGGAAGAGGATGCGAAGAGGACATTTTCAGCCGCGTCAAGTGCGTGGGACTGTTGCTCATGCACTTGTTCATTCGGCAATTAGTTTCACATTTCTTTTTTCTGCCGGATCAGAACCTCTCTTTTGCACTGTTATTCAGATAAAACTGGAGAACTCTCTGCCTGCCATATTAGTGACCAGTAATTGTGTTGAACCTCTGAGTTTGTTCGGGTTTTTGAAAAAGGTAAAGGATGCTGCATTATTTTTACAATTGCAGTTTTTTCTAAAAAAAACTTGACAGCGTCAAAGGAAAAAAAAAGACGCTGTCGCGCGATGGACGTAAAATTCATTTTCCCACGCCCCTGTATCACTCAGTCCATAGCCTTTGCACGGAACAAAATGTGTTGTGTCGCGTCAAACAAATGGCTGTCCCACCCGTTGTCAAGTCATTTGTCTTCAAAATACATTCTGGTACGTTACCTGTCAAACCATATGGTTGAAAGAAAAGGTGTTATCTGTTCCTTGGTTGATTGATTGTCTCCTGTGTTACCAGAAACAATCGAGCACATTTTCAGTTATTGCTGGGACGCGGTCTTTCTTTGGGATACACCACAGAGGACGTTGAAAAAGGACTTGGGTATAACCCACGAAACAATTCGTTTCCTTCAAGTCGATGAAGGGAACACGGTCCCTTATAATCTGTTATTGTCCTGGGTCTGTTTAGTTTATAGAAAATCCGGATAAAACCGCGTCATGCAGACCTGCTCATAAAACCGGCACGTATTCATTTTATTGATGTGGTAACACAGGTCCAGTCTGTCTACTGCAAGACTCCCGACACTTCGCCTGACTAGGCACACTTGTTTGAATCGCTTGAAAATATGAAGTACTTTTAGATATCCCACGAGTTGTTTGGGAGGCTTGTGTTTATATTGACATTGCATTTGTATGCTGCACATTGTGTCTAATAAAGAAAAAAAATGGTTATCGCGCTTGGCTCCCACGCAAAGGGCCGAGGTTCTATGCCTGGGAGCGGACACACCTATTAGTTGTTTGTAACTGTCGCGCTTTGGTGTATTCGTGAATTCTGTTGTTTATTTGAGTTCAGAATGTTCTACACGCCGAACAGTCTACACCGATTGTTCAAGAAGGCCACGCGTGTACATAAGGAGCTCCGCGTGGCGAAACGGTGTCAGTCTCGCCCATGCGCACGATCCTGCTGTTTCGCCAACATCGACGCCTGCAACACTAATCTTCTTCCATGCTATTTTGGGCACAAGTCCGCCCTTTAAACATTCAATATTTCAGTTCTCCGTCGCTTCTTCATTTTTTCATTCGTGACTTTAATGTCACTTTGAATTGTACTCAGCAGTCTAACCGCTGTAATTATCATCTGTTTGAACCTTCCAGACAAGCACGCGAGGCAAAATGAATTTTAAGTTATTGTTCAATGAGTCGTATTCACGGCCGCATAATTTTTCCACGTCTTGTCAAACGTAGTTTCAGAAATTGACAATCCTCAGAAAGCAATTGGTACGTGAATTAACGGCAAAAACATAGTCAATTTGTCACTTTCAATCGTACTAGCCAGCATTCTGAACGCTGTAATTAATCAGCTGTTTAAACCTGCCTGAGAGCACATGAGGCCGTAGTTTTGCCTATCTTCCGCGTCTACGAACGCAACTTCGCACACAAATAAAGCCGTGTTCAACAACCAATTGCCGCACACTTTTCATGAATAATAACATTCTATCTGTAATGTATGAGACTCACATATTCTTGCGGTACGCCGGCCTGGCCACGTCGAACGAGCAGTAGCCAAGCCCATGGTGGCTAACTTACACGGCAGAACAAGATAAAAACTGTTTCGTCACTAATTCGGGTAACCAAACCACTTTCCATCTGACTCTACACAAGAACACATGAATGTATTGTGATTCGTATTGCAACATTGAAACGTCCGCAGACTGGCACGTGCGACGCGGTACCCTTCACGATGGCGCTGGAGGCAAGTTGCTTTTCCGTGCGACAGGTGGCGCTTTTTTATTGAAAGAGTCTATAGCTGCAGCGCAGACTCCTAGTGGTGATACTGTCATAAGAGACAGCGCCGTTATCTCGAACTTTCTTAACCCCCGTGCAAACGTGTGGCGCGCTCGCCAATAAAACAATTCATTATCCGGATCCGAGGAACCTACTGTTTCTTCGTGGTACCCCCACAGGGGAAACCCACACACTGAAAATCTAAAGAAGCAGAAAAAATGAGCGCGTGGAATTCGCAAACAAAAAGTATTGAGAATGCATAAGACATATTAAGCTATATCATAACGCGTCGAGTCACTCTTCAAGGGTTACTTAAAGTTCTATATATCATTAGAATGTTTCATATTGACAGATAAAAATGCCTGTTCGAATATACGTTAAAATAGGGTCTGACATGTGTTTTGGAAAGCCTGTATTTTCCAATATGAAGCACTGCTTGTTAATGGCGAGGTGAATTGGATGGAACTATTACGGCTCCAATGTATATCACACAATAATACCCACAATTTTCATTGGTATGTGGAAACTTATTGATGAACTAGTTCAAAGCAACAGTACGTCAAACAACAAAACCAAATACATATCTGCGTGAGATAATAACTTCATATCAGGTGGGACCCTGGAGCCATTATCCGCAAATACTTTTATTACAATTAACGCATAGAAACGTAATTCGTGCATAAATTTAAGAGGAATCTTAATATTCGCGTTATCTTAACCGGAAACAAAAATGATAAGCGAACTGTCTATACATATGGGAAAAATGTTCAAGTATCGCAGCTCAGTTTCTAGCGAAGAATAAAATACCAGTAATATCAAAGCAATGATCAAATTTAATTAAAGCTCCGTTATATAAATGTAACAAGAGCCCTGAGCAAGGAGAAAAAGAAATCTAATTTTTTAAGTTGAATCAATGAAACTTTTTTAATATAAGACTAATTGGATTTAAATTATTGTAGCTTGAAAAATGTGATTATTATTACATGTATCTTAAACATTGTAGTGATATCTTTCAATCCGTTCGTTACTTAAAACAATCCAAAAGGAAGAATTACTGTACATTTGAACTTTTAAAGTACAGTTTAAATAAAAACCTTTTACCGATGCATACGTAAATACTTGAACAAAAGCAGTTTGCTTTGGTTAGTACGTGAAAAGCTTAATTTGCTTTTTTTTTTCGCGTTTCACGTTGCTTGCAATATGTCGTACGTAACAAGAAACAAATCGATGGTATAAAGGAAAATCAACGCTTTCATTTGCGGAAAAGCATCACTTTTTGTTCATGTTCATTCTGCTATAAATCGTTAAGGCTTGACGATTATTTGATTTAAATACAAAACAAATCCACATAGAAAGCATCAAAGGATATATAAACAGTAGATAAGAAGTATTCTAGGGATTATGTTTGCGGAAACGGTTTGATTGAACTTTTTATAGTAAAAGCGGCGTGACATAAATCCCGATTTAAATCAAGGTTTAGGTCACGACTTAAATATTCTTGATTTTAAATCCGGAACCCTGGTGACCTCCAGTTTCGACTTCCAAATTATTGAGCTCCAGGAGATTTGATTGCAGCCTTGGAGAGGAAAAGGACATCAGAACGATCTGAGGGCGACATTTAACGAATAGACCTATATCGCTCACTTCTTTTATTAGGCTTTACTCATTTAACGACTATTTTTTATTCTAAAACTGATTACATTTTGAGTGTTGCTTTGTTGTTTCTGTTGTTTGGCTCTTTTTTTCCTTGATGTTTTGCGCTATATACGCTCAAATTGAGTGTAGACCTTTTAATTTAGTCACATTACTTAATTTTGGCTAGTAAATATTATTTTGTTAATTTCTTGTAACGTCTTGTTACTTTTTATTGTGCTGTAAACGTCACCTTCAATAAACTAATTTTCCCATTGAACCATCATGTCTTGAATTACTCGGTCAACAAAAATAAAAACCCGCTGAGAAGTTGTGGTTGGCTATTAATCAATCTATCAATAAATAACCCAATTATTGCATATTCTCAAGTTTCGCATACATACACATACAAATCCCAACATAGGACTGAGACTTCTGCATAAGGTTACGACAGGGCTACATCACATATAGACAGTTTCAAAATATAATTTTTACTGTGTAATAACATATGTCGAATAAAAAAGAAAAGAGAGAAACACGCCACTTCTTTTTCTTGCCTTCGCCAGGTGTGTATGACACCAATATCAGGAATGTATTATAAATCAGAATAAAATATTGTTTACATGGGCACTAAAATAAATGTTTACAGAAAACTTATTATTTCTCCAGTTTTCCCTGGTCAACTTCAAACAGTAAATTGCTAGTCTGCAATAGAATGTTGTTAAACTTATATCTCATGCAATTGTAAAACTAATGGGAGTTAATTGTTATTTTTAAATACCTTTTATATCAACGGCGAGCTGATCTATCATCCGGTCAAACTGTCCATAGCTGGGCAAATAGGATGGAATAGGGTTACTTGCTTCCCACTTTTTGCAGACGTAGTCATAAAAATCAGTGCACGGATTTATGGTGCGGTTAATAGATCTGCTTAACTCAATTCCTGTAACGAGACAAGCTTCAGAGTAAAACAAGCAGCCCATATTGTTTCTCTGGTTCCCCCAATGATATTATTTAGATGAGCTACTGCTTTATAATTGAGGGGGTTGTAGGGTCGAACTTTCATATAGAAGAAACATCAAAACAGTGCAGTAGAAAAAATACGTCAATGCGACAAACAAAAGCCAGAACAGCACCAGTAAAAATAGCCAAGAAAACCAAGGGACCTCATTTACACTCCCCATAATATATATTATCAGAAGATAAATTAAATGCGGTGAACGTATATAAAATACATAGTTCTTATTTTGACTCTTACCCGCTTTCACGCAGTCTGGAGTGCGACACACGTTGCCCTTCTCATTTAGTTTTGCCATCCCTGCAACATATTAGACACTGTGTATGAATAGACCAGAACGTGCAACGACCTATTTGATTTTAGGGATATTTTGAAATAACTAGTTTAACTCTCATTTCATTAATGAATTAAATTGTTGGGATAATACCCATCTCAATATTTTTATTACACATAAAAGCACAAATAGACATGGAAGCTTCTAAAGCTGAATTTACCAAGAGAAGAAAAGGGCAATAAGAGATGAAAGCGGGCAGTTTGCTCTACTCTCCCTCGAAAACCGTAATGTTTTTTTTTTTTTTTTGTTTCTTTAAATTTTCAGTCTAATAATTTCATGATAACATCCAGTATGTATTAACAACCTGAGGCCCATCTTAGATGTTACAGTGTGCTATATAACGAGAAACGGGGCTACGGCAAGCATACATGCAAAGAAAGGTGTAGGAGGGCCACCTACAATCTCCGCTGTGGTGCTGAAAGTGGGTTTTATAAATGTATCATTTGGTAAATCTTTGGCCACAGCTCGGGAGACAATTAATGTTCGGCAGATCAATAAGAGCGCCAAAGTGATTTATATTTACAGTCAGTACAGGAGTTAGCAGTAGACAACACCCTTCTCTTAGCGAACAAAGAAAACATTGCTTCAAATGCAAATGGCGGCGCAGCACTGAAATGAGCGGCCCTTGGAAGCGAATGGCGGAGGAGCACCCGCTCGTGGCACGTGTCTCGCGCGTTTCCACAACAATGGTAGGCGGTACTTGTAAAAAACGGCTTTATCATGGGGCTTTAGGCGGCGCTAGAGTTCCTGTATAGACCTTTCCAAGAAAGAGCGTATGGCCGGTGCCATTTCCAGTGTTCGTGCGTATGGCGCGTGCTTTGCTCGTTTTCATGGAGCGACGCACACGCGCGTGCTGAGCTGTGGAGATCGCACGCGGGGCTGTGGATTTATAAACATTGGTAAGGTCTATAGGCTCCCTACGGGAGCCAGAGTTGCGCGTTTGATTCCACGTGCCGCGTGCCGCCCTCGCCGCTATTCGCCGAGATCCGATCACGTGGGGAGCCGGATCAAGTGCCGCGCAGGAAAGTAGACGATACGCGCCCCGGCGTAAGTTCCCCTGCTTTTGAGCGCGCCGCGCGCCTCGAACGCGCGGCGCTGCTATTCGCCGAATTCAGTCACGTGAGGAGCTGGATCCACATGCCATGCATGAACGCGCAACTCTGGCTCCCTTACGGAGCCTATACAGGAACTCTTGGCGGCGCGGGCACGCAGCGCCATGGGTTGGCGCTAATTGAAACTGAAGCGCACCGACCTTCCTTGCCTTCATTTACTTGCCGTGTTTCGTGGCTTTTTGCGCGGCTTTAAAGCTGGGATGCCTCAGGCCGCGGCTTCACGAATTTATCTGCCGTTTGGCGCGGCTGATGACGTCGGATCGCTCCATGGGACAGTTAATGCTTTCGCATTCATACAAATAGCCACTCCTAACCTCAGGGCATCATAATAATCTACATAAAATTCACATTTCCGGAGTAACTCCGTTAGTGACTTCACAAACAATTGAGTCCTATTTCTCGTTATTTTATATTTTATTTGCAAATCATATACGTAAATACTCTCGTTGAGTCAGGTCCAAAATATCGCGGCTAATGCTCATTCACGTTAACTGTCGCAAGTGGCATCGAATGTCTATTTTCAGTTTCACAAGGGAAATGCTTGAAACGGTAGCCAGCTATGCAATATAAGGATTTTTTCGTTTTTAATTGAAGGTATTTATTCAGTTTTTAGCACTCGAATATCAAAGGATATTTTAACGCTAGGCATTAGATAACCTCTTCAGCGAAAGGGATTGTGGATTTGAAGCTCGACGTTGCATTAACTGCTGCGTGGTTTCAGGGCTGGTCATTTAGGAATTATGGACTTATGGTATTTCAGGTTATGCGGCCCGGAATATGTGGAATGTTTTGTCTTTTTAAATATTAGGGTTAATTTGGAAGTAACTCAGTTTCGACATTGCCACGCCTCATGGCAGGAAATATTTCAAAACTTGCTAAGCCACATTCGACGTCTTGGACAAACCAATAAAAATTAAATCTAAAAGGGCAAATTCATTCCATCAAAAATATTCCATTGCATAACTTAAAACAAAAAAAACTGCTCAGATTTGACTCACTTCGGGTCAAAGAACTTGTGCTTAAAATATTCAATACATTCGCTGTTACGTCGAAGTTTGGAAAGAACTAAATCGTGGAGAAACTGTTTCGTTTTTTGTAGACTAATTTTTAAATAATCTTCTAAGCTACCGCTTGAGAAATTGACCACAAACGTCATGCGCAAAAATCAAACAAGACTAAAAGAAGCAAGAAACCGAAATAGTATAAAATGACATCCCCAACAAATTCTTTATGTGTGTTGTCAGCTTCCCCTGACTTTACGGACTTTCTGTTTGCCCTTCGCTAGCAGCACAGGTGTCCTATACACATTCAAAGGACATCCCTGCAACGTCGGGACATCCTGAGGATATCCGGGGGACCATATCTGCTGCTTGGGGTCTCATCCAACAAGAGTAATGAGATATGAGCGAAATAGTTCTAGTTCTACCCGTCTGCACGCCGCCAGGTAATTTTCTAGTCCTTCAGCTTCAATCCCTGTCTGCTCGAACGCTGACCGGCAACCTCACGTAATCATTTTTTTTTCTCTATAAATTTCATCTAGAACATATTAGTACAGTTCTTCCCAAATTCTGCTACCACGGGACACAGTAAAATATAAGATATCGCGTTTGGGGAACACTGCTGTAGAGAATGTATTTCTTCGAAATGTTTTGGCTTGCAGGTTTTACTGTTGCTACAAATCAGTTTTTCCGCAATATAGACCATTCCATTTAGCGCTCTCTGGGCGGCACCATTTTGTTCGACAGCAGCGCCCTCTCCATACATCCGGGAAATTCAGCGGGTTCGGCGGGGCAAAACGAGAGAGAGGGCACGCGCCCGACTCCGCTAGCAGACGAGAAACCGGGAGGTTGCCATTCTCCATCTTTGGGCTGTGGCGGCGGGCTGTACGGAACCTCGAACTCTCGCTCGTTGCTGCCGTTGTGAAGTGGTTCGCGTTCTTAGAATAGTTATGGCTACTCCAAAAACAGCCTAGAGCTCTCTGTTGTTCTATTTCGGTAAATGATCAACTAGCATATCTTTTTTTGCGTTACTTAAATAGCAGTTGAGTCAGCCGGCACTACTACCCTCAACTACTGCGTGTATTGCGGCAGGAGAACACGTTTTTATTTGTTATTTCAGACTTCCACTCATGATCGCTAAAGGCCTACACCAGTACGAACTTTGGATAGTAAAAAAGGTACAGCAACCGGGTTCACTTCTCGCCGGAGAGACCGGCGAATCTGACACAGTTTTCCCTATATTTTTTTTACAGCGCAGCTCTTAGGCGCCCGTTTCCGGCTTGAGCGGCGTGCCATCGGCGTCGCCGTCGGCGACGGCGACGGCGACGACGGTCGTCCGCGCGAGCCCCCCTCGGGGTCACGTGACCCTGGGGGGGGGGGGGGGGGGGCTCGCGTGGTGCATTATGGGACATTTCCCATAATGCACCGCGCGGTCCCCCCCTGAGGTCACGTGACCCCCCCCCCCCCCGAAAAAGATTTTAGAATGAGGGGAGGAGGAGGAGGAGGAGGGGTATACCCTCCCCTGAGTACCCTTCCCTCCTCCTCAAGAGCTGCGCTCCAATTCGGCGTTACAGGGAGTTGTAAACGGCTTTCATTTTTTTATTGGCGCGCAGGTAACAGCGCATTTGGACCCGGTTAGTCTTTTTATCGAGCATAGCATTACACGATAACTTGCATATCAAAATTCGCGCATCTGCGCTTGAAATTTACAAAATGACGCGATTTTAAAAAGAGTTCGCACGCTAGCCGCATGCTAGGTATACAGCCCACTAGGCGGAGTAGACGACATGCGGGTGAGAGGGGGAGGGCATTTTCTTCTCTCTATTACCCTCTCTGCTATGACCCTAATGGAACGGTCTATAGAAGCAAACTAAAACGATTTCGTGGTCAACTGAATTGAGATTATACGCCTTTATAGCTCTGGCTTCTTGGTTACACGAAAAAAAAAATTCTTCATAAAAGGTTTAAATATACCGGGTGTTTTTTTTTCATTCTTTCAGATTTGTTTTAAGAAAGCCGTGAAAGCTACACTTATTCGGTTTGTGTAGGTAAGTTATGCGGCCAGGGGGACACAGTATAGGGAGATAGTCGCTACTATCAGTCGGCTAATTAAGTAAAATTTGTAAATGAACTTTTTAATTACTGCAAATAGACATATAGTTCCAATTAGAAACTTGCTGAGCATCATCGAAAACCCCAAAATCAACTGTTTCTAGAAGGATATAACGCCGGGGCAGCATTTTACGGCGTTCTGTAAAACGCTCTATTTGGACGCGTTTCTAGATTTCGGTTTCTTATCGGAGCGCATCTTTGCGCCCGCGATCCTGCTCCCCGGTGGTCGCGGTGCGAAGCCACCTTTTCGCCTCCCTCATAGAATGGAGGGAAGTGGAGCGCGTGTGTGATGCGCGTCTCAGCCACTGGGGGGCAGGACCGCCGGCGCGTAGATGCGCTCCGATAAGAAACCGATATCTAGAAACGCGTCCAAATGTAGTGTTTTTACGAAACGCCGTAAAATGCTAATCCGGCGTTTTATCCTTTTAAAAAGAGTTGATTTAGTGGTTTTCGATGATGCTCAGCAAGTTTCTAATTGGAGCTATACGTCTATTTACACTAATTAAAAAGTTAATTAACAAATTTTACTTAATAAGCCGACTGATAGTTAAGACTATCTCCGTATACTACGTCCCCCTGGCCGTATAACTCACCTCCAAATACCGCATAAGTGTAGCTTTACGGCTTTTTCAAAACAAATCTGAAAGTATAAAAAAAAAAAAAAACACCCGGTATACTGGCGTATGCGTTGCGGGTTGGCAACGCAAGTGGCTTTTACGTGGAAGAACGGAGTTCGCACTCCGCTAGGCTCTTTTCTCTTTTCGAAATTTACTCTTGCAGAAAGTTGCAGGTAATTCTCGGTTGTCACAGTTTGTTCAGGTTCAAAACATTCCTGAACGACCTGCGGATATAAAATGAGCGGTAACGCGCTGCTTTGATGCAGTCGCTCTTTCGCCAATGGCGCACAATGTATTATTATTTTAAAGCGCAGCTCTTAGGCGCCCATTTTCGGCTTAAGCGGCGTCTCCGTCGGCGTAACCGCGCGTTGCATTATGGGACGTTTCCCACAATGACGTCACCCGTGACGTCACACATTGCCTGAATTTGGAGCAAAATTCTATCTGCTAAATTTAGCGCGGAAATGTTCCCGCCAAATTTAGCGGAGAAAGTTTTCCGCGAAATTTAGCGGGGAATGTTGTCTGCTAATTTGAGCGCGGAAATTTTCCCGACAAATTTAGGGGGAAAATATTCCCGCTAAACTTAGCGGGGAAGGTTTTCCGCGAAATTTAGCAGAAAAATTTCCCCGCTAAATTTAGCGGGGGAATTTATAGGGAAACTGTTCCAAAATTTCATGGTAAATTCCCCTCCGTACCCTTTCCTCCTCCTCCTCAAGAGCTGCGCTCTAAGTCGGCATTACAAAAAAGTGTAAACGTCTTTAACTTTTTGTCACGTTTTGTAAGCACAACTTGGCCTTTCATTTTAATGATCATTTTAAGTTTCACATTCATCTTCTGCTTTTATTTGCCACAATCTAGAAAGCACATTCAGATATTTGTTTCGCTCCAGATCTGCATGAATGATTTTATCTCAATTCATGCACGGTTTTAAAATCAAATGTTTAATCTTGATATATATTTTTTTCTAGTTTTTTTTTTAACTTTTTAGTTTTCTTTCCAGTTATATACCCACGCCTTCGGCCTCCCGCCACCATGTCCGTTATACATATATATATATATATATATATATATATATATATATATACAACGGGCATGGTGGCGGGAGGCCGAAGGCGTGGGTATATAACTGGGAAGAAAAAAAAAAGCTTGGTGAAAACAGCAACAACGGACGATTTATTCTTCGACGTTTCGGCCGGAGTCCGGCCAAAACGTCGAAGAATAAATCGTCTGTTGTTGCTGTTTTCACCAAGGGTTTCTTTTCATCGCAATTATATATATATATATTGTTAGGAAGATAAAGACGGGGAACAGTTGGGTACGGGAGAACGTGCGAGCAGCTCGACAGGCTCCGCTGTGTGCTTACGAACGGTTCGCGATATCTGTCGCTCCCTCGCTGTCTATAAAATCATCCCCATTTCTCACCCTTGCAAGTGGTGGAGGTGCCCTAGCTTCCCAACCTCTCGCTCCCCTCCAACACTCTCACCACATCGGTCTAGAACTCTGCAGCGGTAGCAAGATCCCCGCTATGGCTGAAGAAGCCCAACCCACCATCATCGTCCGCGCACCGCCTGCCGCTGCAGCCACCACACCACCAACCGTCAAGAACCGGCAGCGGGACCCGCCACTTTTTGCTGACACACCAGATTCCGATGTCCACGACTGGCTGAAGACCTACGAACGGGCAAGTCTCCATAACCGCTGGGATGACTCTTTCAAGCTCGCGAACGTTTTTTTCTTCCTCAAAGACACCGCTCTGAAATGGTTTGAGAATCATGAAGAAGAAATTAACTCGTGGGACGCCTTCAAGGCCACTTTTGCAAACGCTTTCGGCAAGCCAAAACAGCGTAAGCAGCAAGCAAAGGACAAGTTGGCTGGCCGCTACCAGGCAAACACCGAGTCATCCACTTCTTACATTGAGGATGTACAGCAGACTATGCTCCCGCGTTGACCCTGAAATGCCAGAAGATGACCGCATTCGACACCTTTTTAAAGGACTTTCGCAAGAGCTGTTCACCATCGTTGCCCCGAAATCCCCACCAACAATACAGCAGCTCACTGACGAATGCAAAAAGTATGAAGAGCTGCAGAGTGCCTGAATCGCTAAGGCACCTTTCGAGCGTCTTCCCGAGGTGTGTCTTGCCACCGCCTCCAGTACCGACATAGCTACATTGATCAGGACAATCATCCGCGATGAACTATGTCCTTACCTCGCTCATTTCACACCAGCCGCTGCTGTTGTCCAAGAAATACCACAGGTGAAATCCATGCAGCAAGTTGTCCAACAAGAAATCCGTGCTGCGTTAGGTCACCTTGCTCTACCAGCTGCCGCTTGCCCGCCAGTGCCATCGGTGCCTCCACTTGTTTGCTCAATGCCCCAAGACTCATACCCCCGCTATTACAGGCCTGCGGTTCAACAGACGCCCCAATCTTCCAGGCCCTATGGGCCACGTCGTCGAACTGAAATCTGGCGAACCGAAGATAACCGCCCCATCTGTTACCATTGCCACACACCGGGCCATATCGCGCGCTACTGCCGCCAGTTAGTAGACACTAAAGTGTACCGACCCTTCACGACGGGCACTTCCCGCACCTTCCGGAACGAGGCGCACCCTTCTGACGATCGACCCGACCCGCGTCCTTCTTCGCCGATCACAAATCGCCGTGGCCGATCACCATCGCCCTACCCTCGCCGCCCGCGCTCCGTGTCGCCCCTTAACGCCGTTGCCGAATTCACCGAGACGTCAAACTGAAGCCAGCAGTCTGTGAGAACACCGGAGGTCAGACTGCATTCTCCAATCTCGACGGAAATCCTGCTTCTGACAGCCCAACGACTGTTCAAGTTGAAATTGACGGAAAGACGTTTACAGCCCTAGTGGATACAGGAGCCGCCAAATCATGTATTGCCGAAAATATTCGTCGTCGTCTACGAAAAGTGCTCACGCCTGCTGATGGACGCCTGTTACGCATGGGTAACGGGGAACTGATCCGACCCCTCAGCTATTCAACCTTTTCAGTGCTTCTTGGGGGTAGCCGATACACAGTCATCTTCACAGTGTTGTCGAACTGTGTCGCTGACGTAATCCTGGGGTGTGACTTTCTGACAGCAACCGACGCTTTAATTGACTGCGGAAGTCGCGAGCTTCATCTGAACACTTACAACAAAGATGCCACTTCTTCGTATTCGTCTTCGGTTGTCCTTCGTGTCAAAGAAGACGTATCCTTGCTTCCGTTGATCGCAGTGGTTGTCGAGCTCGTGCCCGAGGCGCCCTTTAGCGGTTCATGCGGCCTTGTCGAGCCCATTCTCACCAACTTTGAAAAAAAAGCCTCTCTTGTACCCTACTTAATTGCCGTACAGAAAGCAGGACGAGTCACGTTGTGCGTTACAAACCCTTCGGCGCAAGTGCTAATGCTACCTCGTGGATCTCGTGTCGCCACGATTCAAACGTATCACGAGCATACACTTGCCGCCTTATCTCCGGGAGCTCTCAACACCTCTCCGCGGGCACCTTCTGCAACTGCTTCAAGCTGCGAGACTGTTCAGATGATCGACCCTTCCCTGGCCAACACAGAGCATCAGGATCTCTCCACTCTGCTAACCGCATAAGTTATTTATTTGATTTTGACCGACGTGCCCTCACGAAGACAACGACTGTGAACCACACCATCGACACCGGTATGGCAACTCCAGTAAAAAGTCGAGCTTACGAAATTTCACCAGTGGAGCGCCGAACAATACAAGAAAACGTCGCTGACATGCTCAAGAAAAACGTAATTGAACCTTCATCCAGCCCTTGGTCGTCCCCTGTAGTCCTCGTGAAAAAAAAAAGGATGGTTCATGGCGATTTTGCGTTGACTACCGCCGCTTAAACAAAGTCACAAAAAAAGACGTCTACCCGTTACCTCGAATTGATGACACCTTAGACACGCTTCAGGGCTCATCCTTTTTCTCTTCTATGGACCTACGCAGCGGCTACTGGCAAATACCTCTCTCCGATGACGCCAAGCCAAAAACAGCATTTATCACTCCTGATGGCCTTTACCAATTCAACGTAATTCCATTTGGACTATGCAATGCCCCCGCAACATTTGAGCGGATGATGGACACTTTACTTGGGGGCCTTACGTGGAACATTTGTTTATGTTATCTGGACGACGTTGTTGTTTTTTCAGCGACGTTTGACGAGCATATACGCCGACTGCGCCAAGTTCTCGATTGTTTCCGTGCAGCTAAACTACAGCTAAACTCCAAGAAGTGTAGATTCGAGGCGCGGCAAATCAAAGTACTTGGCCACCTAGTCAGTGTCGACGGAATTCGCCCTGACCCTGACAAGATTCAAGCTGTCTCCGAATTTCCGGTGCCTAAGAACTTGAAAGACGTTCGCGGTTTTCTTGGCCTCTGCACGTATTTTCGACAATTTATACCGGGATGTTCCAACCTCGCCGAACCACTCAACGAGCTACTTCGAATGGGCCGAGCCTTCCACTGGGATCAACCCCAAGAAAACGCCTTCAACTCTCTTAAGCGGGCCCTCATCTCTGACCCGATTCTCGGACATTTCTTAGAAGGCGCCGACACAGAATTACGCACCGACGCTAGCGGTCACGGGTTAGGTGCTGTCCTGGCGCAAAACGTTGGTAACATAAAACGAGTGATTGCATACGCAAGCCGAACTCTTACAAAATGCGAACGTAACTATGCAATCACCGAACTTGAGTTTTTGGCTGTCATATGGGCCATTACCAAATTTCGTCCATATCTTTATGGAATTCACTTTCGAATCGTCACAGATCATCACGCCCTATGCTGGCTCACGCATCTTAAGGACCCATCTGGACGCCTTGCACGTTGGTCCCTCAAGATTCAAGACTACGACTTCAGCATCGTCCACAAGTCTGGAAAGCTACACCTCGATGCTGACGGCTTGTCTCAGTGTCCACTGCCCAGTGAGCCTTCTGGACAGGAACCCCAGGGCTCCGCTTTACTCTCTGCAGCTTTGGATTGACGTAGCCGACGCTCAACTATCGGACCAACACTTAAAACCTATTATACATTACCTACTGGGAACCACCACACGTTCCATGCGCCAACTGCAACGACATGCTACCCTTTTCACGCTTCACGATGGTGTCCTTCATAGAAAACACTACGAACCACATGGGCGTCCGTGGCTGCTTGTTGTACCCCGAATACTCCAAAGAGATATCATACAAGCGCATCATGACGACCCGACTGCTGGTCACCTTAGATTTAGCAAGACATACTTCCGCATCCGTGCTCGCTATTTTTGGAACGGCATGTACCGCACCTTTGCCAAACAAAGAAAAGCCGTACGACCAGGACACCCGGTCCTCTTCAATCTATTGCTCCACCAGACACTCCCTTTAAAAAAATTGGTATCGATTTTTTGGGCCTTTTTTCGCTTTCCGCCAACAACAACCTATGGGTTATTGTGGCCGTCGACTACCTGACGCGGTACGCTGAGACAACATCTGTACCAAAGGCCACTGCCCAAGAAGTTGCGCTTTCTTTCTCCATAAGATCCTACTGCGGCATGGAGCACCACAAGTCATCATCAGTTATCGAGGCACGCTATTCATCGCTCAACTTCTAGAGGAGATTTTACAAGTCTTCAACACAGTTCACAAGTGGACGAGCGCGTACCACCCACAGACTAACGGACTGACCGAACGCCTTAACAAGACATTATCACAAATGATATCTATGTTTGTCGACGACCATCATACCAATTGGGACACCGTCATCCCTAATGTTACTTACGCATACAACACAGCACACCAAGCCACCACGGGCTTCTCCCCTTACTACCTTTTATACGGCCGCGAACCTCTCACAACTCTTGACACAGTCTTGCCCTTTATCAATCACCACCCAGTCAGTGGCTTTGCCGCCGAGATCGTCTGCCGAGCCGAAGATACTCGTCAACTTGCCCGCCTTCACACCTTCAAGTCGCAGCAGCAACAGCTGCTTCGCCACGCCGAAAGTCACTCTCCTGTCACTTACGAGATCGGGGACATAGTTCTCCTAGCCACACCGCTGCGTCAACCGGGGCTATCTCAAAAACTTCTCTCTAAGTACATCGGACCCTATCGTGTTGTTCGTCGCCTCTCCCCCACGAATTGTGAAGTGTCACCGCTGTCGCCTCCACAGGATCATCGCTCGAAGACCACAGACATTGTTCACGTCGCCAGGATGAAGCCCTTCTGCATTCCGGACAACCCCCATTGATCTGACCCATGTCAGCTCTTTACCCGACCGGCGGGAAGTGTTAGGAAGATAAAGACGAGGAACGGTTGGGTACGGGAGAACGTGCGAGCAGCTCGAGAGGCTGCGCTGTGTGCTTACGAACGGTTCGCGATATCTGTCGCTCCCTCGCTGTCTATAAAATCATCCACATTTCTCACCCTTGCAATATATCTATATATATTGATATATATATATAAGTCAGAGATCCGTAATTGCGGAGTTGCTATGCTAGGAGTTTATTGTATGTATTACGACAGTTTCGCCGAGAAGCTCGGCTTCGTCAGGAGATGGCATACATGTGAGTCTGATGCCCTCGCATGTATGCCATCTCCTGACGAAGCCGAGCCTCTCGGCGAAACTGTCGTAGTACATACAATAAACTCCTAGCATAGCAACTCCGCAAGTACGGATCTCTGACTTATTACATTTTCCCGGTCCATTGTTCTCAAACTACTCTGCTTCATATATATATTGTCACGGGTGGTGACCAAAGGAACAATAAATAAACAGGAAGAAAGAAACGTTTAATGTGGCGAACTTGTGCCAAAAATGAAAGGGTACAGAAAATAATAACAGAGCGTCGCGGGCGTCGAAGTCGGCGTAGAGCAGAGTCGAACGCTGGGGCGAAACTGACTGCGGCTCGCCACGCGGAGCCTCTTATGTACACGCGTGGGGTTCTGGAAGATTCCGCGTAGAAGGTTCTGCGTGTAGAACATTCCGACCTCGAATGAGCAACACGGTTCTCGAATTTACCAGAACTTCGTCAGAGTCAGAGTGAACAAAAATGCGTCCAAGCGGCCAGGATTCGAACCCAAGCTTTCTGCGTGGAAGGCACGCGCGATAACCGTTAGGCCACGAGCGCGCTGCCTGCTTGGTCAGCTGCGCTCGCGGCATTACTCCCCCCTTTAAAAAGTGCATCGCCCCGATGCAACACAAAACAAAACAAAGCAAATAAAACGGTAAACTAAAGAGTCATTTGGAACATCATTTCGAACACATAAGGTCCATGGTCCTATCGCGCGTAGTACGGCTTCAGGCGCACGACGTGGACGACTTCAGGTCGTGGTGGGCGGCGTGATGACGTTCTTGTTCCGTCGGGCATCACCTCGTAGTTCAGATCCCCGAGTCGACGAAGCACTTTGTAAGGTCCAAAGTATCGTTTCAGCAATTTCTCACTGAGGCCGCGGCGACGGATGGGCGTCCACACCCACACCCTATCTCCGGGCTGGAAGTGGACGTCCCTGCGACGAAGGTTGTAGCGGCCGGCGTCGACCCGTTGCTGGTCTTGAATCAGGAGTCGGGCGAGCTGGCGGACTTCTTCGGCCCGTTGAGCAACCACCTGGGCGTCGTCGCTGTCATTGTCAGCTGGCTCATGGGGCAGCATCGCGTCCAGCATGGTCGTTACCTTCCGACCATGTACCAGCTGGAAAGGTGTGAATCCTGTGGTCTCTTGCACCGCCGTATTGTAGGCGAATGAGCCGTGTTGCTCATCCGACCTCGAATGAGCAACACGGTTCTCGAATTTACCAGAACTTCGTCAGAGTCAGAGTGAACAAAAATGCGTCCAAGCGGCCAGGATTCGAACCCAAGCTTTCTGCGTGGAAGGCACGCGCGATAACCGTTAGGCCACGAGCGCGCTGCCTGCTTGGTCAGCTGCGCTCGCGGCAATATATATATATATATATATATATATATATATATATATATATATATATATATATATATATATATATATATATATATATATATATATATATATATATATATATATATATATATATATATATATATATATATATATATATATATATATATATATATATATATATATATATATATATATATATATATATATATATATTTTGTTGCGGGAGCCTCAGCTCATGGGCTAAACGGGCAACCCAGAATTCAGTCTCCTGTCAAAGTGCGGCGTCGCCCACGCTGAGGCAGGGTGTCAAGGTTTTTGAGACGGTACGTTACGGGTCCAAGTTGCCTGCTGATCTTGAAAGGTCCTCAGTATCTGGGCAAAAGCTTTTCCAAGTGCTGCGGACGTCTCAGGTGCCTTCGAAGAAGCACCACATCACCTGGTGAAAACGACGGCAATGAGGTGCCTCTGTTGTGACGTTCGGCAAACTTTGATTGCTTATTTATAATTGCCAGCCGAGCAAGTTTACTTGCTTCACTTAGTCGTTCAGCGAAGTTCTCTTCATACCCTCGCGCCCGACGGGTCCACGCAGCGCCCATCGATGATTCCTGCGGAAGCGCCGGGAGTCTTCCGTAAACAAGCTCAAATGGAGATTTTGGCGGTCACTTCCTGTTGTGAAGTGTTCAAAGCGAACGCCGCTGTTCCAATGAACGTGTCCCAGTTCTTGTGAAAGTTATTGACGAACGCAGCTAATATATCTCCAATGCTGCGGTTTGTACGCTCTACTATGTCATTCGTTTGAGGATGGTAGGGTGAAGCGGCCGCATGTTCAATTCCGTAATCTCGCAAAGCACAACCGAAATTACGGGACATAAATGACGTTCCTCTCTCAGATATTATCAGGCGGGGTGTTCCATGCCTCAATACAAGGTTTTTGTTGACGAAGGCCACGAGATGCACAGCTGAGGTATCGGGGACTGCCTCCACTTCGACCTACTTCGTCAGGTAGTCCGTTGCGACAACGACGTACTTGTTTCCATCATCAGATTTTAGAAACGGCCCTGGTGATCAATTCCAACTACCTCAAACGGGCTGCCTGGAAGTGGTATTTGCTGTAGCTCGGTCTTCGCCGGCTGTGATGGTGTTTTCCGCAGTTGGCACGTTGCGCGAGACGCGACGTACTGTCGGACATCCGTCCTGAGGTGCGGCCACCAAAATCTCTTCGCGACTTTGTCAAGCGTCCGGCGTTGCCCGAGATGACCCGCAGTTGGAGCATCATGGAACATCTCAAGAACGTTCCGACGCATTTTGGGGGGAACTACGGGGAGCCACGGTCCTGAGGGATGTGCTCGATGACACAGCAGACCGTCCCGAAGCTGGTAGTACGCTCCTAGACGCCGTAAGCGACGTTCTGAAAGTCCCGGTTTCCCGCTAACTTTGTCATAAAGCAACTGGATTATGTTGAATGTGTCACATTCCTCTGCTTGCGCCGACCGCAAATCTAAGAGTGCGAGTACAGGAGCAACTCTGGCGTCTTCGATGGGATGGGGTGCCGTGAGAGGCAGTCGGCGTCTTGGTGCTGTTTCCCACTTCTATGAACGATCGAAAAGTCCAACGCTTGCAGTTTCATTGTCCACCGAGTCAATTTCGGAGTAAGATCGGTTGTTGACTGAAGCCAACGGAGAACAGAGTTATCTGTCACGACTGTAAAATGCTTTCCGTAGATGTATGGACGGAACTTTTCCACTGCCCAAAAAACAGCGAGGCACTCGAGTTCTGAAGAATGACATCGACTTTTTGTTTCGCTGAGTGTGCGGCTTGCGTATATGTCGGGATGTTCTACTCCTGTAGTGTCCCTCTGGAGAAGAGCAGCGCCAAGCCCTTCGCCACGGGCATCCGTGTGAATGAACGTCGGTGCTTCTTCTGAAAAATGAGCCAGGGTTGGTGGTTCAAGAAGTGCTCTTTCGATATCAGCAAAAGAAGCTTGTTCTTTTGGGCACCAACGCCGCTTGGTGTCTTTTTTAAGAAGCTCAATCTGTGGAGCAGCTCTGAGAGAGAAGTTTCTTACAAATCGACGAAAATGGACGCAAAGCCTAAAAAGCTTTTCAACTGCTTCGTGGTAGTGGGTTCAGGAATATTGGCTAGCGCTGCCAGCTTGGTTGGATCCAGGCGAATAGCCTCTTTGTTGACAACATGCCCTAAGTAAATGACTATGTCGCATCCGAAGAAACATTTCGATGGTTTCAGACGGAGATGCGCATTGGTGAGGGCATTCAGCACTGGACGTAGGCGGTGCTGGTGTTCTTCAAAGGTGTCAGCGTATACAATGACATCATCAAGATAAACTAACCCCATCGTCCACTTCAGATGTCCAAGCACCCTATCCATGAGGCTTTGGAAGGTCGCAGGTGCATTGCAGAGTCTGAATAGAAGACGGTTAAACTGGAACAATCCGACAGGAGTCACAAAGGCAGTTTTTTTTCGGAATCTTTCGGCTCCAGCTCCACTTGCCAATATCCGGACATGAGATCTAGAGTAATAAAGTAGCAGGCACCATGAAGGCGATCAAGGGCATCGTCAAGTCGTGGAAAAGGATACACGTCTGGTTTTGTTATGCTGTTAAGGTTCCTGTAGTCCACGCAGAATCTTGTAGAGCCGTCTTTTTTTCTAACCAGGACAACTGGTGTGGTGACTACCAAGGACTGTTAGAGCTAGTTATAATGCCTCTTTGAAGCATGTCGTCTACCTGGTGGTTTATCTCCTTCTTTCTCTCATCGAAACACCTCTTGGATGTGGAGCGTGATCACCAGTATTGATGATGTGGCGCAGAAGTGGTGTGCACCCTAGCTCTTCTGGTGGAATAGCAATGCACTGTTTAAAGTCCAAGAGCAGATCTTGTATCTGTGCCTTTTGTTGTTCTCTTAAGTTGCGGCCGAAATTAAATTCCGGCCACGGAAGATCACTAGCTTTTTCAAGGCAATCTTGTGGGAAAGACATCGTTGGTGCCGCACTAATTGTCGCGACAGTGGCATGTGAGAGGGCAAATGTCACAGGTTCGAAGACTTCACCGGATTCAAGGAGCAGGTCACTATTCGTCGGGTTTAAAAATGGAAGCATCAAACTCCCCTTCTCGCAGGAAACAAGGCAGCGAGGTATAGCAAACTCCATACCAGACGAGATTGTAGCAGTGATTCAACTAGGATATCTCTTGACGTCATGGAACCTGGAATTATTGCTGTAGCCCAAACTGCAGATAACTTAGGTACAACAATATCCGATGCTGCGACAATACGGAACACCTTCTGTGGTTTTCGATTGACCATTGGTGCTATTAGTGTAGACACAAATGTTGTAGCAGTTGCGACGGTCGGACATACTTGGGCTGCAGCGGTCTTCCTCAGGTTTTTTAAGCTGGACCACGCTAGGACAAATCCATCGAATAAGCTTTCAAAATTCGAGGAAGTTGCTTGTTTGTTTCCTCCGCTACCTCCTTAGGTCAACTCCGTCGCAGACCAACTAGGCTGATCGCCAATACTCAAAGTTGGTAGGGCTGACAAACAATGTTCACCTCCTCGAAAGGATAGTGAGAGCTGGACGTTTGAACACCAGTCACGGCCGAGTATCATTGACCATTGTGCCTTGCGCACAATTACAAAGGGGAGGTTGACTGTTGTTCCTAAGGTTTATACAGTCAACGAGATCTGTCCTTCCTGTTCGATTGTAGAACCGTCGGCTGATATAAGACAGACGGTACCAGGAAGTGCTTTGGGCGTGGTACACTTCGCCGATTGCAGTAATGCCTAATCACTTAGTCTTACTGCAGCTCCGCTGTACACGATAGCATTCACATGTTGTCCCAACTCATGAAGATGAACGGAAAGACATGGCGTTGGTAAGGTGCGCAGTGACGTTGTCACCAGAGGAATATGATGCACTACATGAGACTCAACCTTGCCAGGGTCACTGTCGCTTGAAACGTTTGGCGTAGGTATAGGTTGCGTTTTGCACGGGGCCAAATGATTTGGGCAGGATCGAGCTAAGTGCCCAATGTCACCACACATGAAGCAACGACGTTTACTTGAACGTCCCGGAGAAGATCGTTGAGCCAGTCCCGGAAGCTGGATTCCAGATGTCGACACCATGTCCATTGCTTTGTTGGCTGCTTGAACTTCGAGTGCTCGAGCCAGTGCTGCTCGAGTCATGGTTGGGTGGGCGAGTCGCACAAGAAGCTGAATGTAGGTGTTTTCAATTGCGTCGATGAAGGCAGTGGTTTCTTGCTGCTCCACGTCGACTTCCGTACATCCGACGAGCGCTCTTCTCACCATCCGCTGCATTACGTCAGCTAGCTCCTGGAGTGTGTCCGTGCCTTGGCGGGGGTGCTTCAAAGCAGTCAGGTGAAATTGCTGGAGATGTTCATCACCAAAGCGGGACTTTAGGGCTTCTATGAGTAGCTGATATGAGGAACGCCTTGTTGCAGACATGCTCTCCAAACATTCAGCAGCGTTCACCCTCAACTGGGCAACCATTGCACGAGCTCTGGACGCTGCGTCGAACCCGTAAAAGTCTGCAACCGTTTTGAATTGGATGATGCAGGCTTGCCAAGACGACTACCCATCGAATGTCGGCGGCTTGAGTGGCCGTCCGTGGTGCACAGCCAGTCGAATCCGAGATTCCACGGACGAAAGGCCATCATTGAGGCGTTGCCCTACATCGGCAACCAGGCGTTCGACCGCAGTTTCCAGCAGAGACAGACGGGTTGCGAGGCAATCGTCGAGGGTTCCAAGCAGGTTCACAATGTCCGTAGCACTCCTTTCGGCGAGCAGATTAGCTGACCGCTCCGTGATTTTCATCGCCACGGAAGTTGAGATTACGCCACTTGCCTCCGATTGGGTTGCCATTTCGTAATCCCACTGCTGCCACCAAATGTTGCGGGAGTCACAGCTCGTGGGCTAAACAGGCAACCCAGAATTCCGTCCCCCGTTCTCCACACGACCTGTTCTTCTTCTCCTCCTTTTCTTCCTTTTCCTTGACCGTTACAATATATATATATATATATATATATATATATATATATATATATATATATATATATATATATATATATATATATAAGTAGAAGCCACCGAGGGTCAAACATACTTGGAAGGTTTAATTCAACATGCATATTCTGTATAACTTATACATGTTGAATTAAACCTTCCAAGTTTGTTTGACCCTCGGTGGCTTCTACTTTTATAAAAATACGCCTACAGCCTACTTAGCCCCAAGATGTCATTATATATATATATGTGGCGACATAGGCTGAGGCGAGCCCAACAGCAAGCCAGGCCTGCACAGGAGGCCACGCGCTAGCCCAAACGGGCGACAGAAGAGGAAATAAACACTAGACCTAAGAGGTATTTTGAAGACAGTCGTCCTTTGAATTCGTCTCGTTGAACATTTCAACTCCAACAAATTGGTGACCCGGACGAACGACTCCTTCACGATTCTTCACCCTCTTCAAAGATGGATTTGGCTGACGGTGAATCGCCTGCGACGGAAGTAATTCCATCGGGATCTTTGGCGGCATTCCAAATCAAGCTGCCGACATTTTGGGCAAAGAACGCTACGATTTGGTTTGCTCAGGTTGAGGCACAATTCCAGCTTCATCACATCACCTCACAAACAACGAAATACCTCCACGTGGTCTCGTCGCTGCCAGCCGAACTTGCCGACGAGCTAGAAGACATCCTCGCAGCTCCGGCCACATCGAACCAGTACGACGTTCTTAAGGCAGCCATCCTAGCCCCGAAGACCCCGTCAGAGCGCAGCCGACTTCAACACCTGCTCAACATGAAGGAGCTCGGCGATCAACGTCCCTCTTAGCTACTGCGCCGGATGCGGCAACTTATGGCTGACGTGACTACCGAGGCCGATACATCGCTCCTTCGTGAGCTATTTTTGCAGCGCTTACCACACAGCATGGTACCCATTCTGGCAGCGGCCGAGGACATGTCCCTGGATCAATTGGCGAACTTGGCAGATAGGATAAGAGAGTACTCCACTCCCTCAATTTCCGCCACGTACAGACCCTCACACCAAGCGGCAAACCCTCCGTCTCGATCTACGGAAAACAATATGGAGACTCGACTCAGTCGTTTGGAACAAGCGATTCAAGATCTACAGCTGTCTCGCCGACCAAGGCGCATTTCCCGTCCCCGGGGAAGATCCCGCCGCTCTTCTTCAGACCCTGTTTCCTCGAACGCCAGTTTCTGCTGGTATCGTCAGACGTTCGGACAAGAAGCGCGCACGTGTTCTCAGCCTTGCACATGGCAGGGAAACTAGAAAACCTGGCACTGGTAGCGGCAGGTGATTCCAGGTTACACGAAAGCCGCCTTTTTTATGTATTGGATCGTGTCACGCGACAACGCTTTCTTGTTGACACCGGCGCAGAAGTCAGCGTTCTGCCAGTATCACCTTCCGAAAAACGCCGGTTGTCCCAGACCTCGCCTCTTCGAGCCGTAAACTGTTCAT
This sequence comes from Ixodes persulcatus, assembly GCA_013358835.2. Taxonomy (NCBI): domain Eukaryota; kingdom Metazoa; phylum Arthropoda; class Arachnida; order Ixodida; family Ixodidae; genus Ixodes; species Ixodes persulcatus. The sequence goes on from JABSTQ010010022.1 coordinate 274,084, forward strand.
CCATTGCTACGTATGGTCAACGCTCGCTGACCATCGACTTGGGCCTACGCCGCACGTTCCGATGGATTTTTATTATTGCGGATATCAGCATTGCGATCCTGCGGGCCGACTTCCTAAGTCACTTTAACCTAAGTGTTGACATGAATTCTCGCCGCCTTGTTGATACTACGACCCGGTTGTCCATTCATGGCATAACCTCCCACTACATTGTGTCCGAAGTCCGCCCAGCACCCCCCACATCGAAGTTTGAGGAGCTCCTGAGTAAATATCCGGACATACCAAAGCCCACAAACTTGAACCAACCGGTCAAGCACGCTGTCACACACCATATCGTGACCAATGGACCTCCAGTATTTGCAAGACCACGTCGTCTCACGAGAGAACGCCTGACAGTGGCCCGACGGGAATTCGATCATATGCTGCAGCTTGGCATAATTCGACCGTCTGCAAGCAATTGGTCTTCCCCCCTCCACCTGGTCCCAAAAGCAACCGCTGGCGTTTGGCGTCCCTGTGGCGATTATCGCGCAGTTAATGCCCACACCTTGCCTGATCGGTACCCTCTTTCACATATACAAGATTTTACAGCAAATCTTGCTGGTAAGAGTATTTACAGCGAGTTAGATTTGGTCAAAGCGTATCATCAGATACCCGTTGAACCCTCTGACATCCCGAAAACGGCCATCACCACTCCTTTCGGGCTTTTCGAATATGTACGAATGCCATTTGGATTGCGCAATGCAGCGCAAACATATCAACGCTTTATAAATGAAGGGACAAGAGGCCTCGACTTCGTTTTCGCCTACCTTGAGGATCTCCTCGCCGCGAGCACTTCCACGGACGAACACGAACAACATCTCAAACTCCTTTTCGACCGCCTTCAGTCCTTCGGCTTAATCATCAATCCAGGCAAGGGCGTATTCGGAGCCTCCGCAGTCGACTTTCTTGGCCATCATGTAACGGCCGCCGGTGTCACACCATTGGAGGACAAGGTTCAAGCGGTGCGTAATTTCCCGCAACCTACATCACTGCGCAAGCTCCGCGAGTTCCTTGGCCTTCTCAACTTTCACCGACGTTTCATTCCTGACTGCGCTCGTATTCTCCAACCCGTTACCGACCTCCTCAGAACAAGGAAAGGTCCTAATACAACCGTGGAGTGGTCAGCGGAAGCAGCGTCTGCTTTCTCGAGCGCGAATATGCCCTGGTTGACGCCACTCTCCTCGTCCACCCGAAAACTGACGCTCCCATACGACTAATGAGAGATGCCTCAAATATTGCAGTTTGTGCCGTCCTACAACAATATACTGAGGGAGAATGGCGCCCGCTCGGATTTTTCTCCCAGAAGTTAAAACCAGCTGAGTCAAGATAAGCACATTTGGACGCGAATTGCTGGCCATCTTCCTGAGTGTGAAACATTTCCGTCACAACCTGGAAGGCAGTACGTTTTACATACTAACAGACCATAAGCCTCTCACCTTCGCATTCAGAGGCAATCACACAAACTACTCCGCTCGTGAGATAAGACAGCTAGGATTTATCTCCGAACTCACTGTCGACATCCGACACGTGCCAGGATCAGAAAATACCGCTTCGGACGCTTTTTCGAGAGTGGAGACCCTCTTCATCCAACCTGTCACAGTGGATTTTCAAGCGATGGCCCAAGCACAACACAATGATCCTGATCTAGTTGCAGAGCAACAAAAGGAATCATCACTGAAAGTAAGCGATATTCCATTACGACTTGCCTCATCAACTATCACTTGCGATCTATCAACCGACACACCACGCCCTTACGTACCTCTGCCGTTCCGGAGAACAGTATTTGAGGCCCTACACAATGCTAGACATCGGGGAATTCGCTCCACACAGCGGCTGGTCACTGCCCGCTATGTATGGCTCAGCATAAATGGTGACGTACGTCAGTGGACCAAGAATTGTCTCCAGTGTCAGCGGGTCATGATCATCAGACTTACAGTAACACCCCTAGTTCATTTCCAGCTCCTCAAAATAAGGTTTGACCACATACATCTCGACCTGGTTGGACCTTTGCCTCCATGATAAGGTTTCAGATACCTCCTCACCTGCCCAGATAGGTATACCAGATGGCCGGAGGCGATAACACTCCCAGACATCACGGCCGAAACCGTTGCCGATGCCTTTGTAATGCACTGGATTTCTCGTTACGGGTGCCCCTCCACCATCCCAACGGACAGGGGACGACAATTCGAGTGTGCGTTATTCACAGCACTGACCCAACTCCTTGGTGCGCGCCACATCCTGACCACAGCATACCTCCCTTCCACCAACGGGATGGTGGAGCGGCTACACCGTCAACTCAAGGCTGCACTCGTAGCTCAAGATGACCACCCTCATTGGCTTCAACATCGTCCCCTGGTTCTCCTGAGCATAAGATGTGCCTTCAAGCCTGATCTTGAGTTCACATCATTCGAGCTAGTATACGGTGCCACACCTAGGCTCCTCGGGGAGTTTTTCACCCCACAGGATGAGAACGTATCATCTCCGTCAACCTACGTGAATAGATTGCGCGAGTTCTTTCGACATATCCAGCCAACTTCCCCTCGACACTTGTCTCACCGAAATCTCTTCAGGTCTCAAGATCTAGAGTCGTGCACACATGTTTTCGTACGCAGTGATCTAATCAAAAAGAGCCTTACTCCGGCGTACGACGGACCCTTTAAGATTCTCCAACGCTCTATGAAAGCAATGACATTGGACGTCAACGGCCGTCAGCAAGTCGTCACAGTCGATAGGATCAAACCTGCTTATACCGACACACCTTCACCCTCTCTTTCATCAACCACATTGTTTTCAGGAACTGAGTCACCGGAAACATACCACTTCCAACCTAAGAATGTAACGTGGGCCCCAACTTCGTAGCACTCAGAGTTTCCCTGCAAGCACCAATCTTTGGACACACCCTTAAGATTGAATGTATGATTCTGATAGAACAATTATCTGCGAGACCAACACGATTTCTGCCTACACCGCACTCCAAGACCGCTGCTCTTGAAGATACGGGATCCTCCGCCGCGACAGACATTTATACACATAGGCTGAGGCGAGCCCAACAGCAAGCCAGGCCTGCACAGGAGACCACGCGCTAGCCCAAATGGGCGACAGAAGAAGACGAAATAAAGACTAGACCTAGGAAGTTTTTCGAAGACAGTCGTACTTTGAATTCGTCCCGATGAATATATATATATATATATATATATATATATATATATATATAGAGAGAGAGAGAGAGAGAGAGAGAGAGAGAGAGAGGGAAAGATGGAGAGAGGTAGGTTTTGGGTCAATTCTTGAACTAAAGCAAAACGCAATCGCCAGCTTGGCGATTTTTTGTTTTTGTTTTAGGTTATTGATCACTGAAGTGCCCAAGGCAATTTTTTTCGTACCCGTCGTGAATCGCACGAATCGTTACATTGTCACTTCTTAAACAGTTGCACTAGAACCTCTCTGTAACATTCTCAAAATAGATTTCACTATGCTTTTATTAAAGTCCAACATACTTTAACTGATTTCGGCGAGCGTGTTGAAATTTGTAGATACTTAAAATTCAGGGGCTTCCAGAAAGTGCAAATTTTGAAAAAAAAAGTTTGACTTTGCGCATGTGCGCGTTGTAATGCAGCGCTCGCTGCCGTGGCTTAAAAAAACTAGGCCTCTGCTTTTTTCATAATTCGGGTACTTTTTTTGAAGCCCGGAAAAACGAACTATGTTAGAGGTTTCTTGATAAAAACTACTGCCTTTGGTGTCTCTGAGGAGACTTTACAACTTTGTCATTTGAACTTTTGCTGAAAGTGAATATTTCAAATTAATTAATTGTTTATAATTAAATAATTGTTTCATTTGGAAAAATGCAATAAAATAGCGTGACTTGCTCCGAACAATGAACAAACTTATTCGTTTGGTTTCGTCTTCCTAAAATGCACCTTTATATTTTTAAACCTTTACTCAATTTACGTGGAATACCCTATATACTGTAAACGACTTCAGTTTCGCGAATCGCCTAGAATTTGCGAAAAATAGGTCCCGCGAACAATTCCGGTAAAATGTGAAAACATTGGAATCTATATTGAGATCCCAGAGCGTCGCGAAAATTAGAACCGGCGAATTATTCATATATATATATATATATATATATATATATATATATATATATATATATATATATATATATGGGTGATTTCATTTCAACTCAGGCACGGATTTAGGGTCGAATTTTTAATTTTGACGAAAAAAATATATGTTTTTGGGCAATTTCTATAATAAAAGAAGACGCAAACGGCAATTTCGTCGGATTTTTTGTTCTCAAGTTATGGACCGTTGAAGCAGCCAAGGTGGAAACTGACGTTTTTCCAGCTTACCGGAGGCGCCATGTTTCACTCCATCCCTTTTCCCTACTTTTTACGCTACATCAATATAACTTTTTGGGAACACTCTAGACATAGCTTTTTTCATGCTAATTAAGCGTCTAGGTCATAACATTCTTAATTATATTTTTTTTATTTGTCAAACCTTCTCTCTGCGACGATATTTGACGATGTTCAGCAAGCTCTGTTGTGTGACCTATTCAACATAATTTTATGATCTTTATATCTCTGTAAAGCCCCAATTAAGCTCTTTCTTTCAAGTATAATTGCAATATTTTGCAATAAGTATATTATGCGCTACATGTGCCTGAAAAACGAACATTTCGAAAAACTCGCAAGTTTGGAGTCGATTTTCTAAAAAAACACACATTTTATTTCTTTTATTTTTTATTCACAGTTAGTTAATATAGTAGTCTATCAGAGACAACCAACAGAAATTGTAATACATTGTTTGTATGGCCGCTATTAAGACTCAAATCTCGTGCTAAGAGCGTTTTGAACGGGACTTCGCACAGGCGGTCTGCTGAGCAGACTTTTGGCCTATGTCAGGTTTTCTAATTATCGTTAGCAGTTACCTCAATATCCAACCATAAACATAAATAAAATTTGGAGTAGTGTACTAAAAACAAATTCCTTCGAAGTCCGTATCCACAAGTGCGGGCACAGCGCTCGCTATACTTCCTCCCAATACGGGGGAATGCAGATCGTTAGACAATTCGTCTAAGGCCTTTTGCTTTCGGCTTTGAGTTTGAAATACCGAACTTGACATGTAATTGTCATATTTTTTTATGTCAAACAGATATGCAGTGCATATACGTATGTACGATTTAGTATGTGACGCTTAGGAAGTCCGGTTTATTTTGTGCGCGTACGGATTCTTTCGTAAAATAACAAGCATTTCGTAGCGTGTAAGGCTTCAAACGTGCTAGTCATGTGTTTAGGTTTTATTTCTATTTTCGGTGATTCATGCCGCGTTACTTAAGACTTTTTCCTCTTGACTTAAGTTTGTCCGGGAGTCTAGATGTTACGTATCTTCTCCGTCAATACATAGGGCGAAGCGCCCACACCTTGCAAATCACGCCAGTGTCAAGTAAATAAATATTGTTAGGATAAATATTGTTGCTTCACTTGATTTTATGCTCAGATATTGAGGTAAGTACTAATATTAAATAGAAAACCTTACATAGGTCAAAATTCTGCTCAGCTGAGCGTCTATGCGAAGTCCCGTTCAAAACTCTCACAGCACGATATTCGAGTCCTAATAGCGGCCATACAAACAATATATTACAACTTCAGTTGGTAGGTCCTGACAGATTACTATATTACCTAACTGTAAATAAAAAATGAAATAAATAAAAGCTTTTTTTTTTAGAAAATCAACTTCAAACTTGCAAGTCTTTCTTTAGAAAAACGTGCAAGATTGAAGTCAATTTTCTAAAACAAAAACACCTTTTATTTTTGTTATTTTTTATTTACAGTTAGGTAATATAGTAGTCTGCCATGACCTACCAACAGAAATTGTAATATATTGTTTGTAAGGCCGCTATTAGGACTCGAATCTCGTGCTGTGAGTGTTCTGAACGGGTCTTCGCATAGACGCTCAGCTGAGCACAATTTTGACCTATGTAAGGTTTTCTATTTAATGTTAGCACTTCCCTCGATATCTGAGCGTAAAAGCCAGTGAAGCAACAATATTTATCCTAACAATATTTATTTACTCGGCACTGGCGTGATTTGCAAGGTGTGAGAGCTTCGCCCTTTGTATTGACGGAGAAGATACGTAACATCTAGACTCCCGGACAAACTTAAGTCAAGAGGAAAAAGTCTAGGTAACGCGGCATTAATCACTGAAAATAGAAATGAAACCTAAACACCCGATTAACACGTTTGAAGCCTTACACGCTACGAAATGCTCGTTATTTTACGAAAGAGTCCGTACGCGCACAAAATAAACCGTACTTCCAAGCGTCAGATACTAAATCGTACATAAGTATATGCACTGCATATCTCTTTGACATAAAAAAAAAAAAAAATATGACAATTACATATCAAGTTCGGTATTTCAAACTCAAAGCCAAAAGCAAAAGGCCCCAGAGGAATTCTCTAACGATCTGCATTCCCCCGTATTTGGAGGAAGTAAGCGCTGGGCCGCACTTGTGGATACGGACTTCGAAGTAATTTTTTTTAAGTACACTACTCCAAATTTAATTAATTTTTATGGTTGGGTACTGAGGTAACTGCTAACGAAAAATAGAAAACCTTACATAGGCCAAAATTCTGCTCAGCAGAGCGCCTGCGCGAAGTCCCGTTCAAAACGCTCAAAGCACGAGATTCAAGTCTTAATAGCGGCCATACAAACAATATATTACAATTTCTGTTGGCAGTTCCTGATAGACTACTATATTAAATAGCTGTGAATAAAAAATAAAATACATAAAAAGTGGGTTTTTTTAGAAAATCGACTCCAAATTTGCTAGTTTTTCGAAATTTTCGTTTTTCAGGCATATGTAGCGCATTAATTACTTATTGCAAATTATTGACATTATACTCAAACAAAAGAGCATAATTGGAGTTTTACAGTGATATAAAGAACATAAAACTATGCTGATTAGGTCACACAGCACAGCGCGCTGAACTTTGTCAAATATCGACGCAGAGAGTCGGTTTGACAAATAAAAACAATCATTAAGAATGTTATGACCTAGACGCTTAATTAGCATAAAAAAGCCTACGTCTAGAGTATTTCCAAAAATTTATATTGATATAGCGTAAAAATTAGGGAAAAGGGATGGAGATGAAATATGACACCTCCGATAAGCTGGAAAAACGTCAATTGCCACCTCGGCCGCTTCAACGGTCTATAACTTGAGAACAAAAAATCCGACGAAATTGACGTTTTCGTCTTCTTTTATTATAGGAATGGCCCGAAAACATATATTTTTTTCGTCAAAATTAAAAATTCAACCCTAAATCCGTGCCTGAGTTGAGATGAAATCACCCATATACCTGGGCGTACCAACCGGGGGGGCAAGGGGGGCGCTTGCCCCCCAGCTCTCAGAGCGGGGGGGCAAGGCATGTGTTTTGCCCCCCCCCCCCCCCCCCCCTGAAACAGCCGCCACTGGGCAGGGCAAACACTGGCCGGTGGCGCCCAAGGGATGGGCACCGCTCCAGGCCTTGGGGGAGGGGGGGGGGGGGGCGGCGGGGGTCTGGTTTGCCACCCCACCCCCCCCCCCCCCCCCACTCAAAAACAAGTTGATACGCCACTGCCCATATATATATATATATATATATATATAGATAGATAGATAGATAGATATATACATGATAAAGGATTAGAATTTTGAACGCAATAGTAAATTTAGATAAATGAAAACGTCAGCAGAAAACACTTAGAAACTTAGAACTTCAAAAATTTAAAACTTTATTTCCCAACCGTTTCTCCGGGAGGACGTACCGGATTCGTGAGGAGTTCGACAAACAGTAAAATTTCACTCGCGAATACATCAGTGAAGGCACAAGAATAAGTAAGGGCAAGAAGGATACAACGCCACATGTGGAAAGACATAACAAAACAAATCCAAAAATAGGCAAGATACAGGAAGAAGCAGCAAATAAGGAATGTCTGGCCGCAGCAGCAACAGAGACCCGGGGCTAGCCGGCGCGACAAAAAGTGGCGGATGTGACAACAAACACAACAACACACACACAAAAAGGAAGTAAATTGGCTGTCCGCTAACTTCAAAGAGGCACGCGCACATACGCAAACCCGATACACGTTTTGCGTCGGTCCCGTCCCCTCCCGGCGTGCGGGAGGGCCGGGGGGTGGTCGGCGTTACAAATGGGGGTGCCGCAGAGCGAAGCGTTAAACAATTGGGCAATCGACTTAGAAGGCCCAGCCGTTGGCGCCAACGATATAAAGGAAGCCCAGAAACACCGAGGATGTCACGAAATGCAAGTGTCGACCACACGAACACCCTGCCCTCCTCAAAAACTCAAGATGTAATGACAGCTGTAACAGAGCTTGCTGCTTTTTTTTTTGTTTTTTGTTCCGGCGGACAGTGTGTTGAATTTATATATTAAATATGATTCGCGGGTATCTAGGTCGTAGTGAGACTGGAAGCCTGACTGAAGGATGGAAGCCGTTACGTTTTTAATTTTATGTTCAGGGAGTGGCATATATCTTGAGAAGGGGAGATCGGGAGTAGATTTTTTATGAGCCTTATGGTTGTTAAAGTGCAACCGAAACGGGGTGTCTGTTTGTCTAATATACTGCATGTTACATACTGAGCAATGCAGTAGGTACACTACATTTCGTGAGTCGCAATTGAAGCTACCCTTTATGTTGTAGAAGAATTTTGATTTCGAGGTTATGACTCCGTTGGTTGGAACCATATAGGGGACATACTTTGCAGACTGACTTGTTACATGACCAAGATCCATTACTTTTGGGGGGAGTTAATCTGGAGGAGGTTATAAATTATAATATCACCCAGGTTTCTTCCTCGCCGGTATACGGCCCGGTTTTCTTGGGTACCACTTCCGTCATTCGATAGCTCTGCTTTAATATGTTGTAATGCCTGCGAAGAATTGCATTGATGTTCGGGATATTAGCAGAGAAAGTGAGAACAAAATTGGTCTCGCGAACTTTGGGGCCGTCTATGCCTTGTCGCTGAAGAGTGTCCACTCGGTTTAGATTTTGAGCCTTTTGGATTCCGTCGTTTATTAGTTGCTGAGGATATTTCTGTGTAGTCAGTACTTCACGCAGTGTGTGTTTGAAACAAAATCGTCTTCATTCGAGCAAACTCCGTCTGTAGCGGTGTGCCCACGGCTTTAAGGAATACCTGTCTTACAATGTCGCGGATAAGAGCTGCCTAAGTAAAGAAGTTGCTGCCGGTCGCTGGTTTTACGGTACTGGTTAGTTTCAAGTTTACTTCTATTTAATTTTACTGCTGCGTCCGGGACGTTTATACTCTGCTTGCAGTACGAGTGGGAGAAGTGAATGAAAGGGTGGGCTACTTTGAAGGTATCGATGATATTTAGCACCTTAGTTGTATCCCTGTCATTAATATATCATTTATATAGCGTTTCTAGAGAATTGGCAACATGGTCCGATTTGAAAGAAAATGGGATTCCAGGACCCCCTTAAAAATGTTAGCGTAGTTAGGGCCTATTTTTGTACTCATGAATGTTCCACTTACTTGCACATAGTGACGTTCATTAAACTCGAAGGTGTTCAGTTTCAGTATGAGTCGGAGCAAAATGAATAATGTATTAGCGTCAACTGGTTTGTCAGATATCAGGGGCTGGTACACAGAGAAAGTTGACCTGATGCCGACAGCATGCGGGATGTTCGTATAAAGAGAGGACACGTCGAGGGTAACTAGAAAGGAATCGGCCTGGACATTAAGGTCGGCTATTTGTTCAAGAAAGTGAATAGTATCTTTTACGTAAGAGTCGAAGCTTTTGGGGATTACTTCTCAGTTATGTTGACAGTCTTTGTCAACATAACTGGAAAAGTGTTGAGTGACCGTGCCGATTCCTGAGATCATCGGACGCCCAGGGTTATTGGCTTTGTGGATTTTAGGGAACATATAAAATCTACCTGCACGTGAATGAAGCGGAATGAGTGTAAGGAATGTGGGCTCGTCGAGCATTTTAGTTCGATGATATATATATATATATATATATATATATATATATATATATATATATATATATATATATATATATTCGGAATCAATTTCTTAAACAAATTATAGTTTCTTTTTTTTTCCCTTGATTTGTTATTTGTAGCAAGGTATTATAGTGTTCTATGATAGCGTTTATTTAGGATCGGAAATAATGCTTCAATATTTTTAAATGTGTTGCAAAACGACAAGCTTTGTGGCAGGGTAAATATAATTTACGACGGATCATACAAAATTTCAATTATTTTTAAGCTCACATGTTAAGTTAATGTTAGGTAACTGGCAATATTTATGCCATAATAATGGCCAGAATAGCACCCATGCGAGGATGCAGCCACAAAACACTACTGAAAAGATTCAAGCTTTATTTGGGGTCAAATAAACAAATTACAATATTTTCTATTTATATTTAATGATCCACAAGCATATCCTGCTACTATTAAAATATGAAGCAAATAAAACAGATATATTTATAAAATCAATTTCAAATTTGCTACATTTTCGAAACATTGGATCGTCTAATGTACATAACGGACTTTATTTTGTATAAATGATGACGTAACATCTTAAATAGGTCACAAGTAGAAATCATGCGAAATTTGACCAAAATAAATTTTATTCAATTATTTAAAAAAATATTTTTTATTCATTAATTACAACGCAAATTATTTCCAGGGTATCACAGACAAGTCCTAGTGCCGTATTTTCAAAGTAAGAAAATAGCATGCGGCCCGACGGGTAGGACGTGGGGGATATATGTCAATTCTTGCCTCGGCCTCTTGAGTAATCAACACCATAAAAAAAAAATGTACGCCAAACATGTCAATTGAGATCTCATTCATTTCAGTGATTCTCCCAACACGTATATTTTTCGGTCAAAATTAAGAACTCAACCCTAAAACCGTATCTTCAACTGTGATGAAACCCGTTTTCTGCCAGCTGTCGGAAATCGCATGTTTGACTGCTCGTTATTTTGTCATTCCACTACGGCACTAGGACTATTTTGTGACATTCTCAATCTCTATAGTTATTGATAATAAAATAATGAAATATATTTTCACAATATTGCCGCGGGCGCAGCTGGCCAAGTAGACAGCGCGCTCGTGGCGGTTATTGATCTTGGCTTCGGTTCCTGGTTGTGGATGCCCCTTTTTGTTTTTTCTGTAAATGTCGCCTTCTGGCAAATTCGATAACCCTGTTGTTTCTTCGAGGTTGGAATATTCTACGCGCCGTACCTTCTATATAAATTGTTCCAGAAGCCCACGCATGTAAATAATTGGCTAAGCGTGGCGTGCCGGAGCCAGTCTCGCCCCAGCGTTCGATCCTGCTGTTTCGCCGCCTGCGAAGCTAACCTTTTTCTGAATTGTTTTGGGCACAAGTTCACCCCATAAAACATTTTGTTTGCTTCAGTATTCATTGCCTCATCAATTGCCATTCGTGACATTATTAATGAAAATGTCGAACTGATGTTTTGCAAAGTTTGGCAAGTACTCAGGTGTGACCAATTTGATATATATTAATGCCCCCGATATGACCAGAAAGCTCGAGATCAACTATTTTTATTGCATTCACATTAAATGTGATATGCACAAAACAACACTTCATTTATACCGTATGAAAAGCGAATGTGCCAAAAATTGCAGATTTGGCAATTTGCCAAATTTTTAATTTGGCAATTTGCAGTTTGCCCCATCTAGCTTTTTCTCAAAAACACCATATTTATTTTCTTTATTTTTCATTATTAGCAACTGTTATTGTGGTTTATTAAAATATAAATAATAAGTATAGTCATTTTGTTTAAATGACAAACTATTAAAGCTTGAATATTTTCAGTTGTGCGTTGCGACTACGTCCTGGCATGGCTTTTAATCTGGCGAATATTGTGGCATGAATATAGTTAATTACCTAACATTATTGCTTCAGTTAACATGTAAGCTCAAAAATATTGAAATTGTGCTTAATGCGCAGTAACAGTTAGTTTACACTGCAACAAAGCTTGCCTTTTTACAACGCACATTTTACAAGGTTCAAGCCTTATTTCTGGTCATATAAACAAAACATATATTTATCTTTTATAATATAAAAATATCATACCCAAAATCGATCCTGGATTTGCTAGGTTTTCGAAGCATTCAATAATTCGAATGTACAGGGTGTCACAAAAAAAAATTACAGGGTGTTTTCGCTGCAAAAAAAAAAACTAGGCATCGCCGAACACTCATTATCCGCCCAAAGGTAGAGCTAGAGGTCACAACCAGATGCCAAAGTTTCAGACCGATCCGATAACTTAATCAAACGTTATAAATCATTTTCTGAAAATTTCAATGGGAAAATGGAGCCGATTTTCGCCTGTTTTCGGTTTCTGGTGCCGTAGAGCCCCATGTATTCGAAAACTCCGTCGGCCGCCATTTTCCCATTGAAATTTTCAGAAAATCCTATTATAACTTTTTATTAAGTTATCGGATCGGGCTGAAACTTTGGCATCTGGTTGTGACCTCTAGTTCTACCTTTGGGCGGAGAATGAGCGTTCGGCGATGCCTAGTTTATTTTTGCGGTAAAAAAGAACGTGTAAATTTTTTTGTGACACCCTGTATATGGCATTTTATTTTTTACAGATAATAGTCAATTTGTATACAATAGAAAATCTAAGCTTTCACGTTTTGGTGATATTGCCGCGCGCGCAGCCTGGCCAAGTAGGCAGCGCGGCCGTTGCCTAACGGTTATCGTGCTTGCCTCCCACGCGATGAACCAGGGTTCAATTCCTGGGAGCGACGCGTCTTTTATTTATCCTCGCAATTTTCGAGGTCCAAATGTTCTACGCACCGAACCTTCTACGCCGGGTGTTCCAGAAGCCCACGCGTGCACATAAGATCCTCCGCGTGCCGAGCCTCAAGCAGTCTCGCTCCAGCGGTTTCGCCGACATCAACGCCTGCGACGCTCACTTACTTCTATTTTGTTTTGGGCACAGGTTCGCCCCATTAAACGTTTAGTTTCTTCAGTTATTCTTCCGCCTAGTCATTCGCGACAATATCAACGTTATTAAAATATCTTACACGTCTCTTACGTAAGGTCTTCCAAACCTTTGCCAGAAATGATCACAGGGAGGTGGTTCGTTATTTTTTTAATATTATTTTACTCTCGAATATTATTTTTTTATGTATAATAAAATTCATATCACAGCGTCACTGAATAGCCGAAGTGCAGTAGTTTGAGAAGTGGCAAAATAGCGAGCACTCAAACAAGGCCATCTCCACAGGTGAGAAACCCGTAAGGTTTTTGCCTTGACCGTTTTGAGTGGTCACTAACTTGAGTATAAAGCAATCTGCCAAGCTTGCCGTTTACGCTTAATTACTAAAAAAAAAATCTCTCAAAACATTTTTTTTTTCAAAATTAAACATTTTACCCCAACACCGTGCTTGATTTGAGGTGCTGTTCCTATATATATATATATATATATGGGTTGTTTCATTTGGATTCAGGCAAGCAACGAGTGGCAGTCGGTATTTTTTATTTTGCTTCACATTTTCATATTTTGTGGAGCATGTTTCCAAGAAGAACAATCCTTTTTGTTTTAATGTCCTAACATGATTAGTTCCTGAAACAAAAATCTCAAAGAAGCGGGAAAGAACTACGAGGTTTTGACGATTGTCGTGTGTGGCGTTTTTGAATCACTCTCAATCTCAAAGTATTCAAAAGAGAGGGTCTATGTGTTTTTAGTGTGATATACATGCAAGTAGGTAAGACGACATTATAACTGCTATTTATTATTCGTCGCTCAAAGTTTTGTAAAAATCCCCAAACATGCCTGCGCGAACAACTGTGACCTAAATTGCGGATTTTATTTTGAGTCGACTATGTTTAGTATCGCTTTTAAAATAAAACCACGTGTAGAACCTTTCATTGCTTTTCAAATTAAGCAAATTTTGTGTTTTTATCATGTACGAGTACTGAGAAATAAATTATGAAACAGAGGGGGTTTTCACTTTTCGTCCAACTTCAGCACGCTATATAAAAAAAGAAACCCATTTTAATTTTTTTTTCTTTTTTTCGCGTCGCGTTCTCTTCACACCCTTACTTTAGGCAGAATACATTCCGTTAGAAGTATTTGCCTTGGTTTTGAGTTTTAAGCCTCTAAATATGCTTAAAAAGAGCAAATGCTGATGGTGGGTTTATAGGTTATAGCTGTATATTTTATTCTTTATTATAATAATCTAAGGGACGTTGAATAAATACTCATATAAAAACATGAATGCCGTTAGGCGTATAATAACAAGTTTGCAATTCCCAACGTCTAAACACTATAAAATCGCAACTGTCCGAAAGCGGGTTTTCAGACAATTTCCGCCGGTGCCATGATTGGAGGAGCCTCAAGCCTAAACCCTATGCGCTTCATAATCTATACTACGTTAGAAATATCAAAGTATAATATTGTAAAACATTAGAGTAAAATACACTTCCTATTGGAAACCTAGATTTTTATATGCCAAATTTTATATTTTTAATGCGAAATTCATGTTGATATCCGAACCGAATTATTTTTCAACATATTTAGAGGCTAAAAACTCAAAACCAGTACATATACCTGTAACGGAATGTATTCTGGGTAAAATAAGGATGTAAAAAAGAAAAACGCGAAGCAAAAAAAAAAAAAATAACAATGTTTTTTTTTTTTTTTTTTTTTATACAGCGTGCTGAAGTTGGACGAAAAGTGAAAACCCTCTTTGTTTCATAATTTATTTCTCAGTACACGTACATGATAAAAACACAAACTTTGCTTAATTTAGAAGGCAATGAAAGGTTCTACACGTGGTATTATTTCAAAAACAAAACTAAACATAGTCGACTAACGAACAAATTTGCGGATTCAGGTGACAGTTGTTCGCGCAGGCATGTTTGGGGATTTTTACGTAATTGGTAAAAAGTAGTTTGAATGTCGTTTTGACCGATTTGCATATATATCACAATAAAAAAATAGCGAAACACTCTTTTGAATACTTCGAGATTGAGAGTGGTTCAAAAACGCCACACACGAAAATCGTCAAATCCTACCATCGGTTGGAGTAGCCGGCGCCATTTCAAAGATGCCAAATTCTCGATAGCACCATTTATTTTCTTCTTCTTCCTACCATCGGCATTTGCTATTTCTTAGCATATTTAGAGGCTTAAAACTCAAAACCAAGGCAAATGCCTCTAACGGAATATATTCTGGCTAAAAGTAGGGTGTGAAGAAAACGCGACGCGAAAAAAATAAAAAAAAAAAAAATTAAAAATGGTTTTTTTTTTTTATATACAGCGTGCTGAAGTTGGACAAAAAGTGAAAACCCCTCTGTTTCATAATTTATTTCTCAGTACTCGTACATGATAAAAACACAAACCTTGCTTAATTTGGAAGGCAATGAAAGGTTCTACACGTGGTAGTATCTTAAAAGCGATACTAAACAGAGTCGATTCAAAATAAAATCCGCAATTTAGGTCGCAGTTGTTCGCTGAGGCATATTTGGGGATTTCTTACAAACATTGAAGCGACGAATAATAAATATTAGTTGAAATTTCGTCTTACCTATTTGCATATATATTGCACTAAAAAAATATAGACGCTCTTTTTTGAATACTTTGAGAGTGAGAGTGATTCAAAAACGCCACACACGACAATCTTCAAAACCTCGTCGTTCTTTCCCGCTTCTTTGAGATTTTTTTTTTCTCAGGAACTAATCATGTCAGGACATTAAAATAAAAAAGAATTGTTCGTCTTGGAACATGATCCACAAAATATAAAAATTTGAAGCAAAATAAAAAATACCACTGCCACTCGTTGCCTGAATCCAAATGAAACCGCCCATATATATATATACCATGCAATGGCAACATACCACTTTCGAGTGCCATGATGGAAGGACACCAGGAGAAGAAAAGAACCGGTGTTGAAGATAAAACCGAGAGAACCGTTTCCCGGTTTCTATTAATATTCTATTAATATGTTCACCTTTAAAAATCTCAGCGTTTTGCCATTTAAGTGACCAGGGCTCGAGCTACAAGTTTGTGTTCCATGTCTGGTAACCTGCTTTTGTTATAACTGAAGGTCTTTTTGTGGAAGTTCATTAATGGCTGTAGTCGGCCTTATATTTCTGGGTATATGAGAATTTTTGGAAGCAAAGGAAGTAGCTGAGTATGAGAGGTCCCTCTTTCTGTGTCTTTTCCTTCGATTAAAAGTTTCGTTTTTTGTGCCGCAGTCTCGGGCACTAAAGAAAGGATCAATGTCTACCAACTCGCTTGCACTCCACTGTTACCAAGTGGCTTTACGAGGAGAATTTCCTCTTCGTAAAGTTATTGTTTTTTATATTTTCAAAGTTCCTCACTTAGAAATAAAATACAAATTACCTCACTGGACAAAAAAAAGGAACGCTGTTCCATTTTCTGTTCCCGTGAAAACGTAACGAGTTCCCGTTCCAGTCCACCCGATGTAAGATGGAACGTACGGCGTTCCTCCGTTCCTCCGAAAAAGAACGCGTCCCAGGAACGCCGTTCAGTTGGAACGCCGTTCCGTACAACACTGCGTTTAGCTAAACACACGGCAGCGACGACATAGAGAAAGCTCAATAGTAATGAAATAAATAAATGTATTTCAAATCTATGCTCAGCACGAATTTGCGTCGGCGAGTCAGAGTGGAGGCGTACACTTCTTTACTTTGTTTCACCCTATGATGGACCGGAGAGAACGCTACGAGTCACCGGAGCCAACTCATAACTCGGGGGGTGTCACCAGTTCTTCCGGTTGGGCGGAGTGACGCGGTCAACGCGAAGTCACGAGACAAGCTGCAAACTATGGATTGACTCGTGTAGCTCCTAGCCTCCATCGCGATACGTCGTAAGCTGAAACGGAGTATATCTGGCTATGTCGACAGGCTAAAACGCTATTCTATGTGTGTTTGTGAGTGTGCGTGTGTGTGTGTGTGTGTGTTCCTGTGTGTGTGAGTGTATGTGTGTGTGTGTTGTTTTCTTGCTGCTAATGAATATACCTCAAGGAAGAAGAAAGCGAGCATAACATCAAAATAAAATACAAACAATTAAGGCTCTAATCCACGCTTTAAATGGGGTTAGACAGCGAAGCTGTGGTATCACCTGCAACGATTGCCCACAGCACTCTAAGAGCCTTTTTATGGCAAAGGCACCAGGCGGTGCTTCAGTCTATGACATCCCAGATAACTCCCTGTTTATAGAAAGAATGAACGACGAGTTGCCATAGCAACGAGGCCACCCTAAAGGCCTACGACCAGACACGCGACTCTGCAAGGCAGAAGATCCTCCTCACCCTGGGAGAGCAGGAAACAGGCAACGGTGGATAGGGTAGAAGGGGAGAAAGGAGGAAGCGGGGGGAAAAATAAAAAGCCGGAACTGGTCGCTGCTTGAAAAGTAGATGGAACGTTTAACCACCAATTCTCCAGGTGAATGCCAAAATAACGATATGGAGTGCGAGATCTGTTAAAATGTTTCTAGTATTCTTCTGAGCAAACTCGCCTTCTCCAAGGTATAATATTGTACTGCCGAAGGCCCTCGTTAAATCTCCAACATTGTTGTCCCTGTATCATTTATGCTTTCCAGCACTGGTGACATAAGCAAGCTCAACAGGCCTGCGTCGATGGTGCGCCCAGAAGTCGCTTGGGGCGCAAGCGGCAGTTCATGTTTGTAAGCCGTCAATATTCTTAATACGCTTTGGGGCAACAAAAAAGTAGCGCAGGGAGAGTGCGTTCCGTTGATCGAGGGCGTCCGATGCGCACGGGTTCACTTGATCGAAGACGACGGGCGCACCTCGGTGCCCCGGTGCTCATCGGTGCGGGTGATGGAGGTGCTATCAGAAAATCTACGGTCCCCGTGATGCAGTCCCATCAGGCATTTCGGCCAGGAGCGAGAGTCGAGGAGATGGCGGTAATAGCAGACGCGCAGTTTATCGAGGTGGCGTCGTTGCGAAAACGAACACGCCTCGCAGAGGCACCCAATGAATTCCTCAGCTCTTCTGACAGAGAGGACGACGAGCTTCTTAGCATCCCCACGATTACCGGTGATTGCTGCGGTGGCGAGGAGCGTCCGAAAGTTATGAACTTCCTGGAAAGCGTTATGAGGCGTTTCGATGACACCGAGGTAAGTTTATTATTTGGTAGTACCCTTTCTTGAACGAACAGTGATGGGCAATATATTTCCTGTGGAATGGTCACCCGCTTCGTGACCCCATCGGCAATTACGTTTGCGATGTTCATTTATGTGTGGCCGCTAAATCTTGGAGTAAAAAACCAGGAGAAACTGAAGCAAACGGGCACCACGCGCGGACGAACGCAAGAAAAAACGAACAAACCGCGATGTGACGCATGATTGTGCTCACCACGGCGCGGCGGCGCGGCGCTGTTTGTCCTCAATGTTGCACCGACTTCGAAGTGCAACGTCCTGGTTTTAAGGCAGTTCCGGTGCAAGTTGGTCGACAAAGCTACTAGAAGCAGTAGGTCGCCCGTTGTCTTTTTATGTCATTTATTCTAATCGTATTTTGAGCGGCCTTCGCTGTCCTTTTCGTCTTCAACACTGTCGTTCGAGCGTGCGGTGTGGGTGGTTTGCAGTTTCGATCGTGATGTGCATCGCACCGGCGTGCGTTCGTGTAACAGTGCTGCATGATGCTTGTTAAAACCGCTAGGCTAGCAGTCGTACCGTGCTGGCTAAATCGCTCATCTGCAGTGGGTAACAATGTCGCCATACCCTGGTAGACTATATTCCTGCTGTTTATACAACTAATGACTAGTTTGCTCTTTGTGGGTAGTTTGCGAATAAAGTGCCTGCTAACGTCACGGTGGCACTGTGCGTGCTGGCTGATGGACTTCACATGTGAGCACTCTGCTTTGGTACTGTTTCCAAGCGCCGTTATAACCACCTAATTGTTATAGAACGAACGGTGTTTGCGTTAATATTTCAAAATCAGAAAACAAAATTAAGATTGTATTTGTTTTTCTCGCGTTTGTTTTCTCGTTTCCGCGGCCTCCTGGTGATCTTATTTTTTAATGCAGACTTCGCCTGTGTTGAACTCACCTTTTCTTCCTAACAATCGGGAGCTGTGGACGTCTTATTTTAAAGAACCGGTTTGAATGGGTTCGTGCTTGTTGGAATCGGTACCTGAACCGTCCTCACAAAAACATCCAAAACTACTAAACCCAAACCCCGACGAATGCGGAATAATGACAGCGTTTAATCCAGCCGATGTTCTAGTGTTTGCGTGGAACACAAATAAAGAATTGGATTGAACATGGGAAGAAATCGCAAGAATCGTATATAGCAAACGTAAAAGTTTACGTTTTAAGGCTGGCACCATAATTTGGTGCTACAGTCCCCTTGTGCTGGCGCCGTACAAAGATTGCACTTTGACATTGGTTTCCAGTTCTTGCCGGGGTAGGTGGAGATTTGGGGCAAGTATACGCGTCATTGCCTCTAACAGCCTACTAGCGGCGCTGTTGTTAATGGATTCGAAGCAGATACCAAGGTAGCTTATTCTTGCGCCACAAACGAGCTATACATATTTAAGGCCTTTTGAGACAAACAAGACGGTAGCCATGTATCTACGGAGGGTATACGGTCCGTTTGCAAAGAAAATGCGTGTTTTTTTGTTTGTTTTTGCGTCTGCTGTTATTCGCAAGCCTTTTACGCTTGATCGCGAAATCGATGTCTGCAGTGACACCAAGTGTCACAAAAAGCTTTAGTACGACCACCCTTCGGCTCAGTAGAATGAGTGCTTTGAGGAAGCTTTTGCATACTTTTGCAGTCGTCTTTGCGTTTGATAACGTCATCAACTTTATGCTGATTTTTTCCAGCAACACAATGTGGCTCTCTATGGCCTTTCTTTACGTGACGGAATTAGAGGAATGGAAGTTCAGCCATTCAAGAAGTGGGAATAGGGCCAGTGTCTCCATTCTGAAGAGTTGAAAGAAATAGAATTGTCGGGAGCTCCGTTCCAATTCCCCGGAATGGAAATTGGAACAGGAATGGTCCTTTTAGTAGAAACATCGGTTCGAGGGTAAATGATTCCTAGTACCCTTTCTCTCTTCCTTCAGGCCGAGTAGAGAGGGAAGATGGTTTCGTTGTGTCGACTTCGGGGCGGAAGAGTACGCACGATGGGGACAAAGGCGATTTCGGACCTAAGAACGAAGGGCGAGGGTAAGACGGGCCGGGAAGGAGGAAGCAGACGGAACGCTAAAGAGAGAAGGAGGTTTCCCTCTCTCTTCTCCAGCGTTCCGTCAGCTTCATCCTCCCCGGCCCGTCTTACCCTCGCCCTTCGTTCTTAGGTTGCAACGCACTATACACGAACTCATCTCTGTGACGTCACGGCGCGGTGGTGGCGCGTCGGTCGCACTTCCGGTCTGGGGCTGTGGGCAGAAGTCCCCATGCCAGACGTGTATTCCTGCGTTGTTTTGAAAGGAACCAGACAAAAACCTGCCTTCTCGTCAAAACGCCGCGACTGGGGCCGTATCAAAAGTGTCGAGAAAGCTTTGAAGGTCAGTTTTCACGTGCTCGGTTCGTCCGAGAATCTGGATATGTGCCGTGAAAAGGGAAAAGCAGACGCCGTCGGACAACGATTGCTTGGGCGGGAAGCACTTTGGGTTGAATTCACGGATACTTGTGGTCATCAGATTTATTTGTTTTGTTCCAACGTGAACGCCAAAAAACCGTCAAGTTGTGCGGACCACCTGCAGACTACGTTCAGTGCGTCTTCAAGTTAAAACTGCCGCCTGATCGTTCGAACTGTCGTCTGCTCTTTCAAACGTTTCTGCTTGTCGTCTGCTCTCTTAGACGACGCCGGCCCGTAGACCAAATGTTGGCCCGGTACTTGTGATAAGAAGTAAGTGCCGGCCTCAAAAGACTTAAATTTGAAGGTTGGTAAGCAGGCTCGATGTAAACAGTAGATAAAGGAGATGTTGACCATTGTTACCAGTGACCATCACCGACTTGTTATCCCTAATGCACTTGGTCCGATTCTGCTTGCGATTTTCAGTATCGACGTCGAACATCTCAGCTACGGTTCACGCTTTTGCAGCCCGAGCGGCGTCGCGAGTGAAAATTGCGAGCGAAATAGCATCATGCGAATCAGGCTTTAGCGTACATACTGCGACATCCATGCTGAATGAATCGCCACATGTCCACTTTATTCACGCGAAGTTTTGCGGTGTAACGAGCCTCGGTAATTTTGATGACGCCGCTCAAGTAGTCAGACATCGCCAGGAAGATGCAGAATCAACAATTCGAACGCCAAAAAGGGCAGGGGGACTCACACCGACGCCGACAACATCGCATTCCTATGGTTTGTTTATGGGCGACGGCGAGCTTCTTGCCCACACCCCCACCGCGCATGCGCGGCGCCGGTGGCGTCCGCTAGGGGCGCTCCGGTTTGTTTGTAAACATGAGTTGGTGTATAGGTCACAGCGTCTCAATGGGTGAACAGGATGTAGCTGACGTTTGGGGTGTGGAACGGGTGGGAGAGGCCTTGTGCGTGCGTTGTTTTCTCGCCGCTTAGTTTCGGACCCAGTCGCGTGTCTAGGTGGCAGCACATATTCGCCAAGAGGTCCATTGGGGTGCACATTCCGAAACACTGATCCAAAACACCTCTATACAACAGCCATTGGTACACTTTGACTGGAGAAAATAATCACCTACTTTACCGTCCTTTTAAAAACTCTGCCAAGATTGGTGAAAACAAGCAGCTTACAAATAATTCTAGCCTGGTAGAAGCTTCCTTAGTCAAAATAAAATCACCCTGGGTGAAGCTATCGTTTTATGAAGCTTCCAAAATGACGCCATTATAAAGTGTATCATCCAGCAGAATCCAATGTGAGAAGCTAGGAGACATTTATAACTTTAGCGAAAACACCTTTATCGAACATGGCTTTTAGGGAACTGCTTGATAAAATACGCTCCAAAACGCTTTCAACAAAATTGAATTTGGCCCCCTGTCTAAAATCACAGTAAAAAACTACCAAAGCATGAAGAAAATTCTCGCTGCCGTCGCACATATCATATCACCCTTTTTGTGCCTAAGAACCTTCTGGACTACAGTGCAAAATCACCTTCACATTTAATGGCACCTACCATTCAGTGAAATGATGCTAGAATAAAGGCGCCACAGGCATCATTAAGACTACTTTTCTCTGTACAAAACATAATCTACAAAGTTTACTTGAAACAATACTTTTTATTATTTTTATGTATCCAGTTTCTCAAAGTAAAATGAAGTGGCATAACACAGGGAACATATTGATTCATTATTACATTTACTCCAATTGGTTTCTAAGCAGTTTACCATTAGCTAAATTAGTTTGTTCATTTTCAGATTGATATGTCATACCTTTCTCTGCTCCCTCTGTTGGAGAGATGACCGCAGAAGCCAGGAAAATATACGTTGCTGTCCAAAACTTCATCTTCGATGTTTTCCTAAAAGAAAAAAAAAAACAGTGTAGTAATAAATAACGACTATATATGGTGAAGTGCTCTTGTGAATTCTAAAGTCCTGCTTTAAAATGTTGAAGGTGTATATGGCTAATCTAAGCAAGTTTCTAATATACTGGGACGTTCTTCGTTTTCAACTGGAAAGTTATATAGACTGATGTACGCACCTCTGCATCCAATAAAATTGTAACATGTATTTGCGCACTAGAAATGAGTTATCTTGAAACGACGTGTTCCTAGTCCGATATCTCTTTTTTGTGCCTTTGGTTGTTAAGGTTAGAATATCGACTGCAATGTGTCGAAAAGCAAGCTGTAAACATCTGCTACTACATACGCGTTTTCGTTGCTTGAGATACACGTGTAGCTGAAGGTCAGCTTACGATATTGTTGTTAGCTTACAATTGTTGAGCCTTTGGCATTTTGTACTTCGAACGGACGAACCCTCGTGAACAGTTCAAAGGAAAGTTTTATTTAATAATTTAAGATGCTGCGATCTGCAACTCTAGGTTATGGCAAAGGAGAATGTGACACGGAATGGTCACATTAAATAATAAAAAGATCTCAACGAACGTTTCAGCATGACTTGAAGTGTTAAAATGTGTCTAAGAGTAAGGAAGCTTATTCTATATTGTTTTTTGAAGTGAGCGATATTTTTTTTTTATTTTTTTTATAAGTGCAGTGGACGCTGCAAAACACTGGGGCCCATCAAGCAGCACGAAAGGCGCTATCCGTCACAGCGATCATTGTCTTTTTGTGCGCGTGTTATCAAGTTTTCTCAGCGCTCTATGCCCTTGCAATTTTTTGTGCATGTGTTTGTGCGTTTTCTAGTCCTTGAATGCGCCCTTACATATGTAATGGGCCTTTTCCGGGGTTTCCACGGCGCATGCGCGGCAGTAGCAGACAGGAGTCCGCCATTTTTGGTGACGTGGTACGTCCGGCTCGGACCTGCAGGAGGCAGCGGTCGCGCGTTTCGAAGCTCTCCGACAGGCGCTGTTTGGTCGTTGGCTGCAGCAACGACAGCAAGCGTTGTCGCGGTTTAAGCTTCTTTGGGTTTCCTTCTACTAGCCTGCACTCGACGAAGCGGCAGCTCTGGATTCGGGTGATCGAGTGATACAATGCGGACGGCTCGTAAAGGCAGCCTTCAAAGCACTCCCGCGTTTGCTGTTGCCACTTCAAGAAGGTTCATGTTTTTTTTTTTTCATTTTTTATTTATGTGTGAATACAAGTCAGCAGATTGGTTAGGTATGCTGTCGTGTCGCTTATGTGCCACGCAGAGCGAGCGCCTCGGAGTTGGCGTTTCTGTGATAGTGCGTTTCACTGGCACACTTTTTTTGTTTACCGATGTGACGGTCTCGCGTTGCTACGCAAATTGCCTGTCTGCTTTTGGTTGTTGTAAACATTGGAATAACCCACAGTTTTCAAATATTTAAAAATCATTGAGGGGTAGCGGACATTTCATCGAACGCCTTTTCATCGAACGCCGTTTCATCGAATGAATGGACATTTCATCGAACGCCATTTCATCGAACGCCGTTTCATCGAATCGCTAAGGGCCGTTTCATCGAATTTCTCTGTACCGAGTTTTGGGGTAGTGTTTTATAGATGTCTCACCTTGCATTTGTTATGACTAAGGTAATCACTTGTGAAATTGTTTTGAAGGTGGAGTCAAATTACTAGAAATAAAGAGAACTGGTATAAAAAGAAATAAAAACAAATGGGTATGCGACTTACTGAAAAGCTTTTGTTTTTTACCGGCTGTCTGGGGTTTCAGTAATGCGCAATTCACACCAGCTCGTTTGCACCCTTACGCTTAGTTCAAGGTTTATTCACGGAAAGCATTTAACCGACAGGACAGCACTCTTATAATATAACGATACTCTGCCAGGAGAGCACGCGAAATAAAATATAACGATACTCTGATTATCAACTTTATGCTCAAGTTAAACGTTTCTGTTTTTTGTTTTTTTTTTAGTTTTTAATCTCTATAGAGACAAAAGCTGCACAAAGTGTCTGCCAACATTGTTTCGGGCTACACCCGGACGTGGAGCCACCCATGGGCGTACCAACCGGAGGGGGGGGGGGGGGGGGGCAAGGCATGTGTTTTGCCCCCCCCCCCCCCCCCCAGAAAAAGCCGCCACTGGGCAGGACAAACACTGGCCAGCGGCGCCCAAGGGATACCAAGTCAAAGAACAAAAAGCGGGTTGGTGAAAGTACAAGAGTCAAAGAAAGAATAAAAACACTCAGGGACAAGGACAGGCAGCTCAGTTCTTTCAACTAGCAACACACATTTACTGATGTCTCCTTCAATACGTACAATCTCCCTCCTAACTTTTGAAACTAATGAGGAAGTTACGGAAAAAATTAATAGATTTATATACACCTGGAAAAAGGAGAAAATCCCCAAATACAGTACAAGATAAAGACAAAGAAAAAAAGAAAGAAAAAAAGAAACACCATTGACAAAATCAGATAGAGGGCCCTTTGACTAATTCAGCTCTGGCTTCACGTAGTTAATATCAACTCTGGATAAACCAACAGAAGGAGCAGCGATGTTGTGTTCGTCACCGGCTATCCTGTATGCTTCAATAATCTCTCGGCCGAGCTTGCTCTTGTGTCTTACAATTATGCTGGTGTCCTGGAACCGGCCTTCACAGTTCTTGCAGAGGCGTTGATGAACAACTATCGGATGAAAAGAGTCGCTTGAAGCACGGGAAACCTCGAGGACGTGCTCTCGTAGGCGGGTGTTCAGGCAACGCCCTGTCTGACCAATGTATCGGTCACCTCATGAAAAAGGGATGGATTATACCACTCCCTCTTCACAGGGAACGGCCTGATTGGCATGCTTGATGGAACATCCTTTGGGGCCTTCGTTCTTGTTCACTCGTCTGCAAAGTTGTTTTAGGCGCAACTTACACGAGAAGACAATTGAAGTGTTGTAGCGCGCTGCAATTCCCTTCAGTCTGTGCGCAGAGTTGTGCACATATGGTATGGAGATAACATGTGAAGCCGTGCTATGTGGAGCACGGGGCCCTTGGGTAGCTAAAATTATCTGAACAATAATAGTGCTCAGAAGACCTTGCGGATAACCAGCTTTGAGGAGACGTTCTTATTGTTTTGCAATGCTTAAGCTTACAAAGTGAGAACATGATTTGGCGCTAGAAGATGAAAGGAGGGACCGAATGATTCCATGTTTTACCAGTTTAGGATGGGAACTGCAAAATGGAAGACTAGGTTTCCGAGATCGTTCTTGGAAGGCCCAACAAATGCCGGTCGGAAGAAGATGGAGACGAAGATCGAGATACTGGTGACCATTGCCTGAGCTGTCTTCCCTTGTGAAATTCAGGCCTGAAGATGAAGAAGTAAAGGCTAGAACTACAGATTCAGATGAAACTGAGATCCGGTGAATGACTAAATAATCATCCACGTAACAAAAAACATGGAAGACGAGAGTCAACTCTTCAAGGCGAGCTTTGATCTCCCGGTTCACATACAGAAGAAAGATTTCGCTCAGGACCGGGGCGAGAGAGGAGCCTATGCAAACTACTTTCTTTTGCCTGAGAATTTCCTTCCCATGTTCGACAAGTGTTGATTGTAGATATAGGGACAAATGGTCTAGGAAACCCCGTTCAGATACCCCAGATGAGTTTTGAAAGTCTCATGGGCCATGTTCGTGGATGGCACTTGATACAGAATCCATTAGAAATGCGGGATCTGATCGGTAATATAATTCCTCAATGTCTAACGAAAACATGGTATAGGCCTCGGAAGTAGAATGGAGGTCATGAAGACGAGATACTAGTTCTGTGGAGTTGGCAACTCGGAAAAGTTGGTTGAGACTGATCGATGAAAGATGCTTTTGCAGAAAAAGAGCAAGAGGCTTTTGCCAGTACCCCTTTTCTGAAATGATGCTTCATAGAGGAACTCCTCCTTTATGGGTTCTTGCCGTGAAAAACACAGTTAGATATTGCTTGGAAGGAACCCCAATGGCAGCTTTAAGAGCCGGGAGATTAAGGGAGCAACAAAGTTGCTTTGCCTTTGAGCGGAGAGAGCCTGAAGGCCTAGCCTTGAGAGTATCAAAATTATTTTTTCATTCCTGGCTCACCTTCTGTCCATAGGAACCTTCATCTAAGATGAACAAAACACTGGTTTTATCTGAATCCAATGGTTTCTGGTGACATGTTTGCAATCCTTCGACTGTAGCCAGGATTGGAACTTTGCCCGTGGAGGAGGATGGGCGCAGGTGGATCGGACTCCAGCATCAAGAAATGCTTGCTCGTCTTGTTCTGGAATGTGAGTCGCAACAAAATGGACTAAAGTTAGTTGGTCGACCCTTGTAGTTGGAATGTTCCGAGAAAACTTGGGATCTTTGGAAAGGAGATCCAAGATGCCAGGGCTGAGTTGATGGTCACAAAGAACAACCGGGGGCTCAAATTTCGTTTCGAGGGTCTTATTTTTTTTTTTTATTTATTTATTACTGCCAGCCATTGGCAGTAATAAATAACTGGTCACACCGGTGACAAATTTCTTCCATGAAGATTCAAGAAGATTGGACGCAGCTTTTTGGAGGAACCGGAAAGATTGGTAGGTTCCATAAGCTGGACCAAAGATGATATTCATCTGTTGTGGGAAGATCGTCTCCATTAGGCGTAACTGTTGTGACACCTTCTTCCTTGAAATCTTCTTGTTCAGTTAATTTTAGCCCCCCAAAGGCCCCGTGCTCTACGTAGTAAGGCTTCACATGTTATCTCCATACCATATGTGCACAACGCTGCACACAGACTGAAGGGAATTGCAGCGCGCTTCAACACTTCAATTGTCTTCTCGTACAAGTTGCGCCTAAAACAACTTTGCAGTCGAGTGAACAACAACGAAGCCCCCAAAGGATGTTCCATCAAACATGCCAATCAGACCGTTCTTTGTGAAGAGGGGGTGGTATACTCCATCCCTTTTTCATGCGGTGACTGATAGATTGGTCAGGCAGGGTGTTGCCTGAACACCCGCCTACGAGAGCACGTCCTCGAGGTTTCGCGTGCTTCAAGCGACTCTTTTCATCCAATAGTTGTTCATCAACGCCTCTGCAAGAACTGTGAAGCCCGCTTCTAGGACACCAGCATAATTGGAAGACACAAGAACAAGCTCGGCCGAGAGATTACTGAAGCATACAGGATTGCCGGTGACGAACACAACATCGCTGCTCCTTCTCTTGGGTTGCCCTAGGGTGCCTCAATGTCCTTCTGTTTAGGGTGATGCCACTCGTTGTAATACCCGATGCCGACAGCACGCGCTCACGAGTAAAATACAAAAAAAATCGACGAAAACAAAATGTCGCCATAGCACAGTCAGCGCCACAAACGCGTGCACTGACAGCCCTTTCACGTGCTTCTGAACAAAAAAGAACGTAAAAGTGTGGGACAAAATGGCCAGATGTCTCCACCCTAAGCAAAGCGCACATGAAGGCACCCTAGGTTGCCCAGAGTTGAGATGAACTACCTGAACCCAGAGTTGAATTAGTCAAAGGGCCCTCTATCTGATTTTTTTCTTTCTTATTTTGTCTTTATCTTCTAGTGTATTTGGGGGTTTTGTCCTTTTTCCAGGCGTATATAAATATAATAATTTTTTCGGCAACTTCCTCATTAGTTTCAAAAGTGAGGAGAGGGATAGTAGGTATCGAAGGAGACATCACTAAATGTGTGTTGCTAGTTGAAAGAACTGTGCTGTCTGTCCTTGTTCCTAAGTGCTTTTATTCTTTCTTTAAATCTTGGATACCAAGTGCACCGCCCCCGGCCCTGGGGGGAGGGGGGGGGGGGTCTGGTTTGCCCCCCCACTCAGAAACAAGTTGGTATGCCACTGGAGCCACCTCCCCTTCACTGTCATCTTTATCGCCGACCCTTTTGCCTATGAATGATCTTCAGGACGCTTTCTTAGGAAGGCCAACCCGCACCAGACAATAGTAAAGCCCTGGGTTCTGAGAGTACTCTGTCACCCAAGAAGACAGAAACCATCCGGATCCTCATATAACCCAAGGTTACACGTACACGCTGTCAGATGTCTCATTTTTGTTTCATGTGACATGGAGAGGGGTCATTGTTTCATAGAGGCTTTCTTCTCGAAGCAGGATATGTTCACGATGGTACTTATCTCGTCACTGCACCCTGCGATTTAAAAAAAGGAGAATTAAATGACATTGTGTATAAAAATTAGAATAAATTACCAAAATATTACGGGCTGTAATGGTGTTCGATGAAAAGGCGTTCGATGGAACGGCTTCGATGAAACGGTGTTCGATGGAACGGCGTTCGATGAAACGGTGTTCGATGAAACGGCTTCGATGAAACGGCGCTCGATGAAACGGCGTTCGACGAAATGTCCGGACCCAATCATTGAGGTAAAGTGGCTATGCTGCACCGTTTGTTGCTACGTGCACAGCCAGAAAGTGAAATGGAAGCAGATCTATCGCTACCATGACCGCATCTGCTGGTCTTGTGGTTAAATAAGAAAGCGGATACAATCATCTTGATGTGTTGTCCTCGTGTATGTATCGAGTAAACAAAAAATAAGTTTGCAACATTGTCTACAGGCGCTATACTAAACATAAAGAAAAAAAAGAAAACAGGTGTGGCCGATTTTGTGTTTTTTCTTCAGGACCTACTGTCACACACAGCTGTAGCCTGAAGTGGGGTGACACCAATGACGAGGCTCGCTCAGAAACCGGTGGCTGCACGTATTAATCTTGGTGAAATTTCAAAGTGGTGCTTTTTTCCAGTAAAAAACGAGACCAACAAACTCGCCAGGGTCAGCGGAGCTCGCAAACGACATTTAGTATAGTCACGGAACAAGTCCGCCGTTGACCCGTCCAAGTTTGTTGGTCTCATTTTATAATAGAAATGGAGCTACGCGTTGAAATTTCACAAGGTGAAATCCACCACTAAAATACACCTTTGATGAGAATTACGTTGGTACGTTCACGCGCCGGTGTTTTTCAGACGGTTTAGAGTAAGCTTTCACATTTATGAGAATACATCTTGCCAATTAAACTTTTCGGGCAAATGAAACAAATAGCTTGCAATTAAAAAAAATGCTTTCCTTAACTGTAACTTGGTCTCGAATATTTTCTGAATTTACTGCCGGTACTGCATATGACATGAATCCTAATTTAATGTAACCGTTTGTACTTTCTCATAGGTCGAAGAGAGCTTCAACTGTGTCGTCAGTCAAAACGGGCGCCACGGCGAAGTCAGTTGTCCATTCATTCGGGGAAAAAAATGTACAAACGGACGAAGTCGTCCGTAGTTAACGCATTAATTGAAAACAAATCTGGTTGTCGATTGTGTTGGATAGAGGAAAAACAAACGCTGAGCAGTGAGCGCATTTAACGACCGCGTTCAGACAGCCAACATAGCTTGGAGAGGGCAGAACCGGAAGCAAGGCAGGCCATCAAAAACGCCCCTCCTGCTTGCCGATAGATGGCGCCCAACATTTGCGGAAAAGGCCCATTTAAGGTATTGTGTGAACCCTTGTGATCTTTAATTTTACAAGACGCAAATAGGACAAAATATATTATAGGGATATCTTTAAAAACCTTTTTCGAAAACATAAGCGGAGAAAAGCAGATAGAGAAAGCGGATATTTACAACAGCAGGTGAATGACATTTCATGCTGTTACTGCGCGCGTGAACTTTTCAGATGCCACGACGTGATGCAATTTTGGTTTCTGCGAAGTAATATTGAAAAATGTCTGCGTCGAGCAAGAATGTACGTCGATCAACCGCGGGCCCCGCCATGAAGATGCTTTGTCGACCATGCAGCGTCTCACTTCGTATTTGCTCTCATTTCCGTCGCCATTGGGCTGCAACCTGTTTACAAAGCTAATATGAAGTATGAGAGTATACCCTTTTCAAAGCCGCATCAAGCAACATTGGCGGTCGCTCTTTCTTTGGCACGAAGCGTGCGATTGGATCCCCTACGCCGAAGGATGACGCAGCGCTCGTTTTAAGTAACAGCTGAGACGAGTTTGTGCCGAAAGCTAACACACTCCTCGTGTTTAATACATGTTCGTGTACGTGCGCAAATAGTTTCCAATTCGAATAATTAACGCAGAAGGGTCCATTCCCAGTATGTCGACGGCGTCGACAAGAAAGTTCTGTCTGGTTTTATTCGTGACAGTGACGAAGGCTACTCGTTCACTATCATTTAATATCTGAAACGATAGTGAAGAAAAGGAAAAAAAAGACATTCAGTCGAAGGAAGGGACAGAGAAGGGAACGTCTCAATTTCATGATTGGCAACCACCAGCTCGCCTGCACACTCACAGTCTTTTCACTAATCGTTCACTGTGCCGGTTAAATGGGAACTCCGCCGAGTTTGGATAGACTTCCATTTGGCTGGAAATTTGCAGACCGCATCAATAACCCTTTCTCAAATGATAATTAGAATATTTTATAAAAATACAATTTTTCTGTTGAGTTATTGAATTTTCAAGATACGCCGGCCGCGAGGGTTCCACGAGGCGACTCTCTGCTGGCAACAATGAAACATTCCTAGTTTCCCTACCCGCGTACGTCGCGGATGGGCAGGCGGACGAGCGGCTCGGGCAGCCGCGAAGTGGCTTTCCGGGCGCGAGCGATCGAGATTATTTTTTCGCAGCTTCAAGGTTCAAAGATTGTTTGCAATGGGTAGCAATCTGTGCTCCGCGATGGATTGTAGAAACAGTGCCAAAAAAAAGCTTCTTTTTTACCCTTGTTTTTGTGGGAGAAACAAAAATCCGTTTCCAGGCACGTCAGGACGCTTTTGAGCGAGCTGTGTGCCGACAGAACTAGTGTCACTTGAAAGATACTCACTTATGGTCGGAATACTTTATAGCCGCGTGCTGCGAGTTGAGTATCCTTCAGCAGCTGGAACAGCTTCAAGAGCGGCAAGCGCAAACTCAAGCCGGCTGTGACCACTCCCATACGAAAATGGTCTATGGACGTTTATGGAAAATCCTATGGTGAGCTATCACCTTCTATTGCCCTCTATGGTCAGCCATAAGAAACCATAAAACACGCTATAGACACCTATAGAAAAATTTATGTCTTCAGAGCTATAGAATCTTGACCATTCTGATTTCTATAGCTGGTTAAAGAATAATGTATGGCTATGCAGCTATAGACTCGCGACTATTCAATATCCTTTAGCGAGCTATATAAATATGTATGTCCTTAATGCTATAGATTCGCGACTATTGAATGTGCTTTAGCCGGCTATAGAGTGGTGTATGTCCTTAAATCTATAGTTTTGCGACCATTGAATTTTCTTTAGCCGATTCTATAGTGTTTTATGTCACCAAAGCTAAAGGCCTCCGACCTTTCAATGTGCTTTAGCCGGCTATAGAATGGTGTATGTCCCTAAATCTATAGACTCGCGACCATTGAATTTTCTTTAGCCGTCTTTATAGTGTTTTATGTCGCCAAAGCTATAGGCCTCCGACCTTTCAATGTGCTTTAGCCGCCTATAGAGACGTGTATGTCCCTAAACCTGTAGAATCGCGACCATTGAATTTTCTTTAGCCGACTCAATAGTGGTCTATGTCACCAAAGCCATGGCCTCCAACCTTTCAATGTGCTTTAGCCGGCTATAGAGGGATGTATGTCTCTCGAGCTATAGACTCGTGACCATCCAATTTTTTTAGCCGGCTTAATGGTGTTTTATATTGCTTAGGCTATAGGCCCGCGACCTTTTCTCTTTTACTGCAGATGTAGGAAAGTGGAAGACTGTCATTCATGCACTCGATCGGGGCGAGGTTAAGGGGCCTTACGTCGCCGCGGCTATACGCCCGCGATCACAATAGCGTCCCTGCGCATTGCCTTATTTCGGCGTCGACGTCATGTCAATCTTCCGTTTTTTAGCTCTAATTATTTGTCTTTTACAGTGTATTTTGTAAGTATATGTATTTCGTAGCGCGCCTTCTACTTTGTCCGTGTCCCTGCCATGTTTGTATTTCTTTCTGCCTGCTGTATTAAATATATTTAATGTTTTTTGTGTATATTTCGTCGTTCTCGTAAAGTCGTCTATTGGACTCGAATAAAGTCTCGAGAGGGCTGTTTCGAATGCCGGTGCACATGTCATCAGTGTAGGTAGAGCAACGACGGTGCGATCGCGACGCGACAGCCGACTGCGTCGCGATCTGGCCGGCCGCGCTCGCTCTGTGGAAATGTAAGCTTGGGACTCTCGAGCAGCATTAGCTTACTGAAGATGCAAGACGCTACTTTGTCGTCGCGAATCCTTTGCCCTTCGAATGGCTGCGAAGCCGTTCCAGCTCCCGGCGTACCCTACGCAGCGTCATCCCAACAACCGTTCGCACAGCATCGGAACCTTCCGTCTGCGAGCGCCGGTGGTTCGTCGTCGCGGGGATCATGTTCGCGGGAGTTCATGTTCGCGGGGGTGCATAAAATGCTCCCATTCAAGTCGCGGCGATAAATCGTCGGCGCTCGCAGATTGCCAATAGGCTCCAGAAAGATTGCGATGCTGCGCGGGCGGTCGCTGACAGGCGCTGCTGCCTAGGGTGCGCCGAGCACTGGAACGTTTTCGCCGGCGTTCGCAGGGCAAAGATTCTCAACGACAAAGTAGCGTCCTGCATCATCAGCAAGCTAACGCTGCTCGAGAGTTCGACGCTCACATTTTATCAGAGCGAACGCGGACAGCCAGATCGAGGCGCAGTCGTCTCTCGCTTCGCGATTGCTGCGCCGTTGCTCTGACTAAACAATTGACACAGTTCTCTCGAGACTTCATGAGCGTTAAATAGACGCGTCTATAGCGCGATAGAGTGTCGTGAAAGCAGAAAAGCTCACCCCGGCAGGGGCGTAAGCAGCGGTGCAATGTCCGTCGACGCCCGTGTCAAGAACGGCGAAATATACAAAAAAAACACAAGTTAACAGCCGAAAAAAAAATTAATATCGTTAGGCACGCGCTACCTTAGGTGCGTCCTATTATCTCTCTGTTCTGCGAATTCCACAAATCAGCAAGGGCTGTGGCTAATTTTTCTTCTTTTTCTTTAAATTATGAGACATTAAAGTCGTTGGAGCTTCTTGGAGCACACAGCCCCACCATGTGTCATCGTGGTGCGCAGAGATTGTAATTGATGAAAGTGCTATAGACTGAACTCACGGATGAAGAACGTATTACGGCAAAAATTTTTTTAAACCATGCAATCAGAAATGCCACAACGATGCAAACATTCCCAAAATTGAAGTTCAAAAATGCAAACAGGACAGTGAAAAAAAAAAAAAAAAAATATATATATATATATATATATATATATTTATTTATTTATTCATTTGTGGTCATCCTGCGCAAAAAAAGCATTCGCCATGAATTCTTTTTTTTAAATTATAATGTGGGTTACACGGCGTAAACTCTGGTTTCTTCAAACCTGCCCCGTTCTGGGTCACTTCTGGGAGGTGCAGCTTTGGAAGTCCAAAAGCTGGCTTTCATGGAGCTGTCCTGTTCACTCGGTAGTGACAGCAGAGTAGACGCTATGCGTGGTTGAGGCCAATCTAGTCTTCGGTTAGGGTCACGTGACAACAGTCTCGAAGCTGGTGATAACGCTGAACACGGCACCTGCCTTAAGCCCAAGGCCACACACACTGCACTATCAACCTTGGGTCGAACTGTCAACAGGATATAAGTGACACATTCTCTCGTTGTGTTCATTGTTGGTACGCCCCTGAAGATTAGTCTTTGTGGTCGCACCCCCGTTCTGGCCTTGAAGGAGCTCTGCTTTTCAACTCCTCTGTTTTCTCTCTCTCCCTAAGCTGAAAGCATTTTAGAAGGTGCGCACTCGGCGGACCAATAAACGTTAGACTTTTCATCGCTTAACTCCGCTCTCTGTGCGCGTGTAACGGAAGGAGCGTGATCACGTGGTTTGACGGATGACGCATTAGCCGTTGCCAATCCCGGAATGCCTGCTTGCGGACCTAGTTTCGCGTGTCGTGCGGCCCGCGGGGCTGCGGTGAATTTCGCTTCTATGGTAAAGGGTATCTCGGTCGAAAAGTCCTACCCGTATGTCGGCAACAAGCGATTTCTTCAAAGAAGCCCAAGACATTCTTGTGATACTTTCAGTGTTTGGTTCGGCAAATGACAGCTTGTGCTACATTGTGGTCAATCTTCACGGACCCCTTCCTTCTCGGTTTTGTGTTTAAGTGTTTTTTCTGCTGTGCCCGTGTCGACAATCTTGGATTACATCTTTCAAGTCCGGTATTTTCTACGTAAGTGCGCTGCAACCTACTCGCCGACAATTGACCGTTCTGTAGTGTCTATCTCCTGGCAGTGCCTATCTTCCGACAGCTGGGAGAATAATTTCTCCGAAATTCTACCGCAGTCGCCTGCCATTATCTGTCTGAAATCATGTGAAAATTGCAGTTAGAATACTGACTATCTTATTCTCCCTGCGTTTTGTGAAACCACGTTTCATGGACACCTTTTCGTGGATACACGTTTCCTGGACACACGTTTAGTCGACACTCGTTACGCGAATTGCACACTGCAGGGACATTTTGTCGCGCCTGTTTTCCTGAGGCGCGTGCTCACCGATTCAGCCCACCCGTTCACGCCACTTCTTGGCGTGTCTGCAGGAACTCATTACCAAAAAAAAGACATTTTGAGTTGTTTATAAACATCACGTGTTGATGAAACGATCTGTCGATGAAACGTCGTTCGATGAACTGATGGCAGTGGCAATGAGTGGCGACTGGCAGTAGAATTTTTTGGGGGGGGGGGGGGGGTAATTCGGCCGGCTGCCGGGAGACTAGACACTACCCAGGAATTGCCTTCGGTTCTTGTTTGCTTTGCAATATTCTCAGTTGTATAACAGCTTAGTAATAGCTCTTTACATATTACAGATTGCTTTGTTTGTGCTTGTCTACAGGATGGGCTGTGTGTAATAAACTTCTAGGAGATTTGAAAACAATTCATTGTGTCTGTTTACCTGTGCTTTTGCAAACACCTGGGTGAGTGCATTTGCTTTTTGTTGTTGTTTTTGTTGAAATTTTAGCTCTCTGTTTTAAATGGGGTTATGAAGTTCGACATGTCATACAAGGTTTTCTGTTTAAAGATGTACAGTGAAAACTAATATTTTGTTCCACATTTCATGCGATTGCGGTAAAAAGAAAAACAGGCAGCTATAGCACGATGGTAAAGAGACCCATAAGACGAGATCTATAAGAAGCTATAGCAAACCATACAGAGAGCAATAGGCGCTAAGGAAACCATAGAAAAAGCCATAGGCTGCTATAGCACGGTGTCTAAAAAGATCCATAGAGTTGAGCCATAGAAATCTCTGAAGCAGACCATACAAGAAGCTAAGGGCGGCTAAAAGAGCCATAGGAAATGCCATAGGCAGCTGTAGCACGATTGGTATAGAGAACCATAGGACGAACTATAGAATGAGCTATAGCGGACCATACAAAGCGCAATAGGCGGCTAAGGAAACCATAGGAAAAGCCATAGGCAGCTATAGCACGGTGTCAAAAAAGATCCATAGAGTGAGCCATAGAGATCTCTATAGCAGACCATACAAGAAGCTATAGGCGGCTAAAGAAACCATAGGAAATGCCGTAGGCAGCTGTAGCCCGATGGGAATAGAGAACCATAGGACGAGCTATAGAATGAGCTATTGCGGACAATACAAAGAGCAATAGGCGGCTAAAGAAACCATAGGCAAAACCATAGGCAGCTATAGCACGGTGTCTAAAAAGATCCATAGAGTAAGCCATAGAGATCTCTATAACACACCATACAAGTAGCTATAGGCGGCTAAAGGAACCATAGGAAATACCATAGGCAGCTGTAGCACGATGGGTATAGAGAACCATAGGACAAACTATAGAATGAGCTATAGCGGACCATACAAAGAGCAATAGGCGGCTAAAGAAACCATAGGAAAAGCCATAGGCAGCAGTAGTTGTAAGGTTGTTGTCCCGGACCTCGATGGGAACCCTGGGGGTGTCGACTGTCGAGGACCGGGGGACCGTGGAACGATGCTGGCTGCTGGAGAGCTGGCTGTAGGCGGCGAGGACTCGGGACAGGGACGACCAAGAATGCTTAGTGTTCGATTAAAACACAAAACTTTACTTGAACTTTTCCGGAGTACACGATACAATCAAACAACTGGGAATAACTGGCCTCACAGGCTTACCGTCGCGAGACACGAAGTCAAGTGTCCTACCGCGCACAGTGAGGGCGATGGCTAAGTAGCCGGCGAACAAGGGCTGCCGCGTGCGGCAGGTAACGCGGCGAACCGCGGGAGGAGAACAGACAGGGGCTCGCAAGCCCGTTCCAACTCGAGGCTCACACGCTCGGTCAGGGCTTAAGACAGCGCGCCGGAAGCCGCTCTGTCCAATGAGGGCTTCGTCTGCATCCCATTGGGTTAAGGCCCCGACGCACTCTCGACCTATCGCACGAGAGGTTGTTGCTGTTGCCGAGGTGGTCATTAAGATCGGGCCCTGCGGTTGAGAGTCTAAACCCCGATATGTTTGTGTTCCGAGGAAGATCTACTGTTTCTCGGTTTAGGCGAGAATCGTCGAAACGTGCCCCGCTAGCAAACGTCCTTTCCACCGGAGCGCGGGCAGGAGCCTCAACGTAAACGGAAGGCGCGCCTGGGAAGCCGTTTCGTGGGGAATCCCACGATGCCGGGTCCACGCCGGCGCGTATACACTAGTTGCGCCCGGTGCCTCTCGAGTCGAAGTCACGAAACATTGGAACATGATCCGAAGTCTTCGAGGAAGTCGTTCGAGCTTGAGACGCGGCCCAGTTTACGAAATGGCGCGCCAGCCGATGATAGCCGCACTCCGGTGCCTGCCCCGAACGCCCGCGTAGATTTGTGTGTCTGGAGCCCCGGGTAAGAGGCAAGGCCCGCGGGCAACGACCCCCCGTGGGGGATATGCAACTCCGTTCGTAGTAGACGGAACAAAGTAAGACACATACAAGCGCTAAAGCAAAACGAATGACCGAGGCTCAGCGCAACATACCGATAAGCTAAAACTAAACACCGTCTTGGCGGCGCGCGAAATTTGCCACCGCCTCTACACGTCCCTCCCAAGACTGCGCCCGGACTTGTTGGCCGGGTTAGCAGTTTAAAGGATAGAGTGGTGGCAGAAACAACAACAACAACAACAAAAAAAGACTTAATAAAGATCATTATAAAACCGTACTCTCGCGAAATGCTATCAAGAGCAACGCTGAACCACAAAAAAAAAAGTTTAGTTCGAAGTTGCGAGAGAAACGTAGCTACGGCTCACCGCGCGCACTGCAAACTCAGCAACCTGAAAACGGCACACAGTACATACGGGTACAATTTGCAAAAATAAGAACGCACGCTAAAGTACACGGCAACAAAGCACAAAAAAAAAAAAAAAAAATTGCGATGATTTCTCCTTAATCTCTCACAACACCAAAAATAATATGACGTACAAGGGACGCTGGAGAGTTCCATCTTCGGAGAATATCACAAGAGTTTAGCACACACACACACGTCCCGGCAGTTTAAACGGACAAGGCCACAGGAGGCGGCCCCGCCCATCCGTCAACGCGGGAGGACACCGCCAGTTTACGCTGTAGAGCATTCTCCCTCCTCGCTACGTTCCCAGTAGTTATTTTGGAGCCTAGACAGCGCGTCGGCGTTCCCGTGGGCCCTGCCCTTACGGTGCGTCAGTGTGAGGTTGTACCGCTGCAGCGCGAGAGCCCACCGAATGAGCTTCGCACTGTTGGGGGTGCTGCTAGTCAGGTAGGAGAGCGGGTTGTGGTCCGAAACCACCCTCACCTCGGCCCCAAAAAGCCAGTTGTCGAACCGTCTGAGGGCCCAAACTACGGCGAAGGCCTCCTTCTCAATGGTTGCCCATCGCGCCTGGGTAGGTGAGAACTTGTAGCTGGCGAACGAGATTGGGACCTCCTTTCCATCGTCAGATTTTTGCGCTAGGCAGGCTCCCACGGCGAAATCGGACGCGTCAGTGAAGAGCCAGTATGGTCGCCGCGGGTCGGGCGTGGACAGTGCCGCGGCGCCACCCAACGCCTGTTTGAGTGCCTCAAAGGCGTCCTCCGCCCTTTGGTCCCACGGGACCGTGTTAGGAACGCGTTTAGCGGTCAGTTCCGTCAACGGCCGCGCGATCTCTGCGTAGTTCGGGACATAATCGCGATAATAACCGCAAAGCCCGAGCGCGCTTCGCACCTCCCGTTTTGTCACCGGGCGTTTTAGCCCTTGGATGGCTTCGACCTTGGTAGGGTCGGGTGCGTGCTTACCGGACCCTATCACGTGGCCCAAATACGCGATGGACGGTAGGGCCATCTGACACTTGTTGGGCGCGATGGTAAGGCTAGCCGTTCTTAAAGTGCAAAACACAGCGCGCAAGTGGCGAAGGTGCTCCCTCCATGACTCCGAAAAAATCGCCACGTCGTCCAGGTATGCACACGCGTACTCTCGGTGGGACGCCAGGAGCGTGTTCATAATACGCTGGAACGTGGCAGCCGCGTTCTTTAGGCCGAACGGCATTACGCGCCATGCGTACTGGCCCTCGTGGGTCACGAACGCAGTGTAATGCTCGCTCTCCGGGGCCATCGGGACTTGCCAGTAGCCCCGCTTGAGGTCGATAAGCGTGATGCAGTTTGCGCGACCAACCCGAAGAACGAGTTCCTGCGGGAGCGACATGGGGAACGCGTCGTCCCTCGTGACGTCGTTGAGATTGCGAAAATCGACGCACATGCGGACGCTGC
This sequence comes from Ixodes persulcatus, assembly GCA_013358835.2. Classification (NCBI taxonomy): domain Eukaryota; kingdom Metazoa; phylum Arthropoda; class Arachnida; order Ixodida; family Ixodidae; genus Ixodes; species Ixodes persulcatus. The sequence goes on from JABSTQ010010022.1 coordinate 313,370, forward strand.
CGTCCTTTTTCGAGACACAGACAACTGGATGGGAGAACTCACTTTCGATCGGGTAGATCAGACCTAAATCGAGTAGCTCGCCCACCTGTTTTGTCACCTCCCCTTTGAGTGCCTCGGGAATACGATAACGATGGGGGGCCTTCCGTCCACAACCGTCCTTTAGCACAATGGAGTGCGCTCCCACATTCGCGATTCGCGGCTTCTCTTGAAACAGGTCTTCAAACTCATTGAGCAGAGTCGCCACATCCCCCGCCTCGACCGGGCTCAGGTGTTCTAGGGGCACCCCAGAGAACCCCCCAGTATGCCCTTTCTCTCCGACGTGCATGCGCGGAGTGTACCCGACCTCACCAAAATCGTCATCCTCGTGGTAAATAACCCCGATCTGGTCGGCCCTGGCGCGATACGCCCTCAGTTTGTTCGCATGCACCGTGGTGCGCTTCCCTTCATCCATCTCGACCACATAGGAGTGGTCCCGCATCCTATCGACTACCGTGTGCGGGCCGCTCCATTTTGCATGCAACTTGGTTGCGGGATCAGAGACGAAAACGACAACCCGTTCGCCCACCTCGAACTGTTTGGCCTTCGCCCTCCGGTTATAATAGGAAGCGTAGCCCCGCTGCTGGCGATTCGCGGTGAGTCTTGCGGTGTCGGCCGCCCTCTCCATCTTTTCCCTGAGGCTGTGCAAGTAGGCCGCGGGGGCCTCACGTAAGGTATCGGGTACCTCGACCTGGCCTGTCCAAGAGTCGCGGAGAATAGAGAGCGGTCCGGTGGGCGTTCGTCCGTACAGCAACTCGAAAGGGGACGCACCCGTCGTTTCGTGAGGCACCTCCCGGTAAGCCCAAAGGAGGTACGGGACGAACTTGTCCCACTGACCCGCCTCGTCCCGAATGACGTGATGGAGCATGTTTTTAAAGACCCGGTTCCATCTTTCGACGGACCCATTGCTCTCTGGGTGATCTGGCGTCGAAAACCTCGGAGTGCACCCGAGGCGAGCGAGGAACTCACGCGTCAGACCGGCGGTGAAATTAGTACCCTGGTCGCAGCATATCCTCTCAGGTACCCCGGTGCGACTAAAGATCTCCAACAGCGCCTCGCAGGTAGCCTTAGCCGTCAGTGACCTGAGACAGATCACCTCAGGCCACCTCGTGTGGAGGTCCACGACGCAGAGGGCGTACCTGTGGCCGCGTGCGGACGGTGGATCGAGCGGCCCGATCACGTCCATGTTCACGCACTGGAAGGGCCACTCCGGCCGCGTGAGTGGCGAAATCGGCACTCGATCCCCCGTGCGCCTATCTGCTCTTAGCTGACACGCGGGACAAGAACTGCAGTGCCGTTTTACGTCTGCCTCCATGGCTGGCCAATAAAAACTGTATTTTATCCGCGCCATAGTTTTACGGGTGCCCAGGTGACCACCCCACGGGGACTCATGCGCCAGCAGCAAAACGTCCCCCCTTCGCTCTCGCGGGAGAACGAGTTGTGTCACCCTGTTACCGGCAATGCGATCCTGGTGGTATAAGAGGCCGTCCTCGACAAACATGCCGCCCTTAGCGATCCGCGCGTCGCGGAACGCCTTCGCCAGTGTCGGGTCCTCCCCCTGCGCCCGGGCTAACTCCAACCGCCGACCTGCTCCACTGAGGGCCGGCCCGACATCTTGCGCCCGCGGCTCGTCGCGAGGCGTCTCCGCCTGACACGCGTTTTCCTGCTCTGTCGGGGACTCTGCGCTGTCAGTTGCCCCGTCTGCCTCCTTCACCAACCCCACGGCTCCGGCGGACTGGGCACCGCCGAAAGTGTCGGCGCCCGGCGGGGTCGTGTCACGCCGCGCGCTGGTGGAGAGGGCCTCCCATGCATCCAAGGCGAGCAAACAATCGGTGTGCGGGGCAAGGTCGTCTGTTAGGGCGCATATCACTGACACCGTCTCGTGCACCTTCTGGGACGTTGGAGCGTCCAGTTCGGTCAGCAGCCACATGGGGAGCGTGACCAGCTTCGCGTTTACCTTTTGACCGAAAGCGGACACGAGGGTTACGGAGCCGCTGGGCTCACCCACCTCGATCGGTAGAAGGCTCTCTCTAACGACCGTTACCTCCGCCCCCGAGTCCACGAGAGCCTGTATCACCTTTCCGCCGCACATTACATGAACGCGCGTCAATGCGGAGGGCGCCGGCCGTTCCTCAAGCACCTTCGACACTCTCAAAGTCAGCCTGTCGGACCCTGTCTCGCGCAGTTCGACATTCTGAACCCTCGCGCCCGAAGCAGACGGCCCTGGCTCCCGCGCTCGTGGGCATTCCGCCGCCCGGTGGGAAGGGCTACCACACATGTCGCAGTTACGCCAGCTACGCAACGGTGCGTTCGACGGTCTCGCGGGGGGTCTCCCGTCTCCCGTCGGTTTCTTTTGATCGTTTCTCCCTCCGTCGTGAAAGCGGTTTTCTGCTCCGGCGCCTCTCTTCTCCCCCGCTCCCTGGCCTCGGGGCGCGCTCTTCGCTGCGTTATATACCGCCAAGAGGTCGGCGATGTCCGCGGGATTGAGCCATTCCTTGCCCTCTCGGAGGGTGACGTACTCGCGCGCGTCCTCTCCCATCGCCTCCTTCATGCGGTCCGCGACCAACAACGACGTCAGTTTAGGGAAATCTTTCGCGTCCCTGGCTTCCAAGTAGTATTGTAGATAGCTGGCCAGTCGGGTCGAGAATTGTTTCCACGTCTCGTCGCGTTTTTTAAACGCGGTGCTGAACCTCTTCCTGTATTCGTCCGCCGAGAGGCGGAGCTCGGCGAGCACCACTGACCTCAGATGTGCGAAAGTGAACTCCCCATCCTTCATGCCTGCGCAGAGGTACGCCAGTCGGGTCGCGATCAACGGGTAGACTAAATGTGCCTGTATTTCGCGCGGCACCGCATACCTCTCAAAAAGACACTCTACCGTTTCGAACCACACTGGGACTTCCGCCTCCTGGGGAAATTTTGGTATTGCTCCATGAAGCATTTTTGAGTAGTGCTTAAGAGCCTCCCCCCTTTCGATGCCCGGGTCCCGCTCGCCAACGCCGGCCCTCGCTCCCCTGATTGCGGTGAGCTCCGTCATCTTAAGTTGGACCTCCATTTGTTGAAGGAGGATCTGCGCCTGTAGCGTCTTCTCTCTCTCAATCTCTAAGGTCGTGCCCAACTCCTCTGCTTGGGAGTTGGGCGGTGAACCCTGTCCCCCACTAGCTTCCATATCGCTGCTGTCGGCAGCACCGTGCGGAACGGTCGAGGTTCCCCTCCGCGTCTCTGGCATTGAACCCTGCCTCAGGCGGTGTCCCCTAAAACTCTGACGGAGAGGCGAAACCACCTACCTGTAGTCAGTAGGGTCACTCTCGAGGCTCAGTGCTCCTGTCGTCGCCCCGGGCCGTTGTCGCCGCCCGTCGAGGGTGGCGTCACCACGGGTGCCCCACAGCAACAGCAGGCGTCGTCTTCTTGATGGCAATCGATGACTTCAAAGTCGCCGACGACGTCCACGTCCTGTCGGCTGCGCCAGTAGTTGTAAGGTTGTTGTCCCGGACCTCGATGGGAACCCTGGGGGTGTCGACTGTCGAGGACCGGGGGACCGTGGAACGATGCTGGCTGCTGGAGAGCTGGCTGTAGGCGGCGAGGACTCGGGACAGGGACGACCAAGAATGCTTAGTGTTCGATTAAAACACAAAACTTTACTTGAACTTTTCCGGAGTACACGATACAATCAAACAACTGGGAATAACTGGCCTCACAGGCTTACCGTCGCGAGACACGAAGTCAAGTGTCCTACCGCGCACAGTGAGGGCGATGGCTAAGTAGCCGGCGAACAAGGGCTGCCGCGTGCGGCAGGTAACGCGGCGAACCGCGGGAGGAGAACAGACAGGGGCTCGCAAGCCCGTTCCAACTCGAGGCTCACACGCTCGGTCAGGGCTTAAGACAGCGCGCCGGAAGCCGCTCTGTCCAATGAGGGCTTCGTCTGCATCCCATTGGGTTAAGGCCCCGACGCACTCTCGACCTATCGCACGAGAGGTTGTTGCTGTTGCCGAGGTGGTCATTAAGATCGGGCCCTGCGGTTGAGAGTCTAAACCCCGATATGTTTGTGTTCCGAGGAAGATCTACTGTTTCTCGGTTTAGGCGAGAATCGTCGAAACGTGCCCCGCTAGCAAACGTCCTTTCCACCGGAGCGCGGGCAGGAGCCTCAACGTAAACGGAAGGCGCGCCTGGGAAGCCGTTTCGTGGGGAATCCCACGATGCCGGGTCCACGCCGGCGCGTATACACTAGTTGCGCCCGGTGCCTCTCGAGTCGAAGTCACGAAACATTGGAACATGATCCGAAGTCTTCGAGGAAGTCGTTCGAGCTTGAGACGCGGCCCAGTTTACGAAATGGCGCGCCAGCCGATGATAGCCGCACTCCGGTGCCTGCCCCGAACGCCCGCGTAGATTTGTGTGTCTGGAGCCCCGGGTAAGAGGCAAGGCCCGCGGGCAACGACCCCCCGTGGGGGATATGCAACTCCGTTCGTAGTAGACGGAACAAAGTAAGACACATACAAGCGCTAAAGCAAAACGAATGACCGAGGCTCAGCGCAACATACCGATAAGCTAAAACTAAACACCGTCTTGGCGGCGCGCGAAATTTGCCACCGCCTCTACAGCAGCTATAGAACGGTATCTAAAAATATACATAAAGTAAGCCATAGAGATCTCTATAGCAGACCTTACAAGAAGCTATAGACGGCCAAAGGAACCAAAAGAAAAGCCATAGGCGGCTATAGACCCTTTACAGCAGCTATGCATGGGCGCCGCCATAACCGACCTTCAGTTTTTGTTTCCTCTTATTTTTATCACTTGCCTCCATCATTACCACGACAGGGCAGGTTATTGCCATTTCAGATTCGACTGTGTCCTTCTCCCCAGCGTTTGCCTTTGTGGAGGCTCGCCAAAGCCCTATTCAGTGGCTTGGTATCTCGGTAAGACAGGAGAAGGTCGGCAATGGTGGCTGTAATTTGGCGCGTGTGTAAAGCGTCTATAGCATCGTTTCTAAAGAGACCCATAGATTAAACCATACAAAATTTGATGGCGAAATTTCTATTGAAAAAGCTATAGACAACCATAGGGGAAACGATAGGAAAAGCTTTAGACAGCCATAGAAGCGGCTATAGCTAATTGGGCCAATTTGCTATAGCCGGCTATACAAAGGATTTTCTATAGCCAACCATAGACCATTTTTGTATGGGCTGTGACCTCTACGACATCCGTCCAAAAAAGAGCGCTAATAATATCGAGAAAAATAGTACACTATCTAGTACTATAGTTGACATTTTGCACAGTCACATTTGTTACTGTCAATAAGTTCTGTGTTTTTTTTGTTTTTTTTAATTTATAAACACTATTTCTGTTTCGGACGTCGAATCTAGCTCGGGCTACTCTCGGAGTTCCACTCACGCCACCGATATGTTGGAGACGAGAAGTGAAACGTCAGTTCAAGTCTGAATTTAGACATGACTTTCGACATATTGCTATTCCTGTCTGCTATTACAGAGGTTTATGTAGCAGGTGCTGGGCTCCATTAATATACGATAGAGCCTTTGCCTGGTTTGTCAAATTGTTGGCGTGCAATATTCTCTGCAAAAGAAGTGATGAAAACGTGTTTAACTTATTTTATTGCGGTTATATTTTATATAGGGCTGAAAAGTTTTTTTTCTAAACCATGGAGGCATGCAAGTTCACAGCTAATGGAAACTGTGCTAAACCAAAACTTAACTTAAAAAAAAAACCTTATATAGTAGAATTACCCTCTTCCCATGTACTCTCGTGGATGGGTGTTTGAACGCGTTGCAATGTACTACAAAAAAAAATGAAGAAAACGGGTACACATTTTTTTAGTAACTTTTGTTAACTTATTTTTAATCAAAAGTTTTATGATGTCTTTCTGTACCTTACGCACTATTGGATCTTCAAGCAAATATTGTTTATTTCAATATGAACAGTGTATTTGTTTATTTTGAACGCATTTCATTGCACCTTGATGTTTGGCTTGATGGTTGCAGAGTTTTTTTGATTGTCATTTTAACGCGATCTTCATGGCCAGTAACCTGCCATCTCATCTACACGAATGCAGTTCATTCCATTCTATACGTCTCATATTTTACGAGAACCACACTCTACATGTGTTGGGTCACAGCCCAGCACGCACACGTTCGTCGCTTTGGAAGGCGAGCGATGTACGCGCCACACGCACGAACGCTGAAAATGGCATCGACCTGAAGCGGTTTTCAGAAATGGTCAATAGATCTTTTTCTAAATTACTTGCACCAAGGAGCATATTCGTGCCATAAAAGTAGTCACACGTGCTGGCGCCTGCAACAGTAACTTTTCTAAAGAAAATCTAAAACAAATGGCACGTTCCTTCAGCTTATACGAGCGTGTGGGGCATTTGTACCCACATTCCGAGCATTTTCCGTGGTACTTTGGCAATTTTTCAAAAAATGTATTGCGTGACTCTTCGACCTTCCTTCGCCAGCCATCTTCTAATAAAAAGAGAACGGATTTACTAGCGATATCACGAAACTAGCGAGCCGCGGCTTGAGCGTACCGAGTTGCAAAAACGGTTTAAACAAAATTCCAGCTGCTCCCTTTTTTTACTTTTTTTATAGTATAGCACATAGACCCGGGTCATACTTTGTGCAAATATAGATAATTATCAACTTCAAATAGCACGAACGCCCAGCTCCCTGTTAGACGCGAGAAAGGCGGCCGCGAGCGTACCCGCTTGCCGGCGGCGCTCCTCGCTGCCCACAGGTGACGTCACGCTTGGGTGGCGGGGGAAACTGTGGAAAAACTAGGGAGAACGATGTTTTGGTTTCGGCAGCAAACAGAATATCACTTTTTTAATTAACTAGAGTGAATCTGGGAGAACTAGATAGCATTTCGGAATCAGCAAGCCATCCCCATTCAGATTATGCCTTTGGATTAGGTAGCTTGAAAAATCGGCGGAGTTCCCCTTTAAGGCTTGTTCACGCATTTACGCTTCAGTTTGATTGAGTGCGTTATCTGTGCCCGACTGTAACCACATACGACGAGAGGAAACACTGGTGCCATCTCTCAGGTGTCCCTGGAACAACCTCCGATCTGCGTATAACCTGAACTGTGGTTTTGTTTTATTTGCGCTCTTAAACGTAGGCACTATTTATAAGGAATGCTCGTTGATAATGTTTTCACAAATATTTCAAGCCTACGGTGAAAAGATGACAAGTAAGAAATCAGAAAAATCATACACGCATAATAATGCAGGTAATGACAAGGTGCAAGCGAGCTGGACAAGGATAGCGAAAATAATCCCCAGAGAAGGGAAATACGGGGGAAAAGGGACAAACACATTTCCAAACGCACCACTAATCTGGCTGTGTCTAGATTTGTGTTCGTCCTTTGCCCCCTTTGTCCAGGGATTATTTTCGTTATCTCCAGGGATTATTTTAGTTATTCGTGTTTCACCGTTTGGCATATACGCCTGTTGTAAGTATTCTATTGCTATCTCAAGCGCGAAACACATGCGCGTCAAAACTGTCCGGTCCGGCGTGCGAACTGTCGGGAAGATGGCTGCTCCGAATCGCCGCACTGGACGGTTCGCGACACATGGGTTTCCGACGCGTCGTTGCGTCGCTCCGTTCAGCTCCGCCCAGTTTCGGGTATCCCTCTACCTAATGGATGGATGAATGCTAATGGCTATATATATAACGGGCGGTTGCTCGCGCCACCTAGCCTAGAAAACTAAAATACTTCCATCGCCCTTGGTTATTCTGACTTTAAAACTAACATAATATTTTTATTACATTCTATTAAAGTGTGCGTGTGTAGAGATTTTCCGTGAGGTTACTTTTCTGCTCAACAACACTTAATGTCGATGGACGCAGCGGACCTTAGGAGCCATCCCCCCATCCCAGCGAAGCGAGCACTGCGTACAAATCACGTGACTACGCACACCGCGCATTGCTGCGTCTCTCCCGAAGTTCACGTGACACTCACACGGCATTGGAATGGCTCGTAGCGTCCGCTGCTCTCCATTGTAAGGTGAAACGGAGTACATTCGGGTTTCGACGGCCTCGATCGGTCCCAGAAGGACGGCTTGCTATGGCGCGCGAGATCAGCAGCTTGTTTTGTGCGCGCGAGAAAACTCGATGGCGTCCATTTCCTTCACCGCGCACCGCCACATGTGTGTGTGTAGGCGTTGTAAAAGAGGGGGAGATCCGCTTCCCCGAACTGCCCGAACCACGAAGCGCCTCCCCGCCCGACCGGGCCGAAAGTCACGTGACAACATGACCTTCGCGCCATCCGTGCTGCCATTGGCTGCGGCCCTCCGAAATTCGGACAGCCGTGCGGCGATATCTAGCAAGTTGGACGCGCGCCGGCGCCGGACGGAGGCCCCGTCCGACGCTTCGTTGCGACGAAAGCCCTCGCCCTCGGACGTCGTTCAGGCGGTTCGCACGCCGAATCGGACAGTTTGGACGCGCATGTGTCTCGCGCTACATAGATGGCATCGGTCGGCGTGCCAGTGTATTCGCTCGTGGCAAGCGGTTTCATGAGGATACAAGGAAATCGCACGCACACAAAGGCAAATGGTAAAAAGTGTTGTGCCGCGCTGGAGCCAACGCTTCGATTCCTTTATGAGTGTAACTTTTGTAAATTGTTTTCTTTTTTTTTTGTAGTAGAGTGCCTTTTAGCAAGTGCTGGGAGAGACGCTTGCACGTACCGGACGCAGCTTGTTTGTGAGGGTAGCCAACGCTGATTCTTCAACGTCACGAAAGGAAGCGCTTATGCTGAGCTGAAATCTGGCAGCTGCTTGCTCGTCTAAATTACCTCTGAAACTGTTGGAGGTCGGCGGTCTCTTTCACTTGGGTGCCGACCGGCGTGCGTTACCCGCGCTCCCCCCTATTTCTTGCAACCCTCTATATTTGTTTTCATAAAAATGTCGCAGGGCACGTTTATATAGAAAGTATTCGCAGGTGTTCATCGCTGAGTGCGTAGCAGCTTCGCGCGTGCTGACGGCGAGCTTCCACAACGCTTTTGCAACGTGCATCTCACACGATCAATATTGCGGCTTATCGGGACGTCTGAACTCGTTCTGAGCATGTGCAGTGATCAGTGCACGCTAATAAGGCGTCCACTGAATATTACGTATACATTTTAGAAAGTTCCAGGGCCCGTTTGCTCGAAGCGCTAACCGCGGCTAAAATTAGCCGCATTACCTAGGAGATGAATTTTGAAATCACGTGACTGGCTCGGTAGGAATGTGGGGAAACATGGCGGTGCCCTGGTAAGTGATCGCCGTTCGCTTTAAAACTAATATGTCTTTGTAGCTGGAATATCGGGCGCGTTAGTCAGCAACGAATGTTGCAAGAGGCTTTCACTTTGCCTTACCTCACTTAAATCGCAAAGCATGAGCAATGATCTCGCCGCATTTTTTAGAGAGTCTTTTGATTCTGGCCATTCCTAAGCCTAAATGAACGCGATAATGAACCTTTTGTGAGAAGCGTTCTGCGCACGCGCGAGCACTCGATGCCAAGCGGCGGAAGTCGGCACTAGAAATCGAGGAAATTCGGAAGGAGGCTGTCGATCAGCGAGTAGAACACGTAATTGCAACATATATATATAATTGTGTTACACAAAAAAAGAAAGTGGACGGAAAGAAAAGCATGACGTTTGGGTGGACGCCACAGATCCCCCTCTTTAGAGTCGCGTTGGGCACGCGCCGCTGCTCGGAGAGCGAAGAAACTGGTAGCGTAGCTCCCATTATCGATTGGTAGCGCAGGTAGGTCACTTCCTCGATTTTTAGTTCGTGCAGCCACCGCCTGGTGCCGTCGGTATGTGAAAAAGGTTCATTGTCGGCATGGCAACGTCTTCGGAAAGTGGATTGCCTTGACTCAGTTGGCCGGGTATTGATAGCACACAAAACCAGACAACGTCCAATAGAGCTTTTTTTTTAAAAAAAAAAAAAAATTCCCAAGCACAGTGGTGCATCCTATGAGCGTAGTTACACGCGTTGCACGTGCTGGCGTCTGCATTAGTAATTGCTGTAAAGCAAAAAGTCTAAAACAAATTTTGCCTTACACGCGCATTCATCAAAGCCTTATTATTATTACTTACTTCGAATCGTTTATAAGAGAAAGGCCAGCGCCCGTGGACCTAGAATTACACTTCCAGCGTTCTCCTCGATGCTTGGGCAATTTAGAAAAAGGTCTATTGGGACGCTGTCTGCTTTTGTGTGCTATCAATACCCGGCCGATTAAGTCAAGGCAATCCGCTTTCCAAGGACGTTGCCATGCCGACAATTATCGCGTTCATTTAGTCGTACGAAAGGCCAGAATCGAAAGACTGTCTATAAAGGCGGCGAGGTCATTGCTCATACTTTGCGATTTAAGTGAGTTAAGGCAAAGCGAAAGCCTCCTGCACCATTCGTTGCTGACTAACGCGCACGATATTGCAGTTACAACGACATATTAGTTCCGAAGCGAGCGGTGCTCACTCACCGGGGCACCGCCATGTTTCCCCGCATCCCTACCGAGCCAGTCACGTGATTTCAAAATTCCTCTCCCAGGGACTGAGGCTAATTTAAGCCGCGGTTAGCGCTTGGAGCAAACGGGCCCAGGAGACTTCTCAAATATTCCACATTGCGCTGCACGCAGAGTGGTATTGTGGGCTGTTCATATATATATATATATATATATATATATATATATATATATATATATATATATATAAACGGTCCACGGACGCTTCAAATATGCTAGAAGCGTGCCGATTTCTTCTATTTGAGCACTGTGAGTACAGAACACGTGAAAAAAAAAATGACCACAAAACGAGGTAATAATGTCTTTGTTCTGCTTTCCTTTAGCCTTTTTTTTGCGTTCTGAAAACACAAACCCCTAAGCCGACATGAATTTCATTTTTTATTCCTGGGTAATCTTCACGCGGTGAACGTCAGACTGTCATAATGCGTCAAGCAGGCCGGGGAGCATATATCTCCGGAATGGCACATTGTCACGGGTGATGACCGAAATAACAGTAAAAAACACTTTCAGCCTTTCCACTTTGGTGCAGAAGAAAGAGCAGCGGAGCTGTAGCTTCTGTTCTCGGCGGTGGCTTTCCAGGCGAGCGATCTGCTCTTCTTTCGCAAGGGAATCTGAAGCGCTCGACGCAGTGTAACTTTGGGCGATAGCGGCCTCGCGGCGGTTACGAAACCATTCGCGCTGCTGCGCACTTCACCGCTCATTCCGTTCCCGCGCTTCTTCCCCCGAAGAAATGTTGCCGCGGTCTATGAGCGACGGCGGCAAGCGGACAACCGGCAAACACAACACTCTGGACAGCTACCGCCATCTATGAGCGACGGCGGCAACGAGAGTTGTGTGTTGACATTTTTTGCGGGGGACACGATCCTTGGGAAACTAGCACTAAACAGCTCCGCTTTAATACACGGGAAGAAATGAACGTTTAATATGGCGAACTTGGGCCCAAAATAAAAAGGAAACAGAAGATAACAAAGAGTCGCGTGCGTCGAAGTTGGCGAAGCAGCTGAATCGAACGCCGGTGCAAGACTGACTCTATACTGACTCGACAAGGTCGCGGGCGGCCTCTTATCTAGAGAGCGTTACTATACTTCGTTTCAGCTTCGGTCGGAGCGCTGCCGATGTTATGAGCCGAAGGGCCAATCAAACAGCGAAGAGGCACAACGTCATGGCGTGCTCTCTGCAGTTGATAGGAGCAGCAGGTATTCGCCGTCTCTCTGTGCGTGCTCCTACGACGGCTAGTCCTATCAAGCGCAGGGAGCACGCCATGACGTTGCGCTTTTTGCGCTGTTTGATTGGCCCTTCGGCTCATAACATCGACCGCGCTCGGACCGAAGGTGAAACGAAGTATATCTCGAAGCTTCGGCAAAGAAGGCCCGAGCGTCGCGCGCTCGGGGCGAAAATGGACACGCACTTTCTAGAACAAGAAATAAGGAAGAAATTATAGAAGTTACGTCCGGAGCAAGAATAAACGAGAACCCTCTATACTTTGTTTCACCTTATGATGTACCGCAGAAAAGGCTACAAGCGCGAGCTCCTTGCTCTAGGGCACATCTCGGCGGCACAAGCTCTCGTGCGTTAAGAGTAGCTCCCAACGCTATGAGCTCGCGCTTCTAGCTTTGTCTGCGGTACAACATAAGGTGAGACGGAGTATAGGAAGTATTCACTGGCGGCCATAGCTGTGTGCGCGACCGCTGAGCGCGTGCTGATGGCGAGCTTCCACACTTCTTTTGTAACGTGCATTCCGCACCCTCAAGATTGCCGGTCTTAGCAGCCTATTAATGTGGGCTCGTTCAGAGCATGCGCTCTAGACATCACCCACAAATATGGCGCCCAGTGAATACTCCTTATAGAAGTCCGTGACCGAGCGTTGCTTTCTGGGCCCTGCGCGCGGCATTATCCCCCCCTTTAAAAGCACATCGTCCCTATGCAGCACGAACTGAAGGCACAAATCCACAACAAAGGAACAGCAGAATAGCGAGCCATGAGTTCAGGGGCGGATTTATGGGTCAGGCCTGGGGGGGGGGGGGGGGGGGGGGGCGGTAGGCCTTCGGCGGGGGGGGGGGGGGGGGGAGTCGGGAGTCTGCTGAGATATGACACGGTCCAAACGTTGCCCAGGTCTATTTTGTTGACCAAATATTTGCTATGTCGCCAAAAACTAAACTTCTGGCTGGTGTATATCAATGATTTTATTTTAAAAAAAGTTGACCTTGGGGAGCTCAGGGGGGGCGGTTGCCCCCCCCGCCCCCCCCCCCCCCCGCCCCCCCCCCCCTAAATCCGCCCCTGCATGAGTTCACAGTTTGACGAGAGTCCAAAGTTCTATCGTTCGTAATACGGCTTAAGTTGCACGACGTGAACTACTTCGTGTCGCGGTTGGCGTCGTCTTGATGGACGAGTTCCGTCGGGAAGCACCTCATAGATTAAGTTCTCGAGACGGCGAAGAACCTTGTAGGGTCCAAAGTAGCGCTTGAGAAGCTTCTCGCTGAGCCCACGTCGCCGAATTGGTGTCCAAACCCATACTCTGTCCCCGGGATGAAAGAGGACGTCATGCCGGGGAAGATTGTACCGGCCGGCATCGACATGTTGCTAGGTCTTGAATCCGTAGTCTGGCTAGCTGGCGAACCTCTTCTGCCCGTTGAGAAACCACCTGGGCGTCATCGCTTCCGTCGTCGGCTGGCTCGTGTGGCAACATGGAGTCAAGCATAGTCGTCACCTTCCGGCCATACACCAGCTGGAAGGGCGTCACTCCTGTGGTCTCTTGCACTGCCGTGTTGTAGGCAAACGTGACGTAGGGCAGCACATCGTCCCAGGTCTTGTGCTCCACGTCGACGTACATAGAGACCATATCGGCAATTGTTTGCTGAGCCTCTCCGTCAACCCGTTGGTCTGCGGATGGTATGCAGTTGTTCGACGGTGGTCCGTGTGGCTTAGACGAAGGATATCTTGGGTCAACTGCGCCATGAACGATGACCCTCGCCTTCGTTCAGGAGACGGGGGTCATCAGGACTTCGGGGGCGCCATGCCGGAGGGCGATGGACACGACGAAGAATTTGGTTTGGCGACTTCGACAGCAGTCCCCGACGGAAGGGCTTTCGTCTCGGCGTGACGTGTAAGATAATCCGTGGCGTTGATTATCCAGCGGTTTACCATCGTCGACGGTGGAAAAGGACCCACCAGATCCATTCCAATTTTATGGAAAGGCTTGGTTAGAGGGGTAATCGGCTGAAGGAGACCTGCTGGCTTTGATGGCGATTTCTTGCGTCGCTGGCCCTCATGGCGCGATCATGTGTAGAGATGAACGGCTTTCGGAAGGTTGGGCCAGTAGTATCTTTCACGTATTCGGGCTAGTGTCTGGCTGTAACCGAGGTGTCCTGAAGTCGGGTCGTCGTGGCAGGCTTCGAAAATCTATTCTCGAAGGCTGGTAGGGACTACCAGATGCCACGGCGAATTACTGGTTCCGAAATTCTGCAGTACACCTCGTCGAATAGCGAAGGTCGGCAGGGCTCGTGAAGACGCGAGGAACGGTACTTCCTCGTCCTTCTAGACGCTTAATCAGGGCGCGCAGCTCCGGATCGCCTTATTGGAGTCCTGCCATGTCGTCCATGTCCACGGCACCTAAAAAACACTCGTCGTCATCGTCGTTGGAACAGCCTGATGCTTCGACGGGGTCTCTGGACAGGCAGTCGGCGTCACTATGTTTTCGTCCCGACTTGTAGACCACGGTCATGTTGAACTCTTCTAGTCGGAGACTCCAGCGAGCAAGGCGTCCTGAAGGGTCTCTGAGATTCGCCAGCCAACAGAACGAGTGGTGGTCTCTGACCACGCGGAACGGATTCCCGTATAAATACGGACGAAACTTTGTGATCGCCCATACAACCGCGAGACATTCTTTTTCCGTCGTGAAGTAATTTTTCTCCGCCTTTGACAATGTCCGACTTGCGTAGGCAATGACTCGCTCTGTGCTTTCCTGTAGCTGAACCAATACTGCGCCAAGTCCGGCGTTACTTGCATCCGTGTGAATTTCGGTTTCGGCGTACTGGTCGAAATGTCCGAGGATCGACGGTTTCTGAAGTCTCCGCTTCAGTTCGTCGAACGCCCGCTCTTGTTCTTCTGCCCATTGAAACTTCATGGCGTCTCTCCTAAGATGTGTGAGGGGCGCCGAAATTTTTGCGAAATCTTGAACCAAGTGCCTGTAGTACGCGCACAGCCCCAGGAATCTCCGGATGGCCTTCTTGTCCGATGGTCGAGGAAATTCGGCTACGGCGGATGTCTTCGCGGGCTCAGGGCGTACTCCTTCGCTGGTGATGACATGGCCAAGGAACTTAAGTTCTCCATAGGCGAAGCGGCACTTCGTTAGCTTGAGTGTGAGCCCTGCGGAATTTATGGCTTGGAGCATGGCCCTCAGCCGTTTCAAGTGCTCTTCAAAGTCGTGCGAAAATACGACGACGTCGTCCAGGTAGACCAGGCAGCTCTTCCACTTCAGTCCCGTTAGCATGGTATCCATGACCCGCTGGAAAGTCGCCGGCGCTGTACAGAGTCCGAAGGGCATCACCTTGAAATCGCACAGTCCATCGGGCGTGACGAAGGCAGTCTTCTCGCGGTCCCGTTCATCGACCTCAATCTGCCAGTTGCCACTTTTCAAGTCCATCAACGAAAAGTATTGGGTGTGGCGTTAACGGTCGAGGGTGTCATCTATGCGGGGAAGCGGATAGACATCTTTCTTTGTAACAGCGTTCAGCCGCCTGTAGTCCACGCAGAACCTAAAAGTTCCGTCCTTCTTCACCAGGGCGACTGGAGAGGCCCACGGACTGCTTGAAGGCTGGATTATATCGTCGTCAAGCATTTCTTGGACATGTTTGTGGATGGTTTCCCTCTCCTTCACGGAAACGCGGTACGGCGACTGATGAATAGGGGGCACGTCATCGTCAGTAACAATTCGATGCATCGCAACCGCTGTCTGGTGTAGCCTTGACGATGTGGTGAAGCACTCACTAAACTCAGCGAGAACGTCAGTCAGCTGTTGTCGCTTTGGGGCTGGGAGGGACGGGTCGATGTCGAGCTCTGACGGCGTGGTCCTCTTGTGCTGCGTCGGAGAGGCGTCTTCTGAGATCACGGCGATCGCGGCTGAGTCTTGAATTTCCTCGACGTAGCCCAAAGCTGTGCCCTTTGTACGGTGCTGCGACTCTTGCCGGAAGTTGGTGACGAGAGCTACGGTACGCCCGTCCTGGAGCTCGGTTACGCCTCTTGCAATGCCAATCCCTCGTCCAAGTAAAGGTGGACGCTTCCTTCCAACAGCCCTACACCGCAGGTGGCTTCTTCAGTCCCGACGAGCACAAATACACTCGACAACTTCGGCAGGTTCACGTGGCTGGTAAGGACTCGCACTGCAGCTAACGTCGCTTTGGGATCTTCCGCCGATGGAACAGGTTTTCGAAGCGTCAGTTTATTCTCGGCAAGGTCGATTATGGCGCCGTATTCGCACAAGAAGTCCATTCTGAGAATGACGTACCTGGAACAGTCTTGCAGAACGATGAACTTCACAGGGCAGGTTTCACCGTGGATATCAACGCAGGCAGTGCACCTGCCGACAGGTGTGATGAGATGTCCGCCAGCGGTTGGTATCTGCGGTCCATCCCAAGACGCCGAATCTTTCCGAAGGAGACGAGAGAGTCTCCCACTCAAAACGGAGTAGTCTGCTCCGGTGTCGAAGAGTGCCGTCGCCTCGTGGCCGTCGATGATAATGTTGAGGTTAGTCGACACTGTTACAGAAACATCGTTTCGGGGCGTTGCGGCGTTAGAGTGGGAGAGCTTCGACGATCTTCGAGGATCTCGGCATCGTTCGTCTTTGGCAACACCACCTCCCGGCATTGCCGCACCTAGTTTTCCTGACGGGAAGCGATGGGTGACAGGCTGTCTCGGCGAGACCGGCGGAAGGGCGATCATCAGGGAAGAGGGCAGGTGATCTCACAGTCAGCACCAAACAATGCCCAAGCGGTAAAATCCGTAAATACGGACGCGCTCCTTTTAATGCGTTAGCATTTGTTGCTTGGTACATGCGCTTGCCTTGGACTGGTTTGGAGCACACATATATAAAGTTTCCATCGTCGCCACGGGATGACGCCACAGCCCCACTGGCTATGGCAACTGGCTAGGAAACACCTTCTGTAAGCGCCGGCAGGTGGCGGCGGGGTGCATATTTTGAGAGGCTTGGCGACAGGACGCATAGAAACGGAGTCCTCACTGGATTCGCTGGTTATAGCAAGCGACGCTATGACTTAACACTAGGCAACGTAAGATCGCCGGCGACGTCCCCCTTCGACAATTTCGGCGCCGCGCAGAGGGGGACAGCGGGTGTATCAGTGGGGCGTTCACGCCGCTTCGCGTTGAGAGTCGACGGATGGCTCATTACAACATGTTAATCCACCTTGGGCCACCCGTATACAAACTGGAGAAGTAATCCGTTGCAAGTAATGGATTACTTGTAATCCACTACTTTTTTAAGTAATCTTGTAATTGCCACGCTACTTTTTTTCGAAGTAATTTGTAATGTAATTTCGTTACAAACTATCGGTATCGAATTACTTTAATTACTCATTCCTTTTTAAAAATATGGACATAATACAGTAACTGAAGCAATGCGAACTGAACATTCAGCAGCATAAAGAGAGCAAGTTCAACAAAACAGAAAACATCAGAAAAAGGAAAATAGCCGAAAAAAAAAAGATTTTTTTGTATGACCAGTCACTAAAACCGCTAGAAAAACACGCTTAGGCCACCGCCATGTTGCTGATGGTGATGCGGCTGGTGCGACTCTCGCGCCCCTATCAGCTAGAACATTTGTGCCACTCTTTTGGACTGTGAAAACCCGCTCAGCGCGATTCTCTACTTATGCAGTAAAGTGGAGATTTGGGCCAGTTAGTTCATTGTAAACGAAAAACAGCGCCGAAAGAACACCGGGACACAGACGAAGGAAAACAGGACAAGGCGCACTATCAACTAAAGTTTTTTTGAAAATTCACACGTTATATAGCCACAAGACTTTGGCTATATACAAAGATAAAGCGTCGCGATAATTACATGAGGCATTTGAAATTAGAACCAGGGAGAAGAAATGTACAAGTGACACGTCCCTATCTTTATCTACAGATGAGTTTGAATTTTTGAAAGGCGGGCTGAGCAGATCAGGTTAACAAGGCTCTTTGTGGCTGTATAACGTGTGAATTTTCATTAAACTTTAGTTGAGAGTGCGCCTTGTCCTGTTTCCCTTCGTTTGTGTCTCAGTGCTTTTTTTTTCGGCGCTTTTTTTTTTGTTTCCTCTTTTTATGTATTGCGGATTTTGCATTCCACATTTTCTTGCACCTCTCGAAAGTTTCGACTTAATTTTTCTGATGCATGCTGCGTACCCTTTCTGTGCTATCTTCCACTGTAAGAAATAGGGCTGCTATGTGCCCGCCATTCAAGCGTTCCTGTTCGACATTCACGTGAAACGAAGGAGGGGAAGGACTTCAAACGACCCCCGACGCGATTTTACAAACAATTCTACTGTTCTCCCCCCTCCCAGAGATAATCCGTGTAGAGTCCTTCTAAGTCTTAGCCAAAAAGAGTTGTTCGGCTTGGAGACATAGTGAGTCGTGCCCGATCCTTGGCCTTGGTGCTGGTGTGAAAAAAGTAAGCTCTGCCCCAAAACGTGCCCCAAAACGAAATCATCTTGGATTTCGTTTGATCGTCAAGATATGACACGACTGTCGTTGACTGTGACTGTGTTATTTGAGATATTTCTCAAATAAATGTTTATCAGATAACGCTGCATTGTGTGGTAGGTACAATATATTGTTCGTACGTTAACACTTGCTAAATTGCATGTCCGTGTCCTGTCCATTGGTAAACGCGTTATTTATGAGCTTGAAAAATGCATGCCTTTCGGCTATCTTCTGTTGTAAATTATTTTCGACAGCTAAGCGCTTTGTTGTTTGAAACGCGGCTAATCGGGCGGCGCCGTCAAAACTTATCGTAAAAAAAAAAAACGACCACTAACATTCCAGTTGCATTCGTTCTATCGCGCGAGTTGCCAAAATAAATAGTTTACAGTTTTCTTTGTTGCATTTTTGCTTTTTCAAATGTGGTGCAATGCTTTCTCAATGTCCCCGCAAAAAACGATACACAATAAAACACAAAATACAGCGGGAAAATATGAGAATTTAGCCACCAGCGGTGTTTAAAACTGCTCCTACGCAGGCTGCGCGTATTGAAATCACAGTTCGCTCGGTTAGGGTTAGCAAGGACGCCGGTGAGAGTCACTCAAACACTGTGACCATAGTCGGTGACAGATCAAGAACGAAGTGGAAGCTTCTCCCACCTCTTTCCACATTCGTAGAGTGAACAATGGAGGGAAGGCGACCTCCTCTCCACTGTTCGCTCCGCTGAAGTGGAAAGGGGTGGGAGGAGCTTCCACTTCGTTCTTGACCTGTCACCGGCTATAGGCTCGAAAACGGTTTGTAGCCACTGGGGTGGAGTGTTTCTTAAAAAGGTGAATAGACGCTTTTAAGCAGCTGTGCATGGGCGCCGCAATAGCCAACCTTCATTTTTTCCCTCTTAGTAAGTTTACGTCGCTTCATCTTTACCACAGCAGGCCAGGTTATTGCCATTTTAGATTCTATCGTGTCCTTCTCCCTATAGCATTGTCCTCTCTGGACACTCGTCTGCTGCCGTTTCAGTGGCTCTGTATTTCGGGAAGACAAGAGA
Source organism: Ixodes persulcatus (assembly GCA_013358835.2). Classification (NCBI taxonomy): domain Eukaryota; kingdom Metazoa; phylum Arthropoda; class Arachnida; order Ixodida; family Ixodidae; genus Ixodes; species Ixodes persulcatus. The sequence continues at coordinate 332,650 of JABSTQ010010022.1, forward strand.
AAGTCAACAACGGCGGCTGTAATCTGGCGAGTGTTTAAAGCGTAAGAACGGAAATGCGTATGCGACCACAAGAATAAATCTAAAATGCTACTCTGACTGAGATTAGCCTGCTATTTTAAGTGAAATAAGAAAGGGAAGGGAATTTCGTAATTTCCGAGGTTGTCTTTTTAAGCGCGCGCGCAAGTAATAAGCAGGAGCCTGATGAAAAAACAAACAAAAAACATACGCATCCTCATGACCCCCTTCCAAGATATAATACAAAAGAATCACATGACATATTATATTTCTTTTTCTCAATGACGAGCGCATAGGTCAAGTTGATATTTGGTAATAATTGCCTAACATACGCTTGTCAGATTGCACGGAAATCACGTCGTTTTCTTCCGGATGTCTTAGAAATTTCTAACTAGCGATATTTTAATTAAACAGATGCGGCCCACAGAACCGACATTGATTTATTGGTTCTTTGTGTATATTACGCGTATAAGTTAATTGCAATTGTATTGAACCACTTCAGTTCTCATGTAATAAATCTACTTAATCAAAATATTTGTTCTCCCTCCTTCTTTCCTCCTCCTCCTCGAGCCTGGTGCGACGCCAGACGAATCTGTACCGATGTTTGTATGGTCTGATGGGAAATGGGGCGTGTGGATGTCCATGGGTTTTTCAAAAGGGGTTAATGATTTACGTTTTAGCAATAAAGGCGTCACGGCCTTCTCAAGTCATAAGATGTAGGGTATGGGACCCAATTAAAATAAATCCTACGATCGTAGGTGTTGGAACATTTCTCTTCATTTTTGAGATGTGTCAACACATTCTTTTAACAGACCGATGTCACCAGGCGAACTGCATAGGTGTTGTGCGTGTACATCATCGCACACCATCGTTTCGGACGCCCCGGTATCAGCTTGGATTCTACTCCATGTCTGTACTTCATATTGTGTTGTTTGTGATTCCGAATCAGACGGACACGTTACAGGCCTTCAGAACGAACTCCTTTAAAGGGTCGGCGATCCAGCGCTCTCTGATAAGTGCGGGATCGCGAGCTGACTCCTCGGTTCCTTAAAGGAGTTCGCTCTCAGGGCTCTCAATGTGCCCGTCTGACCGGGGTATTAGTTTGTCACCAAGCGCAGAAAAGCAGCTTCAGTCGTCTTGTCGCTTTAGAATCGCTTTGTCGTCTGCTTCTTTGTCTTCCTGAATGCGTGAACCCCCTGCGTTCACGCCGTGGAAACACTGTGGCAGACTTGTACGTAGCAAGTTACAAGTAACTAATTACTTGAAATCAAATAAATATTATTTTAAATTTTTAGAGCTTCGATTGCATTTTTATCTGAGGTAACGTTCGCTGTTACTATTTTTCTGTGATGAATTACAAGTAAACACTTACATGTTTAAGAAAGAGCTAAAATTATTGACTTGAAATTTTTTTTATGTAAAAAGATTGGCCTTTCTGCCCCGTTCTTCACTCATCTAATTTGAAACAACGCTGGACACTTTTTTTGCCCCTAATCAACTAAACAAAAATACAAAGATGCCAAAAGAATTAGAATGTCGACGCGCTCCTCGACGTTTTGACTGTCGAGCGGTCGAGAGTGCCTCTTTTCCCAAGTACGGGATGAGACCTTCGAACCACGACTACTGTTGAATCTTAACAAGATGTGAATGACAAAAAGAAGTAAAATGTATTTACTTTGAACATATGCATGCATTTCGTATTTCGTTTTAGAAAGCTTAAATAAGTGACGTGAAAAGTAATTAATTACTTTCTGGTAATTTTTCAATTAGTCTTCTGATGCAATAATTGCTTACTGTTCTCACCTACATTTTCAATAAAGTAATTGTAATTGTAATCCGTTACTTCTTTTTATTAACGCGTACAAGTCTGCACTGTGGCCTCGGGAAAAACAACGACGCCACTACTCGAACACTCCGGCTGCTCGGACGTCTCAGTGAACTTGGAAACAAGTGAACATCTTGTTCAATGGCAAAGAACACAAACATTCGAGGGACCATCGGCTCGTTGTAACACCGCGTAACAGCAACAAATGTGTCGGTGGAAAACTGAACTTGATAGAACTTAGGCTTGTGAATAACGTTGATTTGACAATAAAGTAAGACGAGATAAATAGACTTTCTCAGGTAGTCATAGTTTTCTAAAAGTCGTTTCATTCCGGTTGTAAGCCTGTGCGATAGGGTACAGATGAACTCCGGGTAGAAGCCTGCATACAAAAAAAGAAACGATCTACAGAAAGACCACGCCCGACGCGCCGTAACAACTTGCATCTCTCAGAAAGAAGCAACCATGCCAGACACCTGAAAAGTTTGGGTAGAGATAAGTTGTTGTGTACATTTTCTATTCAGTTTTATTTTGGTTGCAAAAACTCCGAGCATTGAGAGTCACCCGACCGTGAAAGCGTTTTTCTGCGGTCTCGATTGGTGTTAATGCCGAATAGGTCAGTAACGCGAGCCAAAATAAAGTTGTGGCCTAATAGACCACCATAAGGTGGGTGAGGTTCCTTTGCCACATTTCTGGCGGTAAGTGGTGCACTTCTAAATTGCATTATGCGGTGATTTTTTTTACGTTTTGTATGAAAAAAGAAGACCGCTTTCGAAAAAGTTCTTTTCTTTCAAAAGATGCATATCGGAAATTGCTGTTCTTTTTTGGTGATTGTCCTAATCTTTTGTATCACAGTTCTGCTTTAAACATGTCGGCGCAACAACGGTTATACACACCAAAATATATCGATAAAAAAGTGTATTAGGAACGGCGCCGCAAAGCCGCGCGGAAGTCCCGCGCTGCATGAAAAAAGCTCGAGGAGCTGCCCATGCAGCAGAAAATTTTGGCCAGCCATCCGGCAATGACCGTTATTTGCCTGGTGCCTGGCTGGCTGCAGCCTGGCAACTGGCAGGCAGCTGGCCACTGATGCAGTAAATTGCCCGGTAAGAGGCTCGCCACTGACTGGTCGTTTCATCCATGGCCATCGGTGACAAAAGTGAGTCCGTTGAAAGGCCGGTGCGCAACTGTTCGGTTCATTGCTGGCCACCGATGGCAAAAAAGTGCCCGGTAAGGGGCTGGCCAGAAACTGGTTGTTTCACCCTTGGCCATTGATGACAAAAATGTGTTCGGCCAGCTTCCGGTTACAGGTCAGCGGACCTGTAACCGGAAACTACATCATTTCCTGATGTTATTTGAGTCTTCGGTTTTCAATGCGGTTCTCGACCTAGTTTCAACATATAAAGTCGCTCAATAAAAATGATGCTTTTATTATTCACAAAGGAATATACAAGGTGTATTATTACATAAGATATTTGTTAAAGAACTTGCTTCTTACAATGGCATAAACGGTATTTTAAAGTATCCGATATACATTCTTTTTTGTATTATGTACATGTTTACTTTGTTTCTCATTTATTTACACAGTGCCCAGCACAGGTCAGGAGGCAGTGCCCGGTCACAGGTCAGCGGCCAGTGCCCGGACATAGGCATGACCGGGCACTGGCCGCCAATGACATCTGGCCGATGCCTGGCCAATTGTCATTGGCTGGCCTCCGGCGGCGGCGACTGCTAGTCACTGGCCAAGTACCATAACCAAAGATGAGTCGAGCATTTTGGCCAGCCATCGGCCAGCCAGAAACAGACCGGCCGCTATAGAGTTGGCCAGAGTACGGCAATGCTTTTTGTTTTGCCTGGGGAGCTTTTATATATCATGGTTTTGCGTAAAAACAAACGGAAAAAGCGCCTTTTGTAGGAAATTTTATTGGAGATTTTTACAAAATGACAGAAACGTTATGTTTGCCTAAAATGTTAGTGTACAAGGTTTTGTAGCACAATTAATATGTTTTTATACAGCCATGTCTCACCGGTGACGTAAGGTAGCGCGTCCCGACCTGGGTGCGTTCCAACTTTTGCGATTAATCGCGGCGCGTCCACTTGCGAGACGGGGCTTGGCAGCCCTGTATCCCTTCCGCTGTATACGCTTCAGCGCCAAAATGGCCGATCAAAGTAAAAACAAAATCGAACAGTACCAACGGATGGTATCGAAAGTGCCTGCAAAGGGACTGGCCACTGACTGGTCGTTTCATCACTGGCCTCCGAGGACAAAATTGTGTCCATTAAGATGCCGGTCACCAACTCTTCGGTTCATTGCTAGCCACCGATGGCAAAAAGTGCCCGGTGTTGCGAAAGGCCCCAGGAGACGACCTTGCTCCTCCAAACCGACCGGCACAGGTGAACGCCCTGAAGCATCGTCGCCAGGTGGCGACGGTCAGCTGCGCCCGGAGGCAGAGCGAGAGGCGCCTTGGGAGTCACCAACGCACCTTGGTACACGGGGACGACGTGACCTTCTCCGAAGGATCATCGGGTTGACCCATGCCAGTGTCATCTGGCGGTCTTTACCGTCCGGCCCGTCTCCTTGCTTCTGCTGTCTGACCTCGAAGCACGGCGACCCAACAGCCTTGGGACGCCCTCGACAAAGGAGGAAGCTTTACGCACTTTCCTCAGCTCAGCTCGCCCATGGGATTATCCCCTAACCCACGAAAGCCAGGACGCCTGCAATTATGGATGTCTTCCGCCTTCCTCGACTTCGATGGCACCATTGTCCGCCGAGATTGACCGGCGACACCGCGGCCAAGGACGTCTGGCCCACGGAGCGTGTGACGCGTGTGGCGGTGTGTGAGGGAGAGGAAAGGGGCGTGCCTGAACGTAACGAAGACTGACCACGCTGTTTCGGTCAAGGCAGGGACAATAAGGATTCCCTACTAGGGATGTGGGGAAAAGTGACGTTATAAAAGGAGCAGCAGGCGGCTGCTACTTTGTGTTCTCTGGTGTTCTCGACAGTGTTCTCCCGTTGATGTTGTAAACTTGTTCATATGTATATATAAAGAGTTATACGAGACACCCCTCCTGCTCCCTGGTCCTTTCCGAGTCCGGCTACAACATGAGTTCCTGCCCTGGCTCGGCTCCCTGCCGTACCCAAAGTGCCCGGACAACCGCTCGGTCCCAACACCGGTTAGAGGCTGGCCACTGACTGATCGTTTCATTCCTGGCCACCGATGACAAAAAATTTGTCCGTTAAGTGGCGGGTTCATTCCTGGCCACCAATGACGAAGAGGTGCCCGGAAAGTGGCTGGCCACAGTCTGGTTGTTTCACCCCTGGCCACTGTTGACAAAAATATGTTCGGCCAGTACCCGGGCACAAGTCAGCGGGCAGTGCCCGGTCACAGGTCAGCGGCCAGTGACAAGGAAATTGCTCGACTGGCCAATCCCCTGGCCGAATCTCATTGGCTGGCCTCCGGCTTCCGGTGACTGCTAGTCAACGGCCAACGACCATAAGCAACGATGGGCCGAGCATTTGTTTTGCCAGCCATTAGCTAGCCAGAAACTGAGCGGCCCCGGCCATACATTTTGTGATGCCTGGGTTGTCCTTATTCGCCCAAATATTTTCGAGACCGCGCAGCGCACGACCACGTCTGCGCAGTAGCCCAAGCCCGACAGTGCCCTGCCGAGGCCGGTGCGAACTCTGAAAGAAATTTCGGCCCACAGACAACCATATCTTCATACATCGTGCTGTGGGTAGCATAGGAGGCAAGACACTCTCGTCAAAGGCCCTCTAGGTGTTCCACATTAGGTGGAAGTCCACATTTGCGTTCACGGGCGGGAGGTAGGGAGGGGGGGGGGGGGGGAGGGTCGCGGAAACGCTTACTTGTAAGCTAAAAACTGTTCTTTTACGTGCGATTTATTAACGAAATTGGTCCCCTTAGGCAAAGGAAACATCGCGTTTTATACAAAAAAGTCCGAATTTTAAAGGATATTAAACGAGAAAAAATTATATTTCAGGCGAGTTTAAGCTACACTCCGTGTCACTAGTTGCGTGAGTAGAGGTGAAGGGAACGCCAGGTGAGGGGAGAAAGGACAAACACTAGGAATGCTGGGGAGGAGGAGAGAAACCCTCTCTTCTCTCTAGCGTTAATAGTGCACTCCCTTTCTCCCCTCGCCCTCTATTGCCCTCCTCTCCCATCTCGCCTTCCTAGTGCTCCACCTTTCTCTCTTCGCCTGGCGTCGCCTTGGCCTGCACTGTACACAACTAGTGACCAGAGTATAGATCATGATATTTATGGTACGCATATAAATGTTTATGATATTAAAAAAAACAGCACAAATCAAAATCGTATTTCTCATTAAGTGCTTTGTGTTTTGTGCACCCCTTTGGGTCACAGTCTGTGGCTCAATGCGATAAAAAGCTGGGGTGTGTGTATGTTTATATGAGCAAGAACTTAGTCTGCCTCAACGGGCGACTTGTTTCCTAGCTGTAAATGAGAAATTTAGCCATTGCAGTACAACCGCTGGCCTTGGGTCTTAAGCGTGCACCACGCACTAGCGATACACGACGAAACACGCCTGTACGATGATCATCCAAACCAAAACAGGCAGGGGTGGTGATTGAACCCAGGATTCCTAAGTTCTGCAGAGCGAGCTTCCGCTTCAAGTGCACAGAGCTGGTGTAAAGTAGCCCAGTCGGCGACCGATCCCTATAACTCAATGCGATAAATGTCCAAAACCTGCCTGCCTACTCTCAATTTCTTGAAATATAATTGACTTTGTTTTGCAAAAAAGTAAAAAAGTGTGGGTTACTAACCTGCCCCTTTTTGTTTGATTATCAATTTTGCATTCCCAATCTTTCAATGTTAGTTATCATGCATTTTGTCTTCATTTTTGAAGAAAATATTTATATGCTACGTTTTTACGTAGATTAAACATGCCACTTGAAACACACGAAATTTTTGAAGTATGAATAATCAGCTCTCAGGTATTTTGAACTTGTTTAATGTGTAATAATTTGACTAGTAAATGCATATATTACTGATCACACGTAGCATTTGTGTGTTATATTCATTGGACTGGTAGCATTGCAGTTGAATGTCTTCAAAAAGATGGGAGAATTGCCAAGATGCCTGTTGACCCTGGAAAAAATGGCAAGTAATTAAGACTAATAAGATATACATGTACACTTCAGGAATTTTAGGACTTTTAACTGAAAAAAAAATGTCCTTCGGTGAAGTTCAAGAAATGTTGTGAAAGCTATTATGATAAAAATGTACCTTATTTTAGAAGGAGCATGGACGTCCCTCTTGACAATGTCCCTTAGTTTTGCTTCCTGATCGTTTCTACAAAAGCTCTGTAGAACAAAACCGGAGTACACTTAAGGCATCCTGTACCAACTGAAATTCACATTTAAACGGCAAAATAATAAAAAAAACTCCCGAGATTTCGAAATGCAATATTCAAATATATATATTTTTGAGCGAAACGAATGTTTTAACGTCCGGACGGCAACCACCAAGAAATGAAAAAAGAGTGAAAAATGTTTAAAAATTGAAAGGTTGATGCATTTCAACACCAAGAATATGTAAAGAAAGTTGGTGTCGAGACCCTTGCGCGCCAAAATTTTACTGGTAAAGATTGATCATGAAACTGACCAAGTATATAGAATTCTTCTAGTATAAACCACTTATTTTTACTTGTACAATTTTTTGTTGTTCTTATCAAAACAGACTGGTGATTAACATGATCTCCCACCGGCGTGCTGGAGGCCCTGCCGTAGAAGTCCTATTTGCCAATGGCTGAAAATCAACCTTGTGTTCATTAAACTGGCAATATACCTTAAAGACGGAAATGGTGAGAATTCCAACTTCACCCTCGTATCACCTCGAGAGTGAAGGTTTCCACATGCAGCGCCCACATGCGAAGCAATGTTTGGTAATCTCGATTAGTGCGATGAATTTACAGTAGAAGGAGTTGTCCTCGTTTCAGACACAACCAATGAGTGAACGCAGATTTATTTCATTTTCTGTAGCTTTCTTTTTTCGCATTCCGCTGCCATCAACTAACATATGCAGGTTAGACGGCCAGATCACCTAAAGGTGGATTCTATGATAGGTATAATTACGAGCGGAATGAAAGGCGGCCGTGCACTGCGCGAATACGACTTAAGTTGTAATCTTGTATTCTTGATTTTAATGCATGTTTATAAAAACAAGAACGTATGCGTAAACCAATTTGACCGCCACGAGTGAAAACTCTCTCGTAGAAGCCCTTTGTCTCCAGTTTGATATCTAATAAAGCGCGCAGCCTTTGAAAGGAAACAAACAGGAACACATTCAGAAGCGATGAGAAGGACCAATACATTCCAGGAAAACAGACTTTCTGGTTATAATCACGGACAGCTTAAGCACCGCTATTTCTGCGCTTCTTCAGCTGTCTCGACATTAGAAGGTCAGTGATAGCCATACGAAGTGCGGAGGGTGAGATTTCGCTTTATTTAATATAATTTGCGTTATTTTCAGTCGTGTTATTTTCAGTGCCGCACAAACAGCAATGCGCCTTTTTACTGGTGTCGCAATAATAAGAATTCCCATCTCAAGAACATGTGCTTACAGGTTATAATGAAAGGAAGACGCCAATTTACTTTCTAATTGTTAGTTCGGAACCAAATATATCAATATAAAACTTCTATAGGTTCGATTCGAAGTTGTAAAAAAAAAAAAAAAGAGAAATCAAACAGTTGCAGGACGATTTTTGGTATCACTGCTGTGTAAAACGGAAGGATCACACAATGAGCGTACAACACTAGAGTAGCAAGTTAATATTCAAAGTTCAGTATCGCTGTGTAATAAATAACCCTATTAGCAACCTCGTGCAAAAACATGAGATCACGCATCATCCGGGTATTTTACAAACAGTGTGCGCCAATCAGTTCACCCATACTTTAATAATCAAAAAACACGCGTCTCGAGATCAATTTAGTTTTCGCAATTTACGACGCTTTGTTTTTAATAAAGCGAAACCGAGTGCACACGGGAGTTTCGTTTTGGTTCCTTTCGTGCTTAGATTTCAGCACCTCTTGTTACCTTCGTCAACTACGAAAATAGCAGCAAATGGCAATCTCGTTTCAGTTAGCTTTAAGATCGGTGATTCTTCCAATACTTTCAACTTACACCTTCTTGTGCAGAGGTTGACCTTCGTAAGTGTTTAACATGATATCCCGTTGATAAAAAATGCGTGCGCGCCCATGCACCCATGATGAAAAGAAAGCATTCGTTTTTAATTACATATTTATGAAGAAATTACTCACATATGCCAGTGATATAAAAAACAACTGGTCAGCATTAAACTCAGTCATGCATGGCAAACGCTGCGGAGTGTCGGATTGCTGCCTCAACAGAGTCTGATGAGCCTGCGAAAACAAATAACTTTTTTGTCTAGAGGATAAAAAAAAAGCTGCCACGTTTATTTTATTATCAGATTTCTTAAGATAAAGGTAACAACGCTATAAAAAGACGAAGACAAGCGAGGAGCAGTAGACAGGATAAGCGCTTAACTCACAGTTTAAGATACATATAAGAAACAACAATTTGGTGAACACTCATGACGGAATCAACCAGCACGTCCCCAAAAACGCAGTACCTCTTCTTTATAAATAAGCAGATCTCAAGTTGATGCAGTTTTCCTACCCTCTATTCTTTTCTTTTGAACAGGCTTCTTCCCCAACAATTTTCAGGCAATTTTGGTTGAACTCTGTGGGAGCCGAGGGTGAAAGACGAGGCAGAAGGCACGTGACAGGCGGTCGGCGGAGAAGACACGAGCTGGCGCGGGACAGTGCGTGCTACGCGAGGCTAAAGCTAGGCAGGAACATCAGGGCCGGGCTGCCTGGCCTGGTCCATGACGAACCCCAGAGTGGTTCACCAGCGAGGTCTGGAGCAAGACCGGTGGAAACGGCGAGCCCTGGCCATCTGGTCTAGGCCACGACGATCCCGGGGTGGTTCCGCAGCGAGACTCGGCATTGATAGCCCGGGACAGCCAGCCTACGCAGCGCTGGCGTGGGAAAGGCGATCCGCAGGCCTGGACACGGACTTCGACCGTGAGCTATGATCGACGGGCGACAACAAGAATCGGCGTACCTGGACTACCGGCTCTTGACGACGGGCAACCGAGAGGTACAGTAAACCCATTTGCTGTCGTCTCGTTGTGCCATGTCACTCCCTGGGTGACGGGCGGAGCGCATACCGATCGGGCGGCGATTGTTAGTAGAGGGACCTCCATAAAGAAGCCCACAACTCTTTCACCACAATAATAATCATGTCTTTAAAATTAGGATGACATTTTCAAACCGCACATTGCTACGGCTGATAATTTTCTTACATTGATAAAGCGGGTTGATTTCGTTACTTGGGTGTTTCAATATCTACTTTTCTTTATATAAATGATTTCTTCTAAGACACTAGCATGCATCCTATTCTATGAGGAGGGGGTTAGGGGAGGGGGCCCAAAAGTAACCGGAACGGATTTCGGGATGGCGGGCAGTTCGTAGTTCCAGCATCCACCGCTAGCGGCACTTGGCGGCACCCCTTCCTAGAGTTCCTGTATAGGCTCCATACGGGAGCCCATATAGGAACTTTAGGGAGCCTACGGGAGCCTGTACAAGAACTCTACCTCTTCCCAGAGACGTTTATTTAGAGATTGTGGTCCTTAATTGTTAAGCATAGGGCGCAAATAAGGGCACCTGATTGGATGAAATTGTTTCAATGACCTTGGGTGCGATGATTGACTGCTCTTGTGACTGACACTTAGCCCCAAATATTGTCCTAGCGGACGCAATGTGCTCAACAAATACCCCTCAATCACAATTTCTAGGTAAGGATGTATTCAAGTATTTCAATTCAGCAGGCTAGAGTTGAAATTTTTGACTCTTCGTAAGTGAAAGGGCAACGCAAGCGACGTTGCTGTCACGCGACATTCAGAACGCACTCAATCTTTCTTTTTCCCGCACTCGCGGCGGCGACCGCTACTGGGGCCACGACAGAGTGGACGATAAAGAATTAGGACTCGGATCCGTGGAAGTTTTGATTCAAACCCCAAACACGAACCCCACTTTCGCTGTTGCACTTCATGTTTCAGAGATTTTTTATCGTCAATGTCACCTTTCTTGGGTCGGTAAAAGCACTCAGCACCTTGAAACTCTCCTTTTCCACCGATCTCATACAATTCTACATTCATGTACTTTCAACATCATCCAGAAAAAGGAAAAAAAAAAAAAAAAACTGCGCCGCGCTACACGAATTTTTTAAGGTCCTCCCAGCACATTCTTACTTCGCAACTTTATCACGGGGGGCATACGCTGCACTGGCGGAACTGCCCCTTTCGCCGCTCCACCCCCTTTCCGCCGGCTCCGCTCATTGACGAAACTCTCTGTCTACGTGGCTTGCATATGACGTCATTTCCGTTGACCTCCAGAGAAAAGGGGAAGACTGAGCTCTCCTCTTATCAAAATCCTCCTTTGTGCCTCCCGGATTTGCACAGGCGTCGCTATTCTCCCCCCAGAAGATTATTGAAGATTAACCTCTAACTTAAAATTCTTACAAAAGCAGCTTCCCTCTCCTCCTTTTACACGGTGTTCAGAAGTATGCGATGTGACGTCAGTGCAAGGAGCCCATACACGACTCTGCCCCTTCCGGGTCATTTTGCCGACCGACGTCGTCTGTTGAAGTTCTAGGGGCATGTTGCGAATATTTCCCCCCAATCGCTTTGAAATCATTCCTTGCATTTCGAAATATCCGATTTCAAGGAACAGTGTGCGACTTTGAAAATTTTTATTGTTTTTTTTTAGAAAAAAGTGAAAGCCGTTTACAACTCCCTGTAACTCCGAATTAGAGCGCAGCTCTTGAGGAGGAAGGGGGGTCACGTGACCTCGGGGGGGGGGGGGGGGGGGGGAGTCGCGTGACCTCGTGGGGGGGGGTCACGTGACGCTGATGTCATCAGTGAGGTCACTGATGACGTCATCAGTGACGGTGACGATGCGGATACCGATGACGTCATCAGTGACGTCACTGATGACGTCATCAGTGACGTCACGCATCCCATAACGCACCGCGCAGTTACGCCGACGCCGACGGCGACGCCGACTCCGCTCAAGCCGGAAACGGGCGCTTAAGAGCTGCGCTCTAAAACGGCGGCGGAAACTCATATGATGCTTCAGCAAGCTTTCAAATAAGATGTTAGGAAGAAATTGCAGGTATACGAGTGGTTTTCTCACTCCAAGGCTGGTGAAATATTGATCGACGAACAACCTCGTTAAGGGCAACCCTCAATTTTCTCAACTGATAAAAACACCAAGGAAATTCGTGCATTGTTTACTCCGAGCTTGTTCCCCTTGGTGAAACTATTTTTCAGGTGTTTACATGAGAATTTTGTGATGTTTGCGCAACTCAGCGCCCCGATTTGTGGAAATGGAAAAGTGGTGGTTCCATTACGACAATGCCCCAGGCAAGAATGTTTGAACAAAAACAACACCACCTCTCCCCTCTCCCCCGCCTTCCTCCTCCCCCTCCCCCCTTTTATTTACCGGACCTCGACCCGTGTGACTTTTACCGCTACACCCTTACAAAAAGTCCTGAGAGAAAAACGTTTTGTGGATGTCGAAGGTCCTTCAAATTAGACAGTGCAAAAAAAAGGAGTTATTTTGAAGCGCTTGGGCAGGCAATGCTGATCGGAAAATTGCTTCAAAATGGGTGCCGCTAGTGCCACTAAATAAGCTACGCTTCAGAGTAACGACACTTGGCCATATTGTGTCTTAAAATCATGGTTGCCAGTTATCTGAAGCTGTATTTGAAATCACAGGAAACGCTTTTTTGCCCTCCACAAATGTTTAAGCAGTTCGCGACAAAGCAAAGCAATATTACATGACTTCCCTAACACCGAATCTAATCCTGAGGAAGTCGCACTTTTGAATCATGACGATCGGCAGTTGCGTCTGCTCTGCATACGAGCCAAACTGGCGGCGCCCACAACAGTGTCGGGGAACGGAGTGCCGATACTCTAAGCGCAGCTCATTTAGTGGCTCTAGGTGCCGCTAAGCGTTGCTGTCGGCGGAAGCTGGTATTACGAATGGCCCGCCCTCCGGAAATTTATTCATTTACTTTTGGGTCCCCCATCATACTTTTTTTTATCTGGTTTTGTATTAATTTGCGCGCTGTGTAGGTCTAAAACATAAATTCACTCTCCCTTACAGCCGCTTTGATTATCGTATTTAATTAACCCTGATACTCACCTCAAATGCAGTTTGTAAGCCCTGAATATCGGCAATATTTTCGGCAAATGTTCTGTATCCACTAATCTGTTAAAAATGCATGATGCATTAGGTATTTCACAAGTAAGCAGACAAACTAAGCAAAATATTTTACGTTCAAGCCAGTTTCTTCTTCCGTCTGACCATCATACAGGCTCTTGACACACGTCTCGATGGGACTGAAATTCTGCGTGGTTTCGCTGTTCCACCATAGGCGTTTGTTTCCATTCTCGTCGTGGTGAGTTCCTAAAAAGTATGTATAGTTTTAAATAGATTTATCAAATATGTATTATTAATTTCCAAACCTGGATAAAAAAAGCCGTGATTGAGCTCGTGTCCAAAAATCCATCCCAGGGTTCCCATATTGACAGAGCTGTAGCCGTTGAAGGTAAATATATATTAATCTCGTGCACTTTATTTAAGTTTAGCGTAGCACAGACTGACGCGATTGTTGAAAGCGTCTTCATCTAAACTCACGATGGCAGTCCAGGGGAGTAGAACGGGTGTTGAAATGCCGCCGCCGTCAATACTGATGAAGGAAAGTGTAATATAAGTTACACATTTTCTTAAAACCATTAAAACGCAAAACAAAACACGTTACCAACTGAATTTTCCAGAGGGGCATAAAGGGGATTCATTTCGGTCACGTCTTCGCGCCATCTAGAAATAAAATTTAATAGCAACCGGGGCTGTACTATAGTTGTAAAAAAAAACGCAGTTTAGTCAATTCGCGTGACAGAAAGTGTACATTGTTTCATCATTTTCTCAACTTCAGCAAACTGAAACAACTAATGTTCTATTCAAACAGCTAGAACCACGCAACCTCACAACATACGTTGTCTTTGTGTGTGCATCTCATTTGTCGCTAATGCAACCAGGCACTTTGAATCTGCCAAGGACGCACTCTAGGATTTCATATCAGTGTATGTGTGGCTTCTTGATTAAACTAATTAAACGATTAGCAAAACGTTTCCACCAGGTGCTTTTCGCTAATTGTTTAAATAGTTTTAGAATTCCTTTTCTTGTCTTTCAAAAAGAGATTGGTGCGTCTGACGTGATACTGCTCTTTTGAACACGAATAGACCAACAAATAAGCGCCGAAATTTGGTTGTATTCCCCTTTAAAGGGACACTGAAACTAAGACGAAACAATTTTGTTTTCTACCTGGTTAGGACAGTCATGTCTCAAACATTATGTTCGTTGAAGAAAATAATGTTTTGCCCAACATTTATGTTACAATACGAATTTTTCGATTTCCGGACGAAATCGAAACTGTACCCCTGTGGGATGATGATGATCATTTTTGTGCCCAACTAGCGTGCGCTTTGAGGCAGCACTGAGGTCCAGCAAAGTTCGCTGAACCTCAGTGAGACCTCAGCGTGTTTTAAATATAGCAAAAAAACTAAACTTTTCGATACCGAAACCGAAACATGAGCACGGAAGCTCTTGGCCGTGACATTTGGACCACTGATTTCTATGACAATTGCTGGATCGAACTTCCCCGCTTGTTCGCTGCAGCGCGATTGCGGCCACCGGACGGCCATCTTGCATGCCGTTTTTTTTTTTGTTTCGCTCGCGTTGCCGAGGCCGGCGGCAGTGTGCTGTATACACGTTTTCTACTCGTTCGTCGTCATTCGTCGAAGACGTTCTTTAAGATCCTGTGTGAGGCGTGATACTTGCCGTTGAGAACACGTGGCAATTTTTACGAAAGCGGAGTGCTGCAGGAAAAAGGCACAACTCGTCGAAAGAAATTTTCGCCGGTCCGGCGGCGTGTTCAAAGCTTCCTTGGCACGCCGAAGTGCTGTGTCTTCGTGCCTTCGCACGCTTAGATACCGATCAAGAATCTACACCGTGTGAATGTGTTTTGGGAGTGCAATGTGCGCGAAGCCGTATGTGCCTCTGGATCAGCGTCTTACTTTATTCTGACGACTGTATACTCTCGGCACTCGGGGTCCAGAAACGAGCTTAATCCAGCATCCAGTAGCAACGGAAGAGGGGGAAGTACGTCAGAATACCGCGCACAACTGCTCCGCATCACTGATCAGTGCTGGCTCATTATCAACCTACTTAATTGCACTTGACGTTTGTGGCTCGCCTAATTGTGATTGGTCAACAGTTTGCACGCGACCATATTGGCCGCACTTCAAAGACTTTCATTCTCGCTGTCTTGTACTTTTGATTCGAAAACCCTCCTTGCTCCACAGCGTTGCTCTATTCGTACTCCCCTGTGATCCATTAAAGTAGATTTGGAATATAGCCATGGATAATAGTACATAAGAGCACGTACAAACCCCCCTTTCCCTTTGATAGATAGCAACTCACCGGAACAGCTGAACGATCTAGAACTCCGCGGCCGATATATATATATATATATATATATATATATACAGCACTTTAGTTTGCGCGTTAACCTTCCTCTATTGTACGCTATCGTTCAGGTCACCCCTGCCCGCCCGGCAACAAAGTCACGATGCGCCCCCTCTCAAAAAGCTACAACCGTCATCCCACCGTCCTTGAAACTTGGCCCCGACCGTCAAGCTTCTTCACCCGGATACGAACTGTCCTACGCTTCCCTCTCACCAAAGCTCCAACCGTCATCCCGCCGAAATTTGGACCCGACCGTAGAATTGTGTAAACGTTTGCCCATCTGGAACTCTTCCTACGCTTCTTTGGAAACTCCAACCGTCATCCCGCCGTTTTTGAAACTTTGACTCGACCGTAGCATTGTATAAATACCACCCGCGTTCATCTGTAAAAGTTCTTCCTGACGAAGGCCGGACTCCGGCCGAAACGTCGAAGATTAAATCGTCCGTTGTTGCTGTTTTCACCAAGGGGTTTTTTCTTCCCAGTTATATATATATATATATATATACAATACGGGCACTTTCACGTCATCGTACGTGGTCTCCGAGGGGATATAAACAAACATATGCAGATGAATGAACCGTACTTAATCTAATGAATCAAAGAATCAAAGTTTTCAGGAACCCGCCGAAAGCCAAAAATTGGCGGAGCCAGGATTTGAACTCTGGGCCTCCCAATGTCCGGTCGGGTGTGCTAGGTACGGTTCATTCATCTGCATATGTTTGTTTATATCCCCTCGGAGACCACGTACGATGACGTGAAAGTGCCCGTATTGTATATTCAATAACGTGGCTCTTGATTCTCGCAGATGATGATGATACCGTGTCTCTAAAGCTCATAAACAAAGAAGACTACTACATGTACACGTGACGAGACAAACAGTGGGAGGATTTCTGGAGCACAAACGAGCACGTACCACGTGACACTAAGCGTCGTACCGCGTTCCACGCGGCGGCGTGTGTTTCCAGAACACCTCCAATTGGATACATTTCGTTTCTTGTGCATTAATAAGACAGATAGGAAACGCCAGAAAGCCAAGGTGGAGTGGTGTAGAGGTTAGCACACCCGACCGGACATTGGGAGGCCCAGAGTTCAAATCCTGGCTCCGCCAATTTTTGGCTTTCGGCGGGTTCCTGAAAACTTTGATTCTTTGATTCATTAGATTAAGTACGGTTCATTCATCTGCATATGTTTGTTTATATATATATATATATATATATATATATAATCTAAAGACATCTACGCGCAACACACCTTTAGAGCTTTGGTGCGGCGTCGATTCTTCATCGGTATTCAAGCGTGTGAAGGTACAAAGATGCAGCACTCGGCGTGCCAAGGAAGCTTTGATCACGCCGCGAGACCGGCGACACTTGCTTTCGACGAGTTGAACCTTTACATACGGCTTCACGCACATTGCACTCGCAAAACAAAACCACAAGGCTGCGATTCTTGGTCGGGTGCAAAGCGTGCAAAGGCACAGGGACACAACACTTCGGCGTGCCAAGGAAGCTTAGAACACCCCGCGAGACCGGCGAAACTTGCTTTCGACGAGTTGTGCCTTTTTCCTGCGGCACTGCACTTTCGTAAAAATTTCCACGTGTTCTCAACGGCAAGTACCACGCCTCACGCAGGATCTTAAAGAACGTCCTCGGCGAATGACGACAAACGAGTAAAAAAAGTGCCTCTAGCACGCTGCCGCCAGCCTCTGCAACGCTAGCAAAACGAGAAAAAAACAAACGGCATGCAAGATGGCCGTCCGGTGGCCGCACTCGCGGAGCGGGGAAGCGCGATCCAGCGATTGTCATTGAGATCAGTGATTTGGACGATGTGTACCGAGAAGGAGGGAGAAATATAAAGGAGAAGACGAGAGCTGCCGGAAGTCACGTGGCTACGCTCGACTGCATTTGTTTTCTCCGCTTCTCTGGCGTGTGAAGCAGACGACGACGGCGACGACGAAGTCGCGTGCACCGTTTGTCGTGCAATTGTTTCTCACTTATATCCCTTCCGCTCGATGTTCATACACTTGAAAATCGATTGGCTGGTACCACCAAAGACAGTTCAGAAGTAGCGGCCCCACGTCCTTCGGAACGTTGGTCCGGCGTGCACCGCCATTGCGTCGTTCAGCCCGCGGTACGTCGCCATATTGAGACTGACGTAGTCTCAATATGGCGACGGGGGGTTTTCGGATGCTACAAAAATGGGATTCATATTCTTTTCTAGTTTTACTATTGAACGCGCGCCTTAGATGACCAGGACTTTGAATATATTTGGCACCATTGTCTGAACGCCACGTGATTATGAAAAGACAGTGAGCGCGACTGAAACCGGCAAATTCTCGGCCGGCTATTTTCGGGCGGAAAGAAAACGAAGTTTGTGCCGCAAATTGTGTTCTGACCAGTTGGGCTCCTATAGGTCATGGTTAAATAAAATTCACGGCCAGCATGAATACCCTATTCATGATGCTTAAAACCCGAGACTGTGGTAAAGGAAAAATAGGAAACTTTGAAGTCGGAAAAGAAAGCAGAGGAGAAGACGTCTCAAACGCAACTAAATCATTTTTTTCCTCTGTTTACTTATATCCGCCCAAAAGACACCAACAATTCCTCTCCGGACACACACTTCGTTCACAATGCACTGATTGGTGCATTGTGAACGTTCGTGCCGGTGGTTATCGGGGGTATATAAGGAGCGAGTGAAAATAAACGATTTAGATGCGTTAAAAACGTTTTCTCCTGTGCCTTTTTTTTTTTCGACTTCAAAGTTTTTTTTTTTTATTTTTTCCTTACCAGAGTTTTGGGTTTTGAATATCATGATTAACTATCACCAGCTTGCATGCTCACTCACTGTCTTTTCATTATTACCCTGTCAGTGTCTCTCCAAGAAATGCATGACATGGGCTTATTATCTTCGCGTTATTTATTCGCGATTCGTTATTTCGCATTTTCGGCTAATGCCTGAAACTCATAAAATATTTGCTACGGAACGATTATAAGGCGCTCGGCACTCTCCGGGCGTATTTTGAAACTGTCAATGAGGAAGAAAAAATATCCATTATTTCTTGTTTATGCTCGTGCAACAAAAGAGTTAAAGGATTACTTCTAATACAATATACTGGCTAAAACAAACCGAATACGGAGACGTAGCCACATACAATCTGTCGTTAAGCACACGTCAGAAAGTTGTTTCTCCTTCGAACCTAAAATAAAGGCTATACGACAAACACAGTCAAGTTGAAAAGAAAGCAATTCTCAACAGTTACTGGAAGGCGTCCACAACTACCTGTGTTTAATTCAGAAGTGCACGGGACCACACGCAGTGACCCTAAAGTTTCAGCGACATTCAAGCAAACGCGTTTTGTGTGTTCCTTTAATAAATACTCATCTACGCAAAGGAGTACGTTTGTCTGCGTTATTATCATTTTCCTTCATATTAACTACTTACGAATCGTTCCGTTTATCTTGGAAATAATCACGAATATCACACCCATATTTCTTAAGCAGATTATCGTTGCTTAAAGCGACTGAAACATGCTGGAAGCCAAACCGTTATATTTTATTGTGAATATTGAGAAGTCCAAAATATCTGTAAGACACCACACATGAAAACACGGAAGAGTGTATTGACTACCTGTATGAACGTTTTTTTTTATGCGCTGTATTTCTTTTGGTAGCGGATTGGTCTTCACGTGCATCGGTTTATAGGTAAATCTAGGCTTCTACTCTTCTGTTCAATCTTCAGCTTATCTATACAAATGTGTCCGTTTTCTATTTTAATGAACGAGGGCGTGCACCTGTGTAAGTGTATCTTTGCGAGGAGTGCGTGCGACCATTTTTGCGTGCGCGACAGTTTGATGATCCGCACATGCGATTAGCTGCCACTGCCCAACCGCGCACCTGAGGCGCATCGGTGCAAGAAGATAGATTTATGTTAGAGAGTGGGATTCTCGCAACGGGGTTTTTAAGAAAGATGCATGAAATCAAACTTGCCTCTGAAAAACGTACACCAGAAGGCATTACAGCTAATATTAAATTATTCATTTATCGAATGCACCCTCAGGGCCCAAAAGCATTGTAAAAAGAGAAATCAGATACAAAAAGACGAGTAGAAAACTGCTATGCATGAACAATATGGATAAAATAACAATGAAAACTCAAATATGTCATGAATCATTGCAAGCATGGTTAGCGATATTATTCGCAACAGGTAGGGTTTATGATGGTAGCAATCCAAAAGGGGAGGTGGTTTCATTTTTGTGGTACGCGAGAAAAGAAGGGTGAGAGAAATGTCGCGGTTAACCAGCTCGGGAATGCATAAAAAACGCGTATGCAAAATTATGTAAGATAACTATGAAATCAAGGAAATCAATATATGCATTCATTAACTGCGCTGCAAAGGGTTTCAAAAACGACACCGAGACGAGCGATGCAAGAAGACGCACAAACCTCGTTAATAAAAGCATAAATAACCATCTAGCGTAATTCCAAGCATTATTACTCGTGGTTAAAGAGGAGAAGGCGGCTCAAACATCACTTATTTTTCACATGAGAACAATACACTCATATAAACATAAAAAAGACTTGCCAAAGAATATGAATGATTCTGTTTGCCTTGTCCGGCATACTTCGCATTTTACTGTATAAAGCCACAGCTGCTAGAGCCTGTCAGCAGACTCAGTGTGCTACAACGCAGGGCAATGGTAGCACCCCAGTACCTAGACGAGTCAGGGCAACTGTTCGCGTGAACAGGTGCTCGCTTGAGGCGTTGTAATAAAAAGAAGAAAAAAGATTTCTCTTGCCTAAACTTAGGGCCGAACGTCTCAGCTTCTTATCCCGTACTGCACTCTACAAGGAGCCCGTGTGTCTAGTTTCCCGCACAACACTCGGAGAGCCAATCACCGCAACTTACGGAGGCAGCTCAGTGAATGACGATGCCAAAACATATATGTACAGAAAAAAAAAACGCAGTCTGAGTTGTGACAATAAGCAATTCAAGCGTTACACTTTGCATTGCGAAATCTCACAACTCAGACTGCGTTTTTTGGTCAAAACATATGTTTCGGCCTCTTCATTCGCTGAGCCGCATCAATAAATTGCGGTGATTGGCTCTCCGAATGCTATGTGGGAAAATAGACGCACGGGCTTTTTTTAGAGTAAGTGCGAACCCTATCATTAATCATCTAGAAATTTACACCAAGACGTCATACAATTGTTTTCCCGCTAAGTGGATTAGGTTGACGAAATAGCTCATGGGGCAACTATTACTACTTGTAACGCCTTTCTTGTTATCAATGTAGAGCAGAACAATGTACTTTTATCTTTTCGAACCACTATTGATATCCCGGAGTCCAAGTCCCAAACGTGTTTGCCGTGACCTTCAAGAAAAGTAGCACAATCTACCGGGGTAACTTTTCTAGTAACTCTACCAACTTCTCCGCATTATGAAACAATTATGAACATAACACTCGAAAGCAAAGGAGATGGCAATTGCTTAGGTTATTTTGTTAGGTTTTTATTTTAAAAAAAGTAAAAAAACTAATCTAGAATTGGGGGCATAAATCGGCTAATAGTGGTCGGTAAGCAATATAATGCGACGGGTCTGCTGTTACGTAAGATTCATATCATGGTCTAAATATTCCCCTGGAGGAAAGCATTCAGGAACGAGTAAGCGCTTAGCGCACTTCTCGCAATTTTGATCAGGTTTTCTCCTTTGACAGCTGGCATGCTTAACCCATATTGAGGAATACACATAAGAATCTTGGATTGCGAACGAAAAGTCAGTTGATGTTATTTTGTTTCTTAAAAAATTTCTATCAAAGAGGAAAGATATTTTCAGCAAATAAAAATTAACAAATCTAAAATGCTTATAAACTAAATAACAATCGACAAGACATTGTCACAGCTTAATACACATTTCAATACAAATACAATAACTGAATTATTACTGCGATATGTGTCCAAACCATTTTTTACATACCACCAGCTCTGATCACTGCAGTGGGGTACAATTACACTTGTAAATTGTTTTGTTTGTTTGTTTGTTTTTTGTAAGAGATAAAAAATGTTTACTTACTCTTGGCTCCGATTGTAGGGACTGTGCACCTTCTGTAATTTACGAATAGCATTGTTTTTTCTGAAGGCCAGGTAAGTATCAAGGAAAGGGTCCTCTACTGTTACGTTCCCAACCTGCATAAAACAGATTAAGATCCGTGCATCTATTTAAATACGCTTTCTAACCGTGCCTTTAACAACAACTTTCTTAAGTTTTCTCATCAAATCTTTGTACTTTCGCACTTCACAAAAATAGCGCCAACTCTGGAAAAACGGTTAGGCTGCTGTTAAATAAATTTAACCCAAGAGCAAAACCATATGAGAAACTGCTTGGTGGTCTGGCATCACTGTGCACGCGGTCATCTTTGTAGCGTCAAGTAGCTTGAGTTTCGGTTTCGCAGCATTTCAAGGGCATGGGCGCTCTGCCACTAAGTGCGATACGGAAATTTTATTGTTTCCTGACCTCCGATCATCCAGTATGGACAAAGGACTAGGCCGTCATGCCTTCCATCTTTGAGGACACATTCATATCTTTTTACGCAAAAAGTCATACTGTTTATTGGTAGACTGCTCTACGCCAATACATGCAACTCAAGGTCAGTTTTTTTTAGGTGTTACTGGCGAAAGCGTTTCTTTTTCTGAAAAGTATAGTGTTTTTATAAAGGAAACTGTGCCCTGGGCAATATTTTTCAGGCGTTGCAAAAAGCTTAAATTGGATCAGATAGCATTGACCTCAAGCACTGTTGACGGATGCTGCGCTATTAATGAAGACTCGTTCAACTTCAACCCTGGCAGAATAACTGCATTGACTTTCTCAAAACTGCCCCCCGAGCTTCTTTGCACTAAACAAAATGTTTCACTCGGGTGCGACAAAAAATAAAAAAAAGAAGATAGTGAGATGAAGTTGGCACCGTCCGTGTTGCTCTACTCGACGTCCGCAACGTAAGTTTTCTCCGCCGCCGACGTCGAAGTTCTAGCCACTTCGATGAACCTAAGTCGAACGCCATGTTCGATGTAATCGAACGTATCGTTTGTCAAAAAGGACAGCGAAATCTCGTCTCTATGAGTGTTGAGCAAACAGACACGTTGTCCTTGTCTGTTGTGTTTTCTATTCTACATGACCGCCCTTAAAATATTAAAAAAAAAAGTATTTTATCAACAAACTCTCCTGTTCAGTTTTAGAGGTTATGTACAAACCTCGTTTACCGATGCTATACCCTGTTTCATGCTTAGCGTGCAACGCTGTCAAAGCTACTGGCGCGAGCGCGTGGCTTCATCTATGGTTTTGTTTGCACGAGAACGTGTGCAAATGATAAACGAGATCAAGCCCCACGCTCGCGCCAGTAGCTTTGACAGCGTTGCACGCTAAGTATGAAACAGAGTATAGATCAACTGTATAGAAATCACTGCAAAGAAATGAGGTTGTTTTCTGGTTTTCCAAATTATGTATTTTTTATATAGATGACATCAAAATAAGGGCTCTGTGGTGTTTTCAGCTTTTGTTGTTCACTGTTAACCATACCCATCTTCTATTATGGTTGTTGGCGTAGATTATTAAAATTGGAATCTTTTTGCCCCCCACCCCTCTTAACATCCTTGTTCTCGTCTGCATGCATTCAGCTGCTTGCGCACGAACAAAAACGCAAACCGAAACTACAATGTGCACAATAGTAAAACAGAAAAATTTCAGAAACAAATTTGGTTCAGCTTCGTGAAAAGATTAGGGCCCATTACAATAGTTGTAAATGGCTGCACGCCGTGCAATCACGTCCGCATGTTTCTTCACGTTGTCACTGATTGCTTTTGTCGAAAGTTGCGTCTCAAGTAGCAAATAAAAATAAGAAAAAGATGTGAATCCTGTTCACGTTTGCGTTCATGTCACGCATGAATCGAAGGTTTATCGCTGCATCCGCAGCGGAACGCAGCAGCGCGTTGGCATCACGTCTCTCGCACGACGAGCGGTCGCTTGTTCACATGCTGTCTTTGCCGGTCGGGTCACTGGTTTCGTTTTCTCGCCGCAACCAAGATGGCGGACGTAGTTCTCGGTTGGCTACTAGATGGCGCTCTACATTACGCAAATGGTCAATTGCATGGATATAGTTCTTATTTTTTTTATTTATGTGATGCAATACTAAGACACATTGTACACATGTTGATAAAATTGTACGTCAGTATACTCACGTGTTTATAGAGGTCTTTTAAGACATCTTCTTGATTTATTTCTTCGGGGTAGCCTAATTTAAAAACAAGATGCTTAAGCTGCAAGCAAACAATAAACATTATTTAGTATATAAATCTGTCAAATATTTTAGTTCTGATTTCGAACCAAATTACCTTTTTCTTTGCCTTTTCTTTGGTGTTATTGTCCATCCATGTGTAATTTTCGATAACAGCTCCTAGAGCGTCTCTAAGATTTTCGGCAATTGACTCAACCTGAAAATAGGTGCCTACTGTAAAACTCTTAATGTTTACGAGCCCTTAAATTCGCGAATGTTGCGAACTGAAAAATTCGCGAAATTCAAGGGCACGCGAACATTTCGGTCCTTCAGAGTTTCAAAGCAGGCGTCTGGAATTCGCTAGATTTAGTGGCCGCGATTATGTCCTCTATGACCGATTCGGTAAAAATAGTGGCCGCGAAAATAAAGGGTTTTACATGCTTTTTTATGATGTTCGATATGCGTTTCGAATTTCACACATACATTATTTGCTGCACGCAGCAAGAGAATGAAAATAGATTGTTTCCGCTCTAAAGGCGCTTGCGGAATAATGACGATAAAAATCAATTTATATTATTTATATAAAATTGGTTCGTACCGGTCCTATTTTTCACAAATAAAATAAAATAACAATCTGTAGACTATAAGTTCATAGAATAAGAAAGTAATGAACACGTTGTGCTAAAATGAGCTACTACTTACCTGTTTGCACATTGTCATAAATGTGTGTTGTTGAATTTCACATTTTTCGAGCAAAGTTAGTGCAGGTATGGCCGCATTTTTTCGCGCCGCTGATGTGGCGTTTTGTTTGAAGAATTTTTTTTATAGGTCCTGGTACGTACTAAACGTATGCACCAAGAAATTACGGGAAAGAAAGAGACGAGAGCGCGCGGGTACGTCTGAACGGCGAGCTCTGATTGGAAAGATTAGTTGGTAGACCTAACGCCAGATGCCTTTATTTCCACTGTACTCGCCGAACGCGTTCGAATGCGAAAGTCAAACGCCAAACGCCGTTTTTTTTTTTTTTTTTTTTTTTTGCGCGCGTTCGTCGAGTGCAGTGGCGACACAACAGCTAGCTTTAGGTCTACCCACTAATCTTTCCAATGAGAGCTCGGCGTTCTGACGTACCCGCGCGCTCTCGGGTCCTCCTCTCCCTCACTTTCTCGGCGCATTGTCTTTCCATCACTAGCGGATTTGTATCTTTCTGACGGCGGGCAATTGCCCGCACGTCTCCCCCTAACCCAAGGGCAGGAGCATCCAGACACACAAACCTTTGCGGAGGGAAAGTTCGTCTGCTTCTTGCGCAGGGGGTAGCGGTGACGTCAGAACGCCGAGCCCTGATTGGCTGATCGCGACCCCCTATCTGAGCGTCGTCTGCTCCTTTGCAACGTCGTCTGCTCGCAACGTCGTCTGGGTCTCTCGTACCTTTTCTGCGACTTTCGAAAGTGCAGAGGCCAGATTCACGAAACGATCATACGCCAAAAATGTGCGTAAGACAAAGCGTGAGAACAAATTCGTATTCACGAAACGAAATTATCGTAATTTTTGCGCAGGTTACGACGGAATCCTACGACAGCTCCGAAGCTGTCTTACGCACTTCTTACGATCAACTCAGCATGGCCGACAGCATCGCTCAGGTACTTGGTCGCGACGACCAACGGACGTTTATTTTTGTACGTGCTCTTCTCGCGCGTCCCGACTTCAAGCAGCAAGAAAAAAAAGTGAAAAATACTTGAAATAAACCACGACGAACAAGAACGCTGGATTCACAAACACCCGGGAAATGGTCCAACGGCCACGATTCCACTGACCCCTTCCAAGCGAGCTCGGCAGATAGGCCTAGCAGCGGCGCAGCGGTGCTCCGACGGTCCTTGGCCAAGACCGTCTGCCCACGACCGGCTGGCGTGCTCAATGGAATATGCCCACACGACCCTTGGGAACCCTTCCCGTATTATACTTTGATCGCTGACCTCAATTTTAGATTAAGAGGTCAATCTCTTTCACTTGTCATCTTGTTTTCCGAGGTAGCGGTGACTCTCGCCGGTGAAAAAGCGGTGAATCTCCGACAGACGCAGTAAAGGTAAAGCAGCCATCGCTTTGACTAGCAGACGTAAAGCAGACGACGTTAACTGCGCCAACCCGCCGACTCCGTTAAAGAGTGAGGAGCCTCGCCGCACACGAAAGGAGGGAAAAAGTATTTGGGAGGGAACTTGCGAACACTAACACGCTCACTCTCGGTTCTTAGCAAACAAACCTCGGCGCCTCGGGACCCCTCGCCAGTGAGTCCTTTGACTTCTCTCCTTGATGCGCATCTCCTAGTTGTTAGACAAAAACAACGTACCGCTCGAGTTATTTCGTCTGGCCTCTCTGAAAGGCGAAGTCGAGCTCGCTCGTAAAGACGTGCACTTCCGAAAGTCGCAGGAAAGGTAAGACAGACGCAGACGGGGACGTTGCGAGCAGACGACGTTGCAAAGGAGCAGACGACGCTCAGATAGGGGGTTGCGATCAGCCAATCAGAGCTCGGCGTTCTGACGTCACCGTTACTTCCTTTCTCATGCGCAGAAGACGAAAATAAGCCCACTTGCGAGGCGTATACAGCCAGCAGAAGACCAAAGTGCACTTGCCAATGGCCAGGCCGTTTTTGTAAGTCAGACGGAGCGCCCACAACGCGGGTCTCGGACGCCAGCCGAGAGACCTCGGATCGTGTTCAAGTGGTTGGGGGGGGGGGGGGGGTCTAACTGCGGGTAACCTTAGCGCGACAGAGGTTTATAAGCAGGCGTAGACGCAGCATCGGGTAAAACCCCGAAGGTGGTCTCCGTATTCTAATGATCCTGTGTGGTCCTTCGCTGCGCTTACGTTCGCGAAACACATGTGTTGTGTCGGGATTGTTCTCCGTTTATCCAGTTTTTTAACGTACCTAATCCTCGCGCTCCGTGGTGGCGGAACCATTTTCCTCATGATGCATGTTTTGGCAATTCTCGCCGGAATGGTCGAATTCCGTTTATTTTTGCATGCCAGAAACCAACAAAGGGTCTTGAAGGGTTGAACACTGAGCTCGTTTGTATGTATTCCTCCTGCTTAAAAGCGCGCAAAAGACGAGGACATCGAATGGAAGAAACACGACAGACAAGTGGTCACTCGCAACAGGCAATTTAATAAAACAACAGAGGCCACATAGAGAAAAGAGAGGGAAACTGCCAGTTGTGAGTAAGCGTTTGTCTGTCGTGTTTGTTCTCTGCTTTGTTCTCGTCGCTTCCGCGCTTTTTAACCAAAAGGGAGCCAGGGCTCGTGTCTTAATGTTTAGGCTCTGAGCCGTGGACCTGAAGTTGGGAGCTGGCACCTTGACTTTCCGGGGAGGGTGGTGTTGCCCGTCCGATTGGCCGTTGGAGCGTCGAGGCCTGTGCCCAATGGGGTTCTACCTAGACCCTGATTGAACAGGACAGGCCTCGGCGCACTGCAATAACCACTGATCTTCATTGTAGTAGGCTGGATCACGGATCAGGAGCCCGTCAATGTGGCCACCGGCGGCCATTGCTTGACACCAGGCAATACACGCAAGTCTAAGGGAGAAACGCACAAAAGTAAGAATATTGAAGCATGTACGCTGTGCTCGGACGCGAGTATTTTATGGTGTGCTGCGATCCTTATGTCGGGTTATAATGCAATTAAATGCAAAGGTACAAGCGAGCTGGACGAGAATGACGAAAATAATCCCTGGAGAAGGGGAACAAGAGGGACAAAGGACAAACACAAATCTCCAAACACAGCCTGGTGACTGGTGCGCGACCGAAAAAATCTGCCTGGTCCGGGTACCCGGACCAGGCAGATATTTTTGGTCGCACCAGTCACCAGGGATTATTTTCGTCATTATGTCGGGTGTTTGGAGATTGAATTAGCATTTGTCGAACGTTCGAACGCCGATTTAAAAAAATCCAAAGTACCGGAGCACCTACGGCTGAGCTGGCAAGCTTGCTCTCGTAGTAGAGTAAACAAAGAAACCTGCCGTTAATGAGACCGTCCTAGGGGAAGCCCAGCAGTTGATGAATGACAAAGAAGTTCCATCTCGACAGCGGCTTTCCGGGAGTGAGCGAATTCCGCGTAGCAAAGACTTCGAACTTGTCGCCTGCTAAGCCCAACTCAACGAAACCGCCACCGACTCCGCGGTAACTCTAGGTAACTCTAGCCTCATTGAGCAGCACTACATCTTCCGCTCAGCGGAGTCGCTCTCGACCACAAAATATATATATATTTATAAGAGCTGCAAGGGCTGTCAGTTTTAATGTTTGTACGCAAGCTATTTGACGAGCTTATCGAAAAACAGCCAAAACGTTTCAGTGCCGACAACAACGTAGAAACGGGGGAAACGGTACTTTTCTTGTTTTTCCCATAGAGTCGAATGCATTGGCTGATGTCGATCAATGGCCACCGGTGGCGACACTCGACCCCAGCTGCCGAGGCCGCAGTCCGCGATCCAGCCTACTACAATAGAGATCAGTGGACATAGCCTCCGTCGGGAAGGAAGATTGTTGAGTTTGAACTGACCCGTGGGCCATTTTTCCCGCCGTGTGGCGCATTACTTCTGTCCCGCGAAACAGCCCCTGCTCTCCGGCTACAAGTTAGCCGGCGTCCTCAATGTACGCGGGAGGACCCTTAACGACAAAACGTCCGTCTTTTGCTTGTGAAATTACGTAAACCGTAGGCGGCCGTTAGATAACATTTTTTTTGCATCAGTTCTGTTTTATGTAATTGTGTTACGTATCAGTAAAGTTCTATTTGATTTATCTATTACTTCATGAGTCTAAATATTTGGTAACGCTCTCCTGTCGGCTACATAAAAAAAAGCCTCCTCCAGCATGTACAATACCAGCAACCGGCATCCTCACTCACGTTTCCACCCGGTCCAGGTGGATATAGATACCTCGTACGTTTCCAATTGAGGTCCGGGGTAAAACAACCTAACATCTCTGTTAGCTTCATTGCGAGATTAATATTACAAAACTATTGACGATTTATATTTAAAGGGTACTTACATCTTGTTTCTGCGTTGAATTAAAGTACTTATCCACATACAGCTTTCCCAGACCGTTGCCGATTATGGGGTCAAGGGGATCGTTCAAAGCGCTGACGCAATGTCTCCATCGCGGCTCCGGTCCCTGGAGTCCCCTCCACACTTTGTTGAAATTAAAGTTGAGTGTTGTCATATTATGCGAAGCAATCGGACCTAATTTATACAAAAGTCTCCATCCAAAATAGTTGTTCACTACCACCCTAAGGAAAAAACGGTAGATCAATTATTTCTGGCTCGCATATTCACTTCCACTGCCGAAGCCCAACCTTTGCCATCTCAAATATGCGGGTCTTTTTTTAGTTGCGCAAAATTCAGAAAGGGTTGCTAAATGTCATGCGTATGCAGGCAAAACGTTTGTATGTCATGAGGTCTTTATTACTATTCTAGGGAATATACAGTTTGGTGCCTCGCAGTTTTTTTCTTTTTTTTAATAATAGCATTAAGATTTGTAATTCTGTGAAAACGTCATCGCACAATATTATTTGCATAATTATTGTTTGTTTTAAGTGTGCCATAGACACGCATAATTTGTGTAATTAGTGCTTATAAATCAACTCTAGAATGAAATCTTCAGTAAAATGACTCGATGAATCGTCGAATAGACCGGACGACTAGGTTTAGAAAACGGTAGGAATTAACAAATCATTATGAAATGTAAAAATTTGAGAGACAGTCATAACTGCTATGTTTGTTCTTATCTGGCTTAATATTTTATTTACACCTATGTTAGTTTCTACCAAGTTGTCCAAGAAAACTGTTATTCTTTCGTAAACAAGCACGTAAAACATTTTGTTAAAACAAAACAAAACTCTTGCACATTGAGGACGGCTTCTGTTGAGAGCTAAATTACTTTGTATAGCCTTTTTTCTTACCCAGATGTTTCATCAAGCAACTTCATAACACGCTTGAGGAATCCTTCATTGAAAGCATTCACCTCTTCTTCTCCGGTTAAGTTCACTGACGCTTCTTGGAAGATATCCTTTAAAAGCTGAAGCCACCCTTCCTGGCAAAGCAAAATAACATACTTGCTTCCATCCAACTCGTACACCTACTCTCAGCTAGCTATTTATAATGTAAGGCTTACTGAGTTTAATTTCCTATCAATGTCTTTCAACTTTCTGGATGGCTCGGGCTCCTTTTGAGGTGAACTTGTAGATTCGTCACCTCTTGCCTGAAGCTGGGATATAAGAGCAGGTGATCATCCGGTGAACAGGGAAAATTTGAAAAATGCCAATACTGCATCTAACAGTTTTAAATGATTTTGATGATTAATATAACTACAACAAACATTGGGTGTACTTTTTTATTATTTTTTTTATATACTGCAGCCCCGTCGGGGCTAATGCAGAAGTTGGGGAGGGTGGGAGGAAATCACAATTCAAGATAAGACAGAGAAAATATAATACATTTTAAAGTAAGATGAACCACTGTCATGCGTACACAGAAACTCGTCTGGAGGTAATAAACGGATGTTACCGGATAGTAGATCAATGCCAAAGGTCCTGGGCGGTAATACCGACCATTGCAGAGTTCTTTGAAAAAGATCGTGGTTGTTTGCTAAATTCTAAATGTACTTTCAAGAAAAACAAATGTTATGTATAAAACAAAAGTTTGATCACGTGACCGTTTTCTGAAATTTCTCCAGCGAAGCCGAGCTCGGTATAAGTTAAAGCCTGTTCACATTTCGGTAGCGCCCTCGTTTGGTTACCTTTCGTGACGTCATTACCTTGTGAAGAACAAGTTCAATGGTGTTCGTAATGAGCGTAGTGAAAGCCTGAAATCATAGCGCTCTCAAAGTAACACTTCCCACACCGTCAAAATTAATTTCTTACATTCCTCTTATTTGCGTCGATTTGATATCCTTTGCTGACGTCATAGTCAGCATTCGGCCAACTGTGGTGGGCCGACCACAGCGACGCTTTCGATCGCTCACGTCGCCAATAAGCGCAGCGCTGACTTTGCGCTAAGAGCGTGCTGACGGGAGCGTTCACCAGCTTTGTATCGCACCGTCAAAACTGTTGCTCTTGGCAGACGATAAGGAGCTGACGTCACTTGAACAGCGCTGCATCAGCGCTTCGCCCCATGCGAGAGCGAGCCTTAAAAAAATCTTTGAAGAATTCTAAGTGATTAAATAAGGATATCATTGACTTTCACGTACTCTGCTGAGATTCTTATTCTGTATGATGCCGGAATTCATAATATGTAGGAGCTTTTTGTTTCGGTATTTCAGAAAAAAAAAAAACCTTATGAACACGAGACATGTCCAGTATTTTAAACAGAAAGCACTGTTGACATTGAAAATTATTGAAACGATAGGGGGGATCGGTGGCCGAGTGGGCTAGCGCACACCAGCTCGGAGCACGTGGAGCGAAAGCTCGCGCTGCAGAACTAAGGGATCCTGGGTTCAATCCCACCCCTGCCCGTTTCGATCTGGATGAGCATTGTACCGGCGTGCGGTCGTGTATCACTACTGCGTGATGCACGTTAAAGACCCCAGGCTAGCGGTTGTACTGCACTGGCTAAATTGCTCATCTACAGCTGGGAGACTCGTCGCCCGTCGAGGCAGACCAAGTTCTAGGCTACACAACCCAATTTTTTAATTTTTTTTATTGAAACGCTTATCTGGACTAGGTTGTTATGATACTTTATTCTTAAAATTATTTTAAAACAATACAGCGACGACGTTTCCAGAAAATAAACCTGAATTACCAAAAACTCACGTTTGATGAAGCTTCAGACAAAAAATAAGCATAAAGGCCCCTCTCATGAAAATATGCTGAACGGCTCATTATGGACATCAGCGTGTTACCTTGTAATTAAGCAAAATGTATCGGAGGAAAACTTTGTTTTAAGAGAGAAATATATTCTTGAAGTTAAAGGGGCCATGAAACGAATTTTGGGTTGGGATGAATGATTTTAAATTGGGACTTTACTAATCGCATATCGTTTAGTTGGCCAAAAGAAAGAGGCTAGAAAGTCAAAAGCCAGCTTTTCGGTACGAACATTTGAAAATATAGCGGACTATTTTGTACCTTCTTGCCTTCGAAAGCTCTCCGCCTTTTCACTATGATACATCCGCGGTTCCAAAAGCGCGTCAATGGCGCCAAACTGACGTCAGCAGAGCCCAGCTCACGCATTGGACACGAGAACTGCGTCACTCGGACGTATGCGCTCGTCAACAATCAATCCGTCGACGAATATTTGGATTCGCGTTCGTGGCCAATGATTGCCCTGACGGAACTTATACTGGGGAATGACAAGTTCTATGGTGTGCATAAAAAGCACGGTGGAAGCTAGGAGTCATCGCACCGGTGCCGAAGGAATGTCACGACCACGTGATTTCCCAATTCGCATTTGAGTTGAGGATTAAAGCTAAGGAGGAAGAAGTAGGAAAATCATTTCATGACCCCTTTAAGCACCGACATGGTTTTCGTAGTACCGCACTGTGCCTTCAGTGCACAGAACGGACGTGCAGCTGGGAAATTCAAGACATGCCAATTTCTTCGGACCCCAATCGCATCGAGGTTATGCCCTACATCGCATGTACACATCGCGACACTGTTAGCGCGAACACGATATCATCCCATTTTTGCATTTTACTTCTAAATAGTATTAGCGAGCACGAAATTTTATCCCTTACATTATAGAACTAAATGAGCTCTTTCCGTTGCAATAATAACTTGGATGACATCCCTTGGTTTCAAAGAGAAAAACTGGAAAAACCGGCGATCGCTTGTTCGCGCTAACAGTGTCGCACTCTGTACCTCAAAATGCGTTGTTGTGGAATAAGTAAAGGCTGGTTCATACACACACGTTTTTTTACGTAACGTTACATTACGTTACGAAAGCTTAAGACCAAGTCACCGGGAGATCTGTGCTTCGTACTAAGCGAGACATACCAATTCAAGGAAATAGCCTGGCACGTGACACTCTGAACACAAATGTTTCGGTGACGACGAGCTAGGACGGCGAGTTACCGTGGCAACCAAGGACACAAGGCTCGTCGTAACGTAACGAGAGCAGTGTTCAACCTTTAAAGACTGGTTCACAGAGCACCGTTTTCTTACGTAAACTCTAAGTTACCGAAACATTCATGTCTCGAATGTCGCGTGCCAGTTATACCTCCTAGAATTGGTAGCCACGCTTGACATGAAGCGCAGATATCCCGGTGGCTTGTACGTAAGCTTACGTAATGTAACGTAGGGAATCGGGGCTGTGTGAACCAGCCTTAGCAATTCCAATGGCAACTTTTTGATATTTTTTCTCAACAACCACTGAGCGGATTGAATTGAGAATGGTTTTATTAGAAAGATAATAAAAAAAAACTGAGTAATATTGTAACGGTATACTTCGCGATCTAAATGTTAAAATTGTTTTACGGGAACTTAAACTTGCTTGAAAAAGCGCTTTTTTTGTTTGTTCTTTGTGAACATTTAAAAATAAACCAGGGCCTAACTACAAATTCAGGCGCCACAATATTGAAGACCAATACTTTTTGAATACATTTTTTACAATATATTTTTGCCAAAGATTCTCATTATGATGAAATTGAACTAAGCTTGTGGCCCATCAAAATGCCAGAAATCCAGCTGTCGCTGTCAGCTGGCGCCATCTATGAGCGTGTCGTTATTACTGCCCCTTGAAATTGCGCAATGTGCTATTGCGCCCCGGACTACTTGCATCTACAAGGTCGTCGGGTGAATTCTAAGAAAAAATGCCTCTCAAAGCTTTTTTTTTTTTTTATTTGAGGTCGAAGATAATTTGCGGGTTATCGCGACAGTTGTCCATCGCCCGAGCGCGTCCTTGGGAGGATGTTCCGTTCTTTGTTGGTGTTTTGGGGTTGCACAAATGCGAGCGAAAGGTTTTTTGTTTTTTTGTTTCCTTTTTTTTTTTGTTTTGGGGCGAAGATATTTTGAGTGTGGGTGTGAGAAAATTAGTTTTCAGGCGCCAGAACGCGTCATTGGGAGGACGCTCCGTTTTTTGTTGGCGTTTTGGGTCACAAAAATGGGGGTGAATGATTTCACGCTTCAAGCGGTTCTTGCGTGAGTCCTGAAGTTATTAAATGCAGTCAGACAAAAGCTACCGAAGCGTCAAAGGGTCGATACTGTCTTACCACTTTTTTTAGTTCGAAGTAGGAGAGGTGATTTGATCTGGCGATTTGAAACATTCTGCAGAGATGCATTAAACATGTTTACATATTTTAAATGCGGAAGAAACATATGTGAGTTCGTCAATTATGTTTTAATTTCGACATTCGCTTTGCATATCAACTTGTGGAGGCTGATTTCTACCGTAATAAAACAAACATTGCGAAAAAATTTTAGTGGAGCTAAAAAGAGAACAAGCTTTTTGGTAGTAGGCGTCACACGTTGCTTTTTCAAAGTTATGAAAGTCTCGCGCTGAAGATTCTTTGTTTGACCCGAACCAACACACTCTTGATTCAGTATTTTGTGAAACAGAGGTGAATGTATTAGACAAGGACCCGCACACCTTTTATTATGATGTTCGTCGATTGCACTGTCATGGCTGTGATGAGCTCTTGGTCGGCTGTTACTGTTGGGCGGCGAAGAAAATCTAGCCGGAGAACGGGAGGCGGAGAAAAGCTCACCGGAGAGAAGCTCACCGGTGAAATGCTCACTGCAAAACCGACAAATGCCTAGAAAAGCTCATTTACGAAATATTTTATTCAATATTTAAAATTTATTATTCTGGGCATTTTTCCACTGCGGTGTTTATATTTAAAACTCACGTCCGCAATTTTGCTCACTGCTCATACTGCGCTTTTTGTGGGTTCGTACATTTGTAAAAACAAGTGTACTTGTTCAGTCCCAGAAGATAGCTTACTTTCTAAAAAAGAAAAATGGAAAGAGGCAGACGAATCTACAGTTTTGCAGAATGCGAACAATTAAAAAAAGTGAGGAACGGTTTTTTTTTTTTTTAACTTTTACATGCAGACTGGACATTGCCTCAAAGTTGAGTACTACGGGCAGCTACAATGTGACCTCCGTCTCGGCACCCGACGACTCCTGACCTCCCAAAAAGTATCAAGTCCGGCTTAGGCCACAGCACCGCAAGAGGTCATTGTTTACTACGAAGCAAAAGAAAAACGGAATAAATTATTGCCGTGTAGCAGCTGACCAGGTAGGCAGCGCGCCCGTGGCCTAACACTTCTTTATTGTTTCTGTAATGTCGCGTTCTGGTAAATTCTGGAACCATGTTTCTTATTTGAGGTTAGAATATTCTACACGCCGAACCTTCTACGCCGATTGTTCCAGAAGCCCACGCGTGTACATAAGGGGCTCCGCCTGGCGAGCCGCAGTCAGTCTCGATCCTGCTGTTTCACCGACATCGACGCCTGCGACACTAACCTTCCATTTTGTTCGCCCGATTAAACGCTTACTTCCTAAAGTTATTCACCGCCTCATCAGTTGTCATTCGTGACAACATATTTATCCTTTGGATGCAATGTAAAAGCACTATTTACGAAAAAGAGAAACGATCTGGCCGGAAACCATGATGTCAGATAAAACGGCGTTTTACGAAACGGCTTCGATGAAATTGGGTTCAAATAAATGGCGTTCAAATAAATAACTTTGATAGAGCAGAGTTCGATAATATATCGAGAGCTGCGAAGAAATAATGTTAGATCGGCTTATAAAGGTGAGCTTTTCTTCGCATCTATCAAAAGTCTGGTGAGCTCTTCTCCGCATCCGCCGGATTTCTGTGAGCTTTTCTCCGCCGGAGAACAGCGCAACACCGAGACGCTCACGGGAAAAAAGTTCACCTCAAAACTGACAGAAGCTGAGATAAATCCATGCAAGAATTACACGATCAAGCTTTTAAATTTAGTATTTGCGGCTCTACTCTGGGGGCCTTCGGAGATATATACAAAATTCGTATATTACGGACACCAATAGGAATGAAGAAGCAGAAGTCCACAGTTATTCAGAATTGGAACGATTTACAAAGAGATAGATACGTACTTTTTATATGAAGACATTGCCTCAACGTTGAGTTCTATGAACAGTAACGAAGTGACCTCGTCATTGCACCCGATGACCATAGAGAGCCCCCGAATCGTGTCAGAACCCATCAGCACCAAAAATCATAACTTACTAAAAAAAAAATAAATACGGAAAATAGTGTTGCTATTATCTATATACCAAAAGAATGCCATTTCCGAAAACAAAAATCGTAGGTGAGTTTCCACCGCATTCATCAAGAGACCGTTGAGCTTTTCTCCGCGTCGGTCGGTTTCGCGGTGAGATTTTCTTCTATTGGCTTTTTTCCGAGATTCGTGACCTTGGCAACGACCTGCGCATTTTTCTTTTTAAATCGGAACCGCAAAAAAATCGCACGTGCCTGAAAGACGATGCCGGTTTTCAGTCATATTTTCAGAAAGCGTGGCATCTAAGGTTCTGTTGCGCTCTAGAAGGTTAACCCCACCTGGGACCGGACATTTCACCGAACGCCGTTTCATTGAATGCGTCGGAAGTTTCTGCCAATAATGTTTGAAAATTCTTGCTTTCTTTGAAATTATTGAATCTTGCAAACTATGAAGTCATTTCTCATTGTCCTCTCGTACGACAGACGCTTAAATGACACGACGGAGGACACGCCTGGAGTTGTTACCAAGCGGATGGATTCGGGGTTTCACCACCTCCCCCCTCAACCAGCCCGGAATGTTTTTTTTGTTTTTTTTGGTTAGCAACGTGTTTTTTTTTTTTATCGCTTTTAGAATTTTTTGTTTAAATATACCGGCCAATTGTTGCAATTGAACGCTTCGGTACGGGACGACCACTTTTTAGATGAAACGGCATTCGATGAAATGTCCGGGAACCCTGCGCGTTTCCCGTTCTTTCTTTTTTTTACTTTGGGGCTATTTTCTCGATTATTGCTTTGCTCGACGACAACTCAGGCGCAGATTTGTAGCCGCCCCCCCCCCCCCCCCGTTTTTTTGAGAGTAGCGTTAGCCTCAGCGCAAAGAGGGAGCCGGCCCGAAACAAGCCAGAA
The DNA here is from genome assembly GCA_013358835.2 of Ixodes persulcatus. Classification (NCBI taxonomy): domain Eukaryota; kingdom Metazoa; phylum Arthropoda; class Arachnida; order Ixodida; family Ixodidae; genus Ixodes; species Ixodes persulcatus. The sequence continues at coordinate 369,479 of JABSTQ010010022.1, forward strand.
ACTCGGCTAATTTTTGCTGAAATTTGGACTATATCTGTCGGTGCATCGATCTCAAGTTTTTAAACTAGAATCGGTCATATTATGCGTGAAAAAATACTGCTGAGGCGGCCGCGGTACATGGCTCATATAACTTTACTGATACCCAAACATTCTATTTTATCTCAGTTTCGCTTGGCATAGAATTGGCTCATTTCAAAAAAAAAAAAAAAAAAAAAGGTTTTTGCTTATGATTTCGTAAAAAAGAGAATCACGTGAACCAAAAAGCTCCCAGCGCTCCTTGACGCTGTTACTTGGTACCAGAGCGTAGGCTTAGTTGAGTAATTTGCGGTGGCTGCGTCTCGTCCGGGCGGACAAAAAAAAAAACACAAATGCGGCGCTTGGTAAAAGATGCTGGGGCCTTAGTGACATTTCAGTTTTGCGAAGTGATTATTCGTAACACGTAATTATGGAAATTATTATTCGAATTTCTTTTTTTTTAATAGCTTTGTTACAATTGAAGTGCGCTTTGAGTACGTATGTAAGACGCAACACTATCTAAACTTCTGGTAATTCATTTTTTGGCATTTCAGCAGTACAACATATAGTTTTGCTTCCGTGCAATTTATAAATTGCTCACCTATTTGGAAATCCGGGTGACCGTTGAAATAAAATGAAATTCTGTGCTCTATGAAAAAAAAGCTGAGACTCTAACCAGTGCTGATTGTATCGCGAACTGATTAATTTCGTTTCTTTTTTTCGCACTAGGAGATCAGACACTTTTTTAAGTGAGAAGCTTTACTTTTCAAAGCACTGCTTCGAGGGAATGAAATATGCTCTGAGGGGCCGCTATTTAGGATTCAACGCCATTCCGACATCTGGTAGATTATTGCGCCACATGATGGAGTACACCATAAAAGAAATGTATGGCATATTTCGTTTTTTTAATGACAATATCAACAATCTACATGATATTTGGAAATCGTATCGTACAAAAAAATCTCAGAACGCGAAATAGCCGAAAAACTGAACGTTTGAAACTTTTTTTTTCTTTTTTTCTTCAACCCGTTGTTGTTGTTTTGCTACTTTTTTTTATCTGGTAAGAATGGGACAAAGGGCCCAGTTTGCGATGGCTTCAGAAGCCCACACCCCTCCCCGATTTCCTCTTTTTAACTAGAGAAAAAAAAACAAAAAAACAGCCATTCTCCCAGCTCGGCGGGAGGACGGAATGGGTGGGTCGGGGTCTAGGTCGGGGGGCTTTCAAGATCAAGCCGTCCGCTGATAACCGGAACAAAAAGATGAGCTTTTTCTTTATTGTTATTAGGAAGTAGCACTATATCGCGTAAGCAGATGGGTGGAAAGGCTTAAGGTCAGAAAGGCTTCCTCCCCAGTGACATCTGGATTCTGGAAAAGTTCCTATCGGAAATGAAATTCTACTGCGATATCCCCTTAATACCAAATGAAGCATTTCGCGTGTCTTGAATTACAAACGGTGCGAACATGTTGATCAATAGAAGCGCGGTACAGCTCCATGAAAACAAATGACGCCGGTGTTAACTCCCAACATTTTTCCCCTTCAAACAAATTTTACTTTGATTATATTTTGTTAAATATAAAATATAAGCGGATGTATATTATGTGCCATCCCGAATATTTTTATCAGGAGGGCCTGCGTGGTCAAGTTGGGTCTGAATTCCAGAAAATATAAGTTTCTTGCAACTTTAAGGTATATTTTTGGAAACCAGCTTGATATATCGCTCTCAAAAAGTTTTAAGCTAAAAATAAAGGAACCACTTAGCCCAAATAAAGGTTTGGAAATATTTAAGGTCAACAATGCTTTCTGTATAAAATTCAGAGCATGTGTTGCTTTTGCTTGTTTACTCCAGAAAAAAAACAACGCTGAAAAACACTTAAATATGAACTCTGACATTTCCCAAAATAACAAACCAAGAAGAGTATTTAATAGTAATTAATAGTAAAAGTAATAATTAATCATTTATATTTTAGAGGTTGTTATCTTAGAGCTGGGGTGTGCTCGCAGAAATTACGGAGAGCATTCACGTGATGAAGAACAGTAAAATAGTATTCTGGCGGAAGTTTATTTAAAAGAAAATGAAAGCCATTTACAACTCCTTGTAACGCCGTATTAGAGCACAGCTCTTGAGGAGGAGGATGGAAGGGTACTGAGGGATAGGTGACTCCCTAAGGTCACGTGAAATCGGGGGGGGGGGGGGGGGGGTGGTTACGTGAGGGTAACTTTCATAACCCTCGTGACCCTCGTGAGGGTAACCCTTTTGAGCGTAACTAACCCTCGCAACCCTCGTGAGAGTAACGCCCGTGACCCTCGTGAGGGTAATTATCGCAACCCTCGTGAGAGTAACTCTCGTAACCCTCACGAGGGTAACCCTCGTGACGTCCATATGGGAAACTACCCATAATGCAACGCGCGGTTACGCCGCTTGTATGCAACGCGGGTTGCATGCATCTCTTAAGCTGCATGCAACGCGCGGGTTGCATGCAAAGTGCATGCAATGCGTTGTTGCGCCGCTTGCATGCAACGGGCGGTTACGCCGACGGCGACGGCAAAGCCGACGGCGACGCCGACGGCGATTCCAACGGCGGCGGAGGCGCCGCTCAAGCCGGAAACGGGCGCCTAAGAGCTGGGCTCAAAAAACAACCAATATTAGAAAAAAAAAGAAAAAAGATTGGTGTTGATCGATATTAGCGTGTGGGACGTTTGGCACTGAATAACCCGCCTGGGTTTACGCGGCCCAGTCGTGCTTACCGAGTTCAGTCGTCGGAGGAGCCACTGACTATTCCCCCTTGTTTTACCAATACACAAAATAGCCGATAACTTAACGTCTATGCAGACTAATGAGGAAAATGGCAGAAATTGTGATTACCATGGCAACACTCGGTTTTCCGGAAGTGGAAAGATGTTTTCTGAAGCCGCCCTATCACCTATGTCACCCGGCGCATCTGGGCTCCCTCGCGGATGGCACCTCACTCCCACTGGCTCGTGCAAGAATAACGTGACCATATCGAAAACCAAATGGCGCTCTCGTCAAAAGTGGCAGTTTGAGTCTCGGAGCACAAACAGAAATTTACTGACGCAAAACGTATTTTACGTATGCCGATTTCGCCAGGTGTGGCCGAAGTACTATAAGTCAAATTTGTTTCGAACAATTTGAAAGGCTTCCTTTCGTACGGTAACACAACATTATGAATGCGAAAGCAATAACTGTCCCATCGAGCGAACCGACGTCATCAGCTTTCAAAACTGCGCCAAGCGGCTTAAACTCCCTAATCCCAATAGAGGGAAACCTGTCGTCTCTTGCAGAAATCTGATGGATAGGATGCCATTGGCTGGCGCGCGTCATAGTTTCAAGGAACGAGGATCCCATTGGCTCTCGCGCGGCGTAGTTCCAAGGAACGCCACCAGAGAAGCCATCTCCATGGCGGCGCAAGGGACGCAGCGGCTCGTCCGCCAGCACACCGTGGCCGCCAGTAAGAGGGAAAGGCTGGCCGCGGAGCTTGCACGGGCGAACTCCGGAGAGGTTGCACGGCCGAGCTCAGCGTGGCGTTGCCACTTCACTTGAGCGCGCGCTCGGCCATCGGCCCCTACCTTGGCAGTAGCGAAACGTGACCGTCCACGCCAGTACGCCGCAGACTAACTAAGGAAGCGTTAGAACGACATTCATGCTTGAGCATTTTGCGGAAAACGTTTCCTTCTCATTCTCCGAACCTCGTCACTGTCGTTTCACGGTTCGTGATAAATATAATTGTTAACTGTAGAGACGTATTGTAACAAAAAAAGCGTGTTCGAATTAGGTCGCTTCAAAACAGAACTATTACGGTGGTGTAATTCAAACACAAACACCTAGGCTCTTTCCGTCACTGCTCTTGACTACTGTCACTGTCATGCAACTCTTTCGTGAAGAGTTTCCGCTCGCCTGACTAAAACAACATCTGCCATAAATAACAGAATAAAATTGAGCAAGAACTAATATATTGGGGGTGGATATTTTTAGTATAAAATGTTCCATTGTCAAAATGGGGATTTAGAAAATTGCCTTATTTTTTCTTATTACTAGTGTAGTGACATGTCGGAACCTGGGCCTATGCATTGCCTCTGGACAGTGCGATATACGCTAGAATATTAAGTGGGGAATCCCCGATGCTCTTGTACTTAAGCTATTCAAATTTCCTTTTAGAATCGCAAGCACCTCTTGATCCACCTTTCACGTTGACTGTAGTCAGGACAAAAAAAACTTTGTTCGTGAATAATTCTGAAATAATTTCTCATATTACTTGTATTGCTGATTTCAGTCACTTACCAGTTCAGGTTCTGTGGTGCTTGAGAACACGTCTTGGTAATCATAGGGGTAATCATACGTGCTATTATCATCTGAAAAATCTGGTAGCTCGAAATCGAATTCGTAGTATTTCTGGCGACAAATAAAAGAAAAACTATCATCAAACGTCTGACAAAGAATGAAAGCTAGGCAGAATGAATTATATCTAAAAACAATCGCATTTGCACTATATAATTCAGTTCACATTTCAGTTTATTCATCACATTAAAATTATTGCCGGTGAGGCAAAACTGATATGTGATGTGCCAATTACTGTTCAACAAACTTATTCATTTGAAACTTGGCCGCTGTATCTAATGTGCAAAGTAATTTTGCTACAATAGCTTGTTCAAAGTTTTTGAAGTTTTATTTTGTCTGTGGACTGGAGAACCGATAAATCACTTGGTATAATAGCAAAAATCAACCGAAGATAATCGCCTCAACAGTTCACACAGAACTTTGATAACCGGTCAAATAGTAACATTAGAAACACGAAATCGGGCATGCATTTCCGGGTTCTAATAAATTGTGAACGGTTTGGCTTAGTTCCTTTCTGCGCCACCTGAAGCCTACCTGGATAGTGAGGCTCTCGGGCGGTGGGACACGAAGGATGGTTCAGCGGTGACAAGGAGACGAGGACGCTGGCGCGGGATTCGGCGGGACACGGGCGCTGGCGCGGGGCAGCGCGGGCGCGACGTTGAGTGGCGGACTCGACGAACGGACCGGAGTGCGACCCTGGACGACGACGTCCCCATAACGCGGTGTGGACGACTACCGCTGGGACTTTGAGCAGCTGCTTGGGCAGCGGACCTCCCCCCGGCCTCGCTGATGACCGTTCCCCTATCCCGAAACCCCCCAAGGCAATGAGTGAGTGAATAAACCCTTTTGCCGAGAGCGAAGTATTGCTGTGTCATGTTCGTCCGGAGACAGGGTGTAAGGGAATCGGAGTGAGAAGCCCGCATAAACTGGCGCCAAAACGTGGGGCCTGATTTTCGATCAGGCAGGCATTCCGATTCCTAACCTGTTTCCGGTTGAATTTGAACACTGTTTCGCGCTCTTTTTGGGGGTGATCTTCGTCGCAGGAACGCCGCACGAAGTTTCGTTGCGGGCGCGCCGCACGAAGGTCCTGACATGATCGCCTACCCGACGAGGAGGTGCGGACCTTGACCGTTTTTTTAGGGATGAACCCTTTTTCTCAGCATGTCAGGAATTTGCGTATCCGCCGTTACGAGAAGCGCCTTGCTTTTTGCTGTTCAGCGCGCCGATGAATGCAAGCAGGTCGATCCTGTTGCGCAAGAGCGCTGTGTGCGTCAAAATTACCGCACTTTTCGAGGCCCGTAGCGTCGGGCGTCACCCCACCTACGCCTCCGGCCGTCCACGTCAGCTGGGAAAGATGCCAGCTCACGGTTTTGGGGGATGTGACGCGCCTAACCGCCTTTGCTCGCGTATCGATGTAATGTATTGGAACGCTTGTTACCGATCTGACGCGTTAGAGAGGCATCGCTCTGGGTGGAGAACGCTCCCATTGCGGATGGCGGTTGCACGGACTGTGTTTGGAAATTATTCCCGCATTGCATTTTGTCCGGGAGGAGACTAGCGTCTCGGTTTGACCGCATGCTAGCTCCCAGTTGGCCTTGCTTGAGCTGTCAGCGCGGTTTTGAGCTTCGTTATAGTTGACAGCGTTTTAAGGTACGGTATGCGCTCTTGTGGTTCCGACCAAGACCGCTTTAAACGAGTACCTTGTGGCCAGAGGCTACATTTAGGGGTTAAGCCCACTAAATCGTGCCGGATACGCGATGTCTGCTGCGCAGACGTCGGAATCCAGAAAACCACAGAGTTTCCGTTTTCACTTTATCAGTGGCTGTGTGTGTGTAATGCTCCGTGGAGGCCAGTTTGACGCGATGGGCATGACCCGTGCGTATCTGGTCGAAGAGTCGCGAGACGCGTTGACGGCGTACTTTTATTGCTCAATCCCGGCCAGCCTTGACATCAGCTGGAAGACTTTTTAGTTATGCGGTGTCGGGGTTTGGCTGGGGGAGGACTCTGACGTACGTCGATGCGCTTGTCGCGGTTGTTGAGCCCGTGCGGGGTTCGGTGCGGACCGCCGTTACGCGCTCGTCGCTCGTGTTGGGAGGTCACCTCCGAGCAGTGAAGCGGTAACGTCTGGTTCCAGACGTTACGGACATAGCCGTGTAAATAGGCTGTCCAATTTGATCTGCTGTTCGCACGATCTAGATACTGTTCCCTTTGTACTGGTCTAAGTGGCCGGTACCACGGAACAACGGCCTCTCAGTAAGGTGATTATCCTTTCTGATGAAGGCGTGCTGCGTAGCTTGGCTGTAGCGTGTTGTAGCTCGGGTGTCGCGAACGCCGAGTGCATGAGTGCCCGTCTTGAGTAATTGCTACTGTTGGCAGCGTGTTTATTTTCCGTAGATATTTTAGTCGCACCTCGCGAACGGGGCAGGAATTGTTGCCGTTTCTGTTTTACGGTAGGTTATTGTTAGGTTTTGAGGTTTTGTGCAGATTAATATTGTTGTTAGAGGTGTGCGGTTCTAACGCTTTGGTAGATTGTTTTCTGTTTTAAAGGAATGCGGTTTAGCTATAGGAGCAAACGTTGTATAATGGATGTATGTACAATTTGAGCATATAGAGAGCGGTCATACTTTTTAGTTGAGGAGTAGTTTTCCACTTACGTACCTCTCGAACGTGTAGCGTGACGTTCTTGATGATTGCCTGCCCGTTGGTATTGAAATGAAGAGTTTTGTTTTTATTTCGTGGCATGTCCAACGATCGAAAGATTTTGGTTTCGTCGCGCTGTCTGGTATAGCGTGCCGGTATTCGTTTTTGCGCGACTCGCTGTCTGGGATATTTGGGACGGAAGCGAACTTTAAGAGCCGGCGTGTGTTGTGTGTGCCTGAGTGCCCGTGCGTGTTGTGAGCTGTGGTGCTCCGGACTGGTTCCGGGGCCGTGCTCCGTCGGTCGCGGGCTGCCCAGTGAATGAACGTCCACCACTGGCCTGCCTGGTTTGATGCCACCACCATCACTATCGATTGTGCTCGTCATCATCGGTCACACTCAGCTGATCGAGTTCCCCGCCGAGTTCCTGGGAACCACGCAACCTCAAGCCCCCCCCCCCCCCCCCCCGAGTCCGAGCCTTGAGGGGAGGGAGGTGTGGAGATCTGGCTGCCCTCCCCCGCGCCGACCCTCTGGGCCCCAATTTCCGGCCTCCGAGATACGTCATGCCTCGGGGGAGCGGCGGTGACCTCGCGCAGCACAAGGTCCGGCTGGACCGCACCCCTAAGCCAACTGACGTCACGGGACTGGCCCCCCAAAACAAAGGGGCGAAGGCTTAAAAAGGGGAAGCCGGACAAAGGAAGGCTCTCTCTCGCACGGCAGCTTGGATAGTGAGGCTCTCGGGCGGTGGGACACGAAGGATGGTGCAGCGGTGACAAGGAGACGAGGACGCTGGCGCGGGATTCGGCGGGACACGGGCGTTGGCGCGGGGCAGCGCGGGCGCGACGTTGAGTGGCGGACTCGACGAACGGACCGGAGTGCGACCCTGGACGACGACGTCCCCATGACGCGGTGTGGACGACTACCGCTGGGACTTTGAGCAGCTGCTTGGGCAGCGGACCTCCCCCCGGCCTCGCTGATGACCGTTCCCCTATCCCGAAACCCCCCAAGGCAATGAGTGAGTGAATAAACCCTTTTGCCGAGAGCGAAGTATTCCTGTGTCATGTTCGTCCGGAGACAGGGTCTAAGGGAATCGGAGTGAGAAGCCCGCAAGTTTTATTTTGTCTGTGGACTGGAGAACCGATAAAGCACTTGGTATAATAGCAAAAATCAACGGAAGATAATCGCCTCACCAGTTCACACGGAACTTTGATAACCGACCAAATAGTAACCTTAGAAACACGAAATCGGGAATGCATTTCCGGGTTCTAATAAAATGCGAACGGTTTGGCTTAGTTACTTTCTGCGCCACCTGAAGCCTACCTGGGAACTTTATATCAATATAAAGGGGGGCTCTAGTGTGTATGTTTATGAGTACCCAGTGGTCCTCTAAATGGCGCAGCATGTATCCGAATCCATTTGCTCCGCTGTTCGCATTTTGTTATTACACAGCAGTACTTCTCAAATTAATAGGCTTGAAAAAGAAGGTTCTTTGAAGGCGACTGTAAAGGGAACTTCATTTTCATCAGTCAAACAGTTCCTTTAGTATAACAACGGTGGTAAGTTGTAAACGTTTTTCAAATACCAACTTCTCACAAGAGCTTCAGCTTCTATAAGTATAATTATAAAACTTAAAAATTATATTAAATGCCAATAAAACCTTATATAGGTTTTAAACGCCTTGTAGTTGTATAAATATCAATAAATGAAAACTATTTTTTTTTCAAGAAGGCACTAACATGCATTAAAATAAAATTAATGTTTTCACATTAAATGTTATTGCCTTACATGACACAACGATAATTTTAAAATAGAACATCGGTTGCGGTAATGGTGCTTATTCTGAAAATATGCAAATGTATTTGAAAGAAACAAAAAAAAAAGTTTAGGAAGTTTCAAAACGTTTAGCTATACTCCCTTTCATCTTTCGATAAACCGCAGTGGAAGGCTAGGGGCCTCCACAGCCAATCAAACGTCAGTTTAGAAGTGACATCACTTGTCTCGTCCACTGTGTATCAGAGCGCAAGTTAAAATGACGCTGTTTCGAAGTCCGGCGTGGACGAGGTGGGTATGAAAAGTTTTTTGTCTCCTGCATTCGAGAAAACTTTGACTTCGTGTAGTTTGCACAGTGTACTACACAGGTTTCGTTCGTGGCTGAAACGTACCGAGACTAACGAGCAACTGAGGCGTCTTTATATTATGAATAGGATCGGAGGGATGGTCGAGCGGAAGCAGGCTCTCCAGGAACTCATCGCTTCCCTTCTTGTGTCATACAGAAAACTGGAGACTTCTCCGTCACGCCAGGAAACAGGTAGGTCTGGACAATGGAACGTCGACTCCAACCTGACGCCCTTGCGAAATGTCTCGCCTGCATATACTCGCAGGTCAGGGCTCGTGTGTCGGATTTCAAAGTGGCGATGTCGAATACTAACTTTGTTTACACTAAACCACAGAGAGCTTTTCGTAAGTGACTGACAAGGCACTCACGGTGGAAGGAAGCTGTTCTCGTCCTTTTTACAACGCCAATAAAGGCATAAGGCAATGACGAATAAACTTCTATGTGCCGGCGACACCAGATACGCGGCCAGTGGCACTTTTCTTCAACATTCGCCATAACTCAGACGTTTTTTGGACGATCGCTCTTTATACGATTCGCTCGGAGGGTAAGAACAAAGTTTCTAGTACACGTTTAGCACGATCTGCCGCGCTTCTCTTCCAAGTGTGGATATTTGGTTTTTGGAAAACACCCGGTGGAGACGCGCTTGTGAAAGTGAGAGAGCAGTTATAGTCGTCAACCGACTTTTAAACAAACAGCAAGGTCATATTAAAGTTTATACAATCACTTACAATAAATATTTAATTTAGTTTAAGTTTGTACATACTAACTTTTAAATAAAAAACGTCCATCTTGAAAGAAAAATATTTTTTTTTGCAGTACGTCACATTCATTGTGAATGGTGCAATTAGTGTTAAATAAACGAACGTGACTGCAACGGCAGCGTTGCCAACCAGAAGCGTAATTTCTCCAAACATGCTACATATTTATTTATTGAATATCACGTTTGGTAGCTTCATTAGAACAAAAAATATTGTATCACTGGTACAAAACACGAACATTACTTTAAGGACAAAGGCTACCCGCCTTTTACTATAAAATTCTTTGACGCCTACTTTGCGATGCGTAAGAATTCCTTGCCAGGGCCGCGTCGCAGCTCTTAGCCTTCCACTGCGGTTCAACACAAGATGAAACGAAGTACAGTGCTGCTTTTGAAGCCAATGCGAGATATTTATTTATGCTTACTTCATGTTTTAATTTTCTGTTAAGACAAAAGCGCCAGCTTTTTTACTAATGTAACTGACGATTGAATCATGAAAGCTGGACAGCGCAAGAGTGCAAAAGAGCCGAAATTAGGTTTAAATGATTATTTGCACCTTACATGATTTACCCTTCTCTCCTACCCAAACAAATTTTCACGGAAGATCCGAAGAATGTGATAAAAACAACATACAGGAGAGAATATTTTGCATGTTAATCATGGGAAATCTATATTTTTCTCTGAACATTTTATTCAGTAAATCACTTCAAACTGGAAAGGATCATTACGGTTTCAGATATATCTGAAGTTTGAAATATTTGACTGAAACGAGAGTCTCATTGTCCCCGTCTGAGAGGCGCCAGACCAAATACTGAAATGATAGAATTCAGACATTTAAGGTTTAATGGGGAGGGGGGGGAGCGGTAGTTAAAAATTCTTAACGAAACCAGTTTTATGGTAAACATTTCCGTAACTGTAGCCGAACTGTGTTATTTTTCGGTTGGGATCCTTCTGAAACCCGAGACCCAAGAAGAACGCAGCGTCGGCCGCCTTCTTCTCGGGTCTCGACAAAACGTCCCGAAGAACGCGTTCTGGGAAGACCCTCTCCCCCTTCCCGCGCGCAGCGGGGGCCGACACCCGACATGCCGTTTGGGGTCCGCCAATTACTCCTCGGCGGCGGAGACATGCGCTGCGAGCAGGTGACGGAAGAGAAGGAGATGAAGACGCCCACGCAAGAGCCGCTTGTGCTCGAGCTCTGGCCCACACACATGCCTACGCTAGACAAGAAGACTCGGGAGCAGCGGCCAGGGCGGATGCCAACATCGTATGGAACAATCAGTTCAATAAATTATACGGTTGTAGAAACAACACACGTTACTGCACACGCAAAACATTTCCACAACTTTATAGGTGTAAATGAAGTGTTCCATAACTAACACGTAAATAGCTGTAGCCATACACCTTATCAGAAGGTGTAAACCTCACACACTTAAATAAAAGGTGCGGTTTTTTAACACCGTCACTAAAAGGTGTGATACTGGAGCGCACTTTTTAGAAAGGTGTAGAACCATAGTGCACCTTCTCGATATGGTGCAGTTACCACAGTACACTTTTTTGTTGGGGCCCGGGACCCAATGAAATGACCGAACGAATAACTTACGAAAACCAGTCGCCGAAGCAGCAAGGCGATACTTGGCCAGTGTAGTGGCACTGTCGGCCGAGAACCGGCTCCAATATTGGCCGAATGTGCGGTTCTGCACACCGTCCCGACGTCCGGCATGTTATTGGCGTATACAACCGTTTCGCCACCGGCCTAGTCTCGATGAGATATCGTGCGAGTACTGCCCAGGTCGGACTGTCGGTAGGGTGTCGGCCAGATGTCGCATATTGCCGCGCGCGCAGCCCTCTAAGTAGGCAGCGCGGCCGCGGCGTAACGGTTATCGTGCTTGACTCCCACGCAAAGAGGCAGGGTTCGATTCCTGGAAGCGGCGTGTCTTTTATTCATTCTTTCCACTTGTCATTATCCCAGGGGCGCAAGCCCCCGCGGTTGTCGCCGCGTGGGAAGTCAACCTCCACCTGCCCGTGGTGCGCCCTGCCAGCTCTATAGCTGCAACGGAGGCTCTGGCGAAACCTCCCCCCCCCCCCCCCCCCCCCCCCCCCCCCCACCTGGGGTGGGGAACCCTAGCACTGGGGTTTTCCATTGGACGGGGGGAAAAGGGCCTGGTAAACCCTAGCTTTCCCCGATGGAGGACGGAGCCCCTGAGGCGGGGAGCGCGGCGTGTGACGTGAGTCGTGATGACGTGGGGACGGCGTGAGCCCGCATGACGTGGAACGACCCAAAATACATGTGTGGACGCATGACGTGCGACGACCTGAACTGTAAAGGGATGGAAGTGTGACGTGAAGCGTGTTGACATGTGGGGAGTAGGACGTGGAGTGGGTGACGTGAGATCGTGACGTGTACACGAAGGACGTGTGACGCTGCGTGGTGATCCGAGACGAGGAATCCAAATAAGGGGAAGGCTGTCATAAAGGTGGTGCCTCTTGGTTTCTCCAATTGGGGTGGGCCCCCCCAAACGGGGGGGTGACCTCCAAGGGAGCCGAGGGATATAGAAGTGATCACTGCGACGGGGCTGTGTGGTTCATGGTTGCCACTCAGTGACCGTCGGACCCGCTGTGAGGCACGCTCGTGTCCCTGTAGCGGAGTTGGAGGGTGAGTCGGGCACTTGGGTACTTTTAGTACCGGTTGGTTTTCCCGGGCCGTTCCACTGGCTGTCCCATATTACTGGTTTCATTTATCCCCCCTTAGCTTCCAATTGGCTTTTACAGAAATTACCAATTGATCCAAGGATCCAATTCATTTTATTCGAATTGGCTTTAAGTCTGCAGTGCCTGACGGCGGGAGCGGACATACACTCTTAGTCCGGTAACGGCTATTTTGGCGTGAAAAAGTGCCTCTTTTTTAACGGCTACTCGCGGCGTTACATGTCACGCCGATATTGGCGTTACAAAAGTCACGGCGATATTGACGTGACTTCTGCGGTGCCGTATAGGCGTTACAATTTTAGTTCGGTAACGGCTATTTTGGCGTGAAAAGGTGCCACTTTTTTAACGGCTACTCGCGGCGTTACATGTCACGCAGATATCTGCATTACAAAAGTCACGCCAATATTGACGTGACTTTTGTGACGCCGTTCAGGCGTTGCTGACACTTTTAGGCTTAAATTGACGTAAAAAATGTGACCCCTCGCAACGGCTAGTAGCCAATTGGTCGCAATGAAAATTGGTGTTACAATCAAAAATACCGTTGTGCGTATATACCTCTTCTAAAAAGCAAGACGGCGGCATTTGATGTCTAATCTGTTCAAAAATGCTAATGTCGGTAAACGCTTTCGAACCCGAAATGCGAACTGCAAAGGGACAAATGACTAAGTATTATCCCCGCGTGCTTTACGCTTCTTGAGCAAAAAGACATCACAGTCTCTTGCAATTGCTTGTTGTTTTGTTGTTTTTTTATGGCGGTCGGAGCACAAATAAGAGACTATATCCAAAAATCGTATGTCAACTCGAAATAAACTAACAAGAATCGAAAACGAGAATAACTGAGTTTCAACAGTTTATTGCGGACGTTTAAAAAAAAAAAAAAAAAAAGCTTCAATCTCATGATTAGGGGTGACAGTGGGGTACATCACGGCAATTTCGTTCTTTATATTTATGAGATGCTTAAGCCTTTTGTCTTTAAGGGTGAACAGAATGCAAACAGGAAACGACGCTCTATCTCTGAGAAGGTGGAGTTTCTGAAGGATGTTGCGTAGCCTCAAATTAATCCAGCGAGGTTCAAGTTTTCGGCGGGTTTAAGACAATTTGTACATTTTAAAAACAGCCAAACGCTCACCTAAAAACTCAAGACGCCCAAGGCTTGCATGCGCGTGACCACAGTATAAGCACCAGCCGAACGGAGATGCAACGTTCCCACTTCCACTGGGGCCACCTGTCTCTCTCATAAACTCCTGACAGTCACAACCTTCATGGCGACAATGGCCGCGCACTACGCCACGAATGTCTGCGAACGGGAACAACGCAGCGTAATTCTTCCCTCCGGTCCGTAAGTTCGTAGACAAAGACAATGGCGAGGCAGCGAATTCGAGTCCGACACTCCGTTGCGCGCCTTCTCGTGGCGAAAAAAGAAGCCGTGGTCCTGTCCCAAAATCGGCCGAGTCGCCGACTCCTCCGCCCCCTCCTTCCCCCTGAAAAAGTATAATAGAGAGGTCCCTCTTCACACGTTCCGTCATGTTAAGCCGTCGTTAAACCGAGCGCTCTAGCGCCAGACCTCAAGGGTCAACCGTGCTCGGGCCCCGGGGACCGGCAGCTTTGTCGGTTTGTTTTGCTCGTAAGCACTGCCAACGCACGCTGCCTCCGGCGAGACCCGAACTTTGAAATTGTACGTTATTCTTTCCACTTGTCATTATCCCAAGTTCAAGAACTTTCTCGTCTCACATAGTTACGAGTGTTCTACGCGCCGAACGTTCTAGGCCGAATGTTACGGAAACCAACGCCGGTACAAAACGTGCTCCGCTTGGCGAGCCGGAGTCAGTCTCGCTCCAGCGCTCGATCCTACCGTTTCGCCGACGTCGACGCTCGCGACGCTAAGTACTTCTATTCTGTTTTGGGCACAAGTTCGCCTCATTAAACGATTAGTCTCTTCAGTTATTCTTCACCTCATTATTTGCAATTCGTGACATTTTGGAGGTACGCGGTATTGCATTCTATGCCCGTGGAGCGTACCCCTCCGAAGACATCCCGGCCAAGTGAGGTGCTCAGCCCCGGAAAGCTACCCTTCGCAGAAGATGGCGACGCCCGAGCAAGCCGCCGTACCAAAGTTCAACTCCAGGAATTTGAACCCCTGTTGCAGAAGCCGAAGAAGAAGATCCCGACGTTACCACCCCGACCGTGGTCGTCCTGCCCGTCGCTCCGCGGACGCCTACTCCCTTCCTCGGCGAGATCCAGACTTTTGCCTATCTCAAATACTCTACTCAAGATTCTGCATTTCAAATACTTTTTGAAGTATCTTGCAAATACTTTCGATCGAAAGTATGATACTCTATTTTAATTACAATTCCGAGTATCGTGTACTCATTATCTCAAATACATTTTTTGAGATTCCGCCATTTTCTGAGTTTTTCGGTATGAAGTGGTGTGGGCGTGGCACGAGCAAACGCGAACATTCTATCGAGCAACCAAATCCTGTTGCTAGCTCCGACTAGCTAAGGTGACTTTGATTGAGCTCTTGAAAACATCGCTTTTTTACCGATTGTGACTCATATTTCAGCCCAAAATTCGTACAATGAAGTTTTTCCCCTCGCCTTCCCAAAGGCGCCTTTTGTTTCCATTGAGTTTTCCTCCAAAACAAATCCTCAAACAAAAGGTGTGTTTTACGAAAGTAAAGATGCCACCCTGAAGCGCAACGCAGACCGGGAAACGACAATGCAGACTTGAGTGTCAAGAAAATAACAAATTGAAGAAAATGTGAAAAGGACACACACACAAAAATAAAAAGACAATTCTGTTTTGCTTTTTGTATATTTGACCCCGCTAAAGCAAAACGTCGTAGTTTTTTTTTTTTAGCCGTCAGTCTATTACTTATTGCTCTCGCGAACACTGTCTGTAAGCCAACATTGATATGCAGAGAACTGTACAAGAAACGAACTACGAGCTGGATGACCTCTCAAAATGCCAACAAACTGTCCCCTAAAGTTGAATGCCTTTCTGAACGCAACCTACTTGCAGAAGTTGCGACCACTGCCGTGGCTATTATGTGGGGTTTCTTTGTTGTCCATTCACTCATATCCGTGTGTTAAGTTCGTTTATAGTGAACTCCCCATGTAGGTATTATAGATTGTAGGTGCGCCGCAGGACGTGATATTCAGCGATGTCACCATTGGCGAGCCGCTGTGACCCGTTTATCACCCCCAAACCTCGGTGTTTACCCAATACAAGGCCTGTGCACATGCCCACAGGCCTTGTGGGCACGTTCATGTCATCTTTTTTAATAGAGCGCGAGTCACAGTGTAGTGTAAAAATACCAACAATTAGTGAAGTGACGTTAAGTGCCGGATCTCTCCCGAAAGCAATCGTCAGAGGATGCGAGCTTGACCCACTTGGGCTTTTGTACTGAGCTGGGCACAGTGCATGCTGCATTGTTCATGCAGGCCGAAGTGGTAACAAAAGAGCCCCTCCTCCCCCTCACCAGAAAACACGAACTCCAGCCGAACGGCGACGCCGGGTTCGGTCAAGTCTGCCGAGCGCTGAGTCTTTGTATTTGTTGTTCCCATCTATGTTGTTATAATGTTAACCGCTTGGCGCGCCACGGTCTGATTTTTTCCCCAATAGCTAAAGCGACCTCTTTTTTGTTGTCCCATAAATGTTTTCAAACATCTATCAGTTATATTGCGACGCGCGTTGCCCAGCGAGCGCGTGGCCGGATGGTTACCGCGCTTGGCTCTCGTGCGGAGGCTCCGGTTTCGGTACCAAAGAGCGGACTCCTCTTTCATTTATTCTTTTAACTTGATATTTTCGTAAGTTCGAGAACATTGTCGTCTGATCGAGTTACGAATGTTCTACGCGCCGAACTTTCTACGGCGAATGTTCCAGAAACCCACAGGGGTACAAAATGTGCTCCGAGGGGCGGTCTGGAGTCAGTCTCGTCCCAGCGCTCGATCCTGCTGTTTCGCCGATATCGACGCCTCCGACGCTAGCCTTTTTCTATTTTGTTTAGGCACAACTTCGCCCCATTAAACGTTTAGTTTCTTCAGTTATTCGCCGCCTCATCATTTATCAATCGTGACAACATCCTGCTCCTTAAAATTGGACTGCATAAAATAGCCGCACGATACTTTTTTTCCCCGCTTTGTGTTGTTGCGTGCTAATAAAACATTATGGTAACCCAGATTTGCGCAGCTGTAAATTGTCATTGTCACTGACATCGGTACAAATTACTCAATGCGGAAGTATCTTCAAAAGTAATTAAATTACATTTCAAAATATTTGTACTCTACTCAAGATACTTTACAGTGAACGTAACTTGAGTAGTATTTTAAATACTTTATAAAGCCGGTATTTAGTAGCTTAACTTAAATACTTTTATCGAGTAGTTTGTCCTATACTGGCGAGATCTACGAGGACGTCAAAGACTTGATCAATCAGTACGAAGGCGTGGCTCGCCACAACAAGTGGAGTGACGAACAGCGCCTGCAGAACCTCTATTTCTCACTTGAAGGAACTGCGAGGCGCTGGTTCGAAAGCCACGAAACTTCCTTAACTTCATGGGAGATTTGCAAGAACGAGCTGACGCGTACGTTCGCCAGTCAACATCAAAGAGAGAGGGCCGAAAATCGGCTGCAATCGAGAACCCAGGGTCCCAATGAGAGCATCAGGAGTTTCGTGGAAGAAGTCCTGCGCCTGATCTCCAGCGCCGACCATCAGGCCATAAGGAAAAGAAGCTGCGTATTCTGATGCGCGGCGTAAAGGACGACATCTTCGGTGGACGTACGCAACCCTCCAACGTCCGTTCAAGGATTCGTCACGGAAGCCACGAATATCGAGAGTGCTCTGCAAGCCCGAGCCAGCCACTACCAGAGGATACCCGGCGTCAGCGTGGTTACGCAGTCCCCTTGCGACCTTGCCCACGGAATTCTGGGCATTCGTGCGCTTATCGTCCGGGAGGAGCTCAAGAAACTTCTGCCGACTGCTGAGCGCCCGGCCTCAATCTCCATTGCCGAGGTTGTTCGGGACGGAGTTCAGCGAGCGTTTCTGCCGGATGCCCCTGTCACTGTAGCCGCAGCCGATGAGCCGACGCTAACCTACGCCGCAGTGGCCCGACGACTGCCGCCGGCTGCTCAACATTACCCGGTGGCGCCACGACGAGACTCGCCAACGCAGGCCTACCGCCGACGCAACGACAAAGAACATCAGTACGACCGCCGAGATCAACCGGCGCCAAGAAAAACCGAAGTGGGGAGAACAGCGGATTGACGACCCATCTGCTCTCACTGTGGTGAAGCCGACCACATTTACCGTTGATGCCCCTACCGACAACTGCGGCTGCGTGGGTTCCACCCGATCGACCAACGCCCCAGGTAGGGCGGACGCCCTCGCGACATCGAGGAGTACCCCCGAAGCCTGCCCTCCTCAGCGACGTCTCTCCGCCGTGAAGTCGCTCCCCATCGCCACGACGTTCAGCGTCCCCAGCGCCCCGACCCCGTCGAGAGAGCCTGTCTCCCCTGCGTCCCCGGACGAAATCAGTGCGGCAACGCCTGGAGGTGGCGTTGCCGAAGGCGACCAAAGCAAAGAGCCGCCAAGAACGCCGGAGCGCTCCCACTCACCCGACGCCCCGCATCACCACGATGCCCCTGTAACGGTGTCCACCAACCCAAACGTTGTTATTGATGGCCTCGACGCATCGGCACTCGTGCACACCGAAGCAGACTACTCAGTCTTGAGAAGGAGGCTCTCTCGCCACCTTGGAAAAGAGACGACGCCGTGGGGTGGGCCGCAGATACGAACTGATGGAGGACACCTCATCACGCCTGTAGGAAGGTGCACTGCTCACGTCGAAATTCACAACGGGATGTGTCCTGTGAAATTCGTCGTTCTACAAGACTGTGCCATGGGCGTTATTCTCGGTATGGACTTCTTGTGCGAATACGGCGCCGTCATCGACCTGGGAGCGAACAGTTTGATGCTACAAAAACCTGCGCTTCCGCCGGAGGAACCCAGAGCGAGATCACCCGCGATCCGAGTACTCGCCAATCATGTAAACCTGCCGCCACGATCGTCTGTTCTTGTACCCGTCGGGACCAACGAAGCTTCCTGTGTCGAAGCTCTGCTTGAGGGCAGCGCCCAGTTGCTTCTAGGAAGAGGAATTGAATCTTCAGAACGGGCCTACCATGGTCCTCCTTACAAACGTTTGACAAGAGCCGCAACACCTTACGAAAGGTACCGCTGTAAGCCACATAGAGGAACTCTAGAACTCCGCAGAAATCACCGCGACTACTGAAGATTTTGAGACGTTCTCTGTGTCTGTTCCTTCTACTGAAAATTCTTCCGATTTCATCCACCGCAGTCTCAGGTGTAATACAACATGAAGATTCCCCTCCACCTGAGCACGTCGTAAGCGCGGCTCGACATCGATCCTAAGCTTCCGGGCCTGAAACGACGGCAGCTGATTAACCTACTCGCCGAATACGCCGACTACTTTGCGACATCGTCGAAGGTACGCCAAACCGCCGTTGCGAAGCACCGCATCATTACCTAAAACGACGCGCGCCCTGTGCATCGATCGCCGTACAGAGTCTCCATACAAGAAAGGGGAATATTCTAGGAACAAGTTCAAGAGATGTTGAACGATGACATAATCCAACCTTCGAGCAGTCCATGGGCCTTTCCAGTCGTAAGAAGGACGGAACACTTAGGTTCTGCGTGGGCTACCGGCAACTGAACGCGGTGACGAAGAAAGACGTCTATTTACTCCCCCGCATCGACGACACGTTAGACCTACTGCGCCACTCTCGATACTTCTCATCGATGGACCTGAAGAGCGGATACTGGCAGATCAAAGTCGACGAACAGGACCGAGAGAAGACAGCTTTCGTCAAGCCGGATGGGCTGTACGAGTTCAAGGTGATGCCCTTCGGACTATGCACGGCGCCAGCAACATTCCAATGTGTCATGAACACCGTACTGGCAGGACTGAAGTGGCAGAGTTGCCTCGTCGACCTCGACGACCTCGTAGTGTTTTCCGGTGACTTTGACGAGCACTTGCGACGACTCCGATCTGTTCTCCAAGCCATGCGGACCGCCGGACTCACCCTAAAACCGTCAAAGTGTCGGTTCGCCTATGACGAAAAGTAGTTTCTAGGTCACGTGGTTAGTAACGAAGGCGTTCGCCCAGACCCGGAGAAGACTCGTGCCGTCGCAGCATTTCCAAAGACGACGAACAAGAAGGCCGTGCAAAAATTACTTGAACTATGTGCCTAATATCGGCGTTTCGTTCGGGATTTCGCCAGGATTTCCGCACCGCTCACAAACCTCATGAAGGACGCCGAGAAGTTCGAATGGGCCGAGGAGCAGCAGCAGGCATTCGACGAGCTGAAGCGACGACTCCAGACTCCTCTGGTTCTTGGACACTTCGATCTGGATGCGGAAGCTAAGATTCACACGGACGCAAGTAACAAAGGACTTGGAGCGTTACTGGTTGAAGTTCAAAAAGGCATCGAGCGAGTCATCGCCTACGCAAGTCGGATGCTGTCCAAGGCGGAGAGAAATTACTCCACGAGTGAAAAAGTGTCTTGCGGTCGTCTGAGCAATTACGAAGTTACGCCCATAATTGTACGGGAGCCCGTTCCGCATAGTCACGAACCACCACTCCCTCTGCTGGCTCGCGAACCTCAAGGACCCTTCAGGACGCCTAGCGCGATGGAGTCTCCGACTACAGGAATTCAACATGACCGTTGTCTGCAAGTCAGGCCGCAAGCACACCGATGCCGTCTGCCTGTCCAGAGCCCCAGTCGAGACACCTCCCGGCAGCAGCGACGGCGATGACGACGAGTCCTTCCTGGGTGCACTGAACACCGATGACCTGGCATGACGTCAATGAGACGATCCCGAGCTGCGCGCCCTAATAAAGCACCTGGAAGGTCGCGGGAATACCATGCCACGTGTTTTCTCCCGAGCCCTGCCGACCTTCGCCATTCGACAAGGTGCACTCTATAGACCGTTCCATTAGGGTCATCGCAGAGAGGGTAATAGAGAGAAAAAAAATGCCCTCCCTCTCTCACCCGCATGTCATCTGCTCCACCGAGTGGGCAGCAGAGCCTTTTATACTGGGAGAGTTCAGCGGTCTATTGATCCAGCCGCCAGTCTGGCAGCACTGATCAAACAGTCAGGCAACTGTGCGCATCGCGTTCCGAGTGTCGTTGTCCGCCATGATGTGCCTTACCGTCTTGAGCCGGCAGCCGCCCCACTAGCGTGGAGCGAGAGACGACGGTGAAAATGTTCGTTCTGCGCTCAGCGAGACGTTAAAAAAAACATAATGGGGGGCTGTAGTGCCGTTAAGTGCTCGAACAGCGCGAAAAAAAGGGTTCAGGATGTACCGGTTCCCGCAAGGAAAAGAAAACCGCAGAAGGCACAAGATCCGGGAGGCCAAAACGAAAAGGGCTAGTAAGTGGAAGCCGACTTCGAGTTCTCGATTGGGGGAGGTAATTTTACAATTCAATTTTTTTGTGCGTTAAACGCGTTTTGTTTTGACTAAAACTGTGCAGCGACTTGGTGTGGCAGCGTCAGGTGATAGTGTCCATTGATCACGAAGATGTTTCCTGTCGCGCGAGACTTGATACTTGCGAGCGGCCTAGCTTGCAAACTTTGAACTGTGTATACTGCATTTCAGTGTAAGCGCGAGCGGAGCCGATCGCTGCAAGCGCGTGCACGTCGCGCTGAACGACGCGTGAACTCTACGAGTGCACGCGCTCCGTCGGCGCGTTCAAAGCATGCAGCTCGCTCTCGTAGCTTTCTCTACGCTTAAGTTTTCAGAAGCGACCTCGCAGCTCAGCTTCGCCGCCTCGCAAGCGCTTTTGTTTCGCTAGCGATACCTTTATTTTGATATTTTTTTGAATGCGCGTAACAAATACTTACTTGTCATGCCTCTTTTTTTTAGGTGCACTTCATAGACAGTGAATTCGAAAGAGGGTTTGTCGCGATCGCAAAAAGCTCATTAACCACGGAATGACGACGCTGTTCCTTCACAGCAAACCAAACAATGTCAGAAAACCCCCAAAAGACCGGCAGGTGAAGGACCATGGCGGAAAATCACGATCGGTCCGCCGTATTCCGTACAACGGTGCACCAACCTTGTGATGTGGTAAACAGTCGGAGAGCGATCCAGACAATCAAACTTGTCCACTGAAAAATGCGCACTACGCCGCTGAGCTGTGTCGGACGTCGGGCGTTTTTGAGCGATTCCCCATTTATAAATGAGTGCCGTTCGTAAATGGGCGGTTTCTTTGCTAATTCTTACATGAATAAAGCACCGAATCACGAAATGCTTGTTTTCCGACTCTCTCCTTACGCCAACAAAAGCGCGAACGGCAAAACCTACACGCGTATACATCGCACGTCAATGGGGACCCACTTGCCGGGAGGCACATCATGGCGGAAGCGGAGCCCGCTGAATCTGCTAAACCTAGCGGGCCGTAAGCCCCTCCCACCCGCCGAACTCTCCCAGTATAAAATGCTCTGGTGGGCAGTACCTAGCATCCGGCTGGCGTACAAACTCTTTAAAACCGCGTCATTTTGGAAATTTCAAGCGCAGATGCGCAGATAGTGGTATGCCAGTTATCGTGTAATACTATTCTAGATAAAAAACTAACAGGGTCCAATTGCGCTGTTACCTGCGTGCAAATAAAAAAGAAATAGGAAAAACTGTGTCAGATTGGCCGGTCTCTCCCGCGAAAAGTAAATCCGGTTGCTGCACCTTTTTTACTATACAAAGTTCGTACTGGTGTAGGCCTTTAGCGACCATGAGTGGAAGTCTGAAGTAATAAATAAAAACGTGCTCTTCTGCCACAATATACGCAGTAGTTGAGGGTAGTACTGCCGGCTGACTCAACTGCTATTTAAGTAACGGAAAAAAGATATGCTAGTAGATCATTTACCGAACTAGAACAACAGAGAGCTAAAGGCTGATTTTGGAGTAGCCACCCCTACTGAAAAAAACCATTTGGTGCCTGTATGAAAGTAAACGGGTTCATACCGTTAACAGTTTAGCCATACCGACCACCAGTTTGTCAAACGGGTCGCCCGTATGGCTCAAAGGGGTCCCCCGTATGAGCCGTAACGGTCACCTATTTGGCAAACGGGTCAGTTGTTTTGGCAAATGGGTCACTCGTTTGGGCAAAGTTGTCGCACGTTTGCTCAAACCGGTGGCCATGTTGCACAAACGGGTGACCGCTGACCGGCAAGCTGTACCGGTTTAATCAAACGGCTCTCCGGAGCCCGTTTAATACTGAACGTACAGGTCGGGGGCATGGGCACGCCAGTTTCAGCAGTGGCAGCCTGTTTCGGGAAAGCCGGGAGCGCCAGTTCATCGATTTAAAATCGTCCGCGTAATGCAAGTAATTATATTTATATTTTGATTGAGCTGATGCTCGCTTATACTGCAACAACAATAAACATTTTTTTTTTTTTTTTTTACGTAAACACGCGACGTTGCCGAGCGCTATTTTTGACAGAATTTTAAAACTTTGGCGTTCTTTGTTGCTTCAATTTACTTATTCAGCTCGAATCTCTCTCGCAGAGGACGCGACCGCGGGAAAGAATATACTTCTTGACTCCCTTTCGCCTCAATTCAAGACTCAGCGAAGGTAACGCGCCAATACGTGGCTGAACGAACATCGAGCACTGCAAGAGCAGGCCCGCTGTTGCAGCAGTTAAATTATGATCTCGCGCTGGGTGCTTTTTTTCGCTCGGGCGCAAGCCGAGCTTCAGGCCGGCGCGCGCCATTTCCAGGTTGCGAGCGTGCTAAAAGAATTCGCCTGCTTTCCGAGGCTGCAAACGCGGCATAGTCAACGTTATGTTGCACTTCGAAGAGAGGAGGAAAACTCGTGTACAGCGGTACAGCGGTTGGTGCACCCTCTCCCCTAGCACTAACTGCAAAAAAAAGAAACACTAACCACGAGTTTTTTTTTTCTTTTTTTCTTTTTTTATTGAATGGTGGGGTGCGTCTCGGTGTCCTTCGCCTTGACCTCGCCCCCTTCCTCCCCTCTGGTCAGCTCTGTCACGTGACCCGCAGCAGCGCGCGAGCTACACACTGATAACCATCGAGATCCGGAACGGCGCGCCCAGCAGCTGCTTTTTTCTTTGTCTGCTTGTTCTCAGTTGCAGTTTGAACTTCGCTCGTCCCACCTGCTCCGATCTGTCGTGTAACCCTGCGGTCTTATAAGGATGTCTCCGACAACGTATTGGATGTGCACCAAAGCTATCAGTGTTCGAAAAGTCCTACGCGTATATCGGCAACAAGCGACTCTTCAAAGAAGTCAGGAATTCTTGGGGTTTGGTTGTGTTCCGCAAATGACAGCTTGTGCGCCGCATCGTGTTGAAACTTCAAGGAGCCTTTCTCGTTTTTGTGTTTGTGTAGTTGTCCTGCTTTGACCGTGTCGACTTATATTTTGGATTACATCTTTCAAGTCAGCTATTATTATGGTGAGTGCACTGCAACCTGCTTGTTAGCAACGATTGACCGTTCTTTTACGCGTACTCTTCCAGATTATCTAGAGAATTATGCAGCGTTTAATGTCGCGGCAGCCGGGAAAATAATTTTTCCCAAAGTCTGCCATATAGTCTGAAATTACCTCGGCAGTATAAGAGTGCATTTTCACATTTAACAGAACGCTTGCACGTTTGTACTTGTCTACAAAATAAGTTGTAATAAACTTCTAGACGAATTGAAAACGATCTTTTGGGTCTGTTTTTTTGCCCATTTGCAAGCACCTGTGCGAGCACGATTTTTTCCACGTGTTTCCTCCATGTTATAAATAGGTCTATGAGTTTCGGGACGTCGTAAATAAGTTTCAGATAACCAACCTTCCAGACGATACCTATTTAGGGCTAGCGAATAAATTGTCTATCCGAATGGCGCATTCAAATATGTGGTCACGTGCCTGGTCGAACGTGCACCCGTATCAAACGGGCACCCGTATCAAACGGGTACCCGTATCAAACGTGATTATAGGATACGGGTACCCGTTTGAAACGGTACCCGTATCGAACGGGTACCGTTTCAAACGGGTACCCGTATCCCATAATCACGTTTGATCCAAACGAATCGACAGGTTTGCCACCCATTTGATTCAAACGGGCGACCATTTTCCCACCCGTTTGAATTTCAAATGTTTTTTTTCAGTAGGGACATCTGTTCTAAGAACGCGAACCACTTCACAACGGCAGCCACGAGCGAGAGTTCGATGTTCCGTAAAGCCCGCCCCTACAGCCCAAAGATGGAGAATGGCAACCTCCCGGTTTGTCGTCTGCTAGCGGAGTCGGGCGCGTGCCCTCTCTCTCGTTTTATCCCGCAGAGCCCGCTGAATCTCCCGGATATGTGGAGAGGGCGCTGCTGTCGAACAAAATGGTGCCGCTCTGAGAGCGCTAAATGGAATGGTCTATAAAAAGAACTTCGGAGACAACAACTCGCCGTGGCTGCTGGTAATCTCTACCGACCTTTGAGATGAGATCTTTCAAACCTGCTACGACGACCCGACGTCCGGACCCCTTGGTTACAGCCGGACACTGGCCCGTATTCGTGAAACGTATCACCGGCCCAAGCTTCCCAAAACCGTCCACCTATACACTCCATCATACAACGAGTGCCAGCGACGCAAGAAACCTCCAACGAGGCCGGCCGGTCCCCTGCAGCCAATTCCTCCGCCTACTGCACCCTTCCAGCAGATCGGAATTGATATACTTGGTCCTTTTCCGCCATCACCGTCAGGAAACCGCTGGATAATCGAAACGAAAGCCCTTCCTTCAGGAACTGCTGTGGTAGTCGCCAAGCTTTTTATCGAGTCCATCGTGCTCCGGCACGGCGTTTTCGAATTTCTTATAACAGACCGTAGATCACCGTTCATGGGTCAGCTGAAGCAGGAAATCCTTCGTCTCAGTAGCACCAGACACCGTCGAACCACTTCGTACCATCCGCAGACAAATGGACTAACGGAAAGGCTTAACAAAGCTATCGCTGACATATCAAACAACGCCAACAGCCAATAGGCACTTTATACAGACACCCATCAAGATAAGTCACTTCTTAATCTAGTAGGCTAACAGATGGCGCGGTGACGCATTTGTCGTTCTTCCTTTTATCAAGAAAGCCTCTATTATCTCCCGCTTTGTGTTTTCTTTCGCTTTTTTTAAGAACGTCGTTGACTCTGAAAGCGGTTCGCAGCCACAACATTTACAATTGTCAGCCGGATGACCCCCGAAATTGTTAAGTACAGATAGCTTGTGTTCTCTTGCCCTGTGATTGAAACAGTGTTCTGTTCGTACTATATAAACTTTCCCGCAACTAAGCGGTATCTCAGTGATTACATTAGTGACAAAGTCAGTCTATTGGCTTAGATGCTTCTTGGAGCACAAAACTTAATTTTGTCTAGTCATCATCGGACATCTCTTAGCCAGTTTGCAGGGAGCAGAAAAGACAATGTTAACATTGCATCTGCCGGCAAAGAAAAAAACAGAGAGAGAGAAAATAGAGGCTTTCTTTATTAAAAAGAAGAATGACAAGTGCGTCAGCGCGCAATCTGCTAGCTTACTAGATAAAGAAATGACTTATCTAGATGGGTGTATGTAAAGTGTCTATTGGCTGTTGGCGTTGTTTGATATGTAAAAGGCAGATGAGTTGTGCATATAAGCGTTGAACCATCTTGCAATAAATCAATTGAAAGTAGCCCCTGTCCCTCTCGTTTGTGTTATTTCCTATCATCCCTGTTTGTTCGCGCATTTAAACCTTACACCTAAAATGGACCAACTAGCCCAAACCAAAGTTTTAATGGGCCATAACACCCTCGTTACACCTATAAATACTCAAAAAGAGTGTAAACATTGTGGAAGAAGGGTGTTGCAAGTGTGTTCGTTCCAAAATACACCCTTTTTACACGAATATAAGTGTGAATATGTTTACTGTGCAGGCTCATTCTGTTTCTGAGCGAATTGCATTCGCATAAATAGTTTTAAATCAGATGATGAGACTCATAGGTATTCTGATATTTCTTATGGAGGCTAACCACTCGTAGTTACGTTGAAGCAGAAGCATTAACTAGAAATCACGATCGAATGCGAGCATGGACTATAATTGTTGGTTCATCCAGAGCAAAACGACAAACTTTAATTATTTTAAACATATGTTGTATTGAAAAACATTCGCATACAAATGTTTTCAATGTTGAACAGATAAAAATTATATAAATCATATCAAGCGTACATAATCTCTGATATGATTTTATATGACATCATATGTTAATTGAACAGATCTATGAATATTTACGCAAAGGTTAATTTTTGTTTTATATGTATATGCAAAATATTTACAACACGGGACACTAACGCGATTTCTATAAATATATGAATGCGAACGCTACCTTTGTTAAATTGACTTCGAAGTCAAATATATCTTGAGCAATCTTTGTTGTTAAATTAATGTCTTTGTCTTCCGAAAACAAAATTACTGTTTCCTTGATGAAATCTTTATAGGCTTGCACAGCGCTGTCATTATTTGTTCGCGCCGTATAAATTTGGTACGAAGAAGGCACAAAATCTGAAACTTCAATCTGAAACAAAGAAGAGGAAAACCAAATTTAACATTGTTGATTACAGATTTTTCATAAAACAGCGGTTCTCTTAAAAGCACTTGCTGAAGCAAAACATTAAACACTAACAATTTTTGTAAGAGATGCTACCGTGTGAGAATTACACCCAATAGATGGTGTGCGAAATGCACAGCGCCATCTACTAGCGGGCCGAGAGCTACTTCCGCTATATTGGTAGCGGCGAGAAAGTGAAACCAGCGAACGGGCCTGGAAAGGACAGATGTAAATAAGCGGCCGCTTTCGTGCAACAGGTGCGATACCTACGAATGTTGCGTTCTCCTGTGTAAACAGCAGAAACTTGGCACATACATCAACAAGGTTCCGTTTTGTTTAATTTCTGTTTTTTACTTTACACACAGCGTTTAATAATACAAAACCAGCGACAAGGCGAAGAAACAGGAAATTTTCGCATGACCCTATTCTATTTTCAACTACTGAACTGACGCCCGTCTCATTGAAAATACTGTAAGTGTGGAGGTGAGCTGGTGATAGCTAATCATGTCGTTTAACACTTGAAACTCCGGTGCATAAGAGGAAAAACGTTTACTCGGAGGAACAGACACAGAAAATAACGTCCCATTTTGTTGATTACTTCGACTAATTTTTTTTTCTTTTTCTGCACCACGGACTCAGGTGATAAACGGCATGATTGCCCGTTCTATACCTCGGTGAGGTAAAAAACGGGTGTCAGTTCAGAACGAACTCCTTTAAAGGGTCGGTTGACCAGCGCATGCAGATAAGCGGAACATCGCGAGCTAATCCCCTGATCCTTTGAAGTAGTTCGCTATGAAGGTCTTTCATGTGGCCGCCTGACTCATGCATGTATTACGGTCGCATTAAAGAACTTCAGACCAAAGTATTTTGGAGGATCGGCGTATCGGTTCGATATCTCATTTCTGCGCGCGCGCTCATCGGCGAGTGCTGGTTCACAAAATTGTTGAATGAGTTCGCTTTGAATGTTTTTAATGTGCCCATAAAACAGGTGTATTTGTCTTGATTTTTTCGCACAAGTTGACCAGATTCAGTTTCTCAGCTAGTTTTTTTTTTCTTTTTGTGCACGTTATAGACAGCTTGTTTTTTGCTTGATAAGAAAACATCCGACCTTATGTGCGCGAGGCCAGGCATGTGAAAGTGAAGCAGAAAGAAGATACAGCTTCACAAATCTATGCCACAACCGTAATTCAAGACGAGTATTGTTAACAATGAATGGCAAGAGCAGAAAACACGAGTCTTTTACTTGGTTACATTTAAGAAATAAAAAAAAAGAATTCTTATGACAGCTAGAAAATCATGCGTAGCAGTGACTCCTATATAGTTGACTTGGCGTCGGTAATGGCAGATTCCCACGACAGACCGAATCGCGATTTTTGTCGGCGGGCCGTGTAACACGTGGCCCCTACATCTCCGATTCCTGCGATCCGCGTCTGGTCTACGGAAGCGCGGACTGAAATGGCCGAGCGTGTTTTCACTCGCGGATTTTTCTCGAGTGATTGACTTGAAATGCGTTGAGTCCAGCAATTGTACATTTTATTTGTTCTCTTTCTTTTCTTTTTTTTTTGACAAACAAAACAAAGATGGAGCATTATTGTTTTTTTCGCTGGTTCATCTTATCGCGCGATGTTCGGTTCCACGACTAAAACAAGCTGCAGAAACTTTGCCTGGCTGACGCGACACAGATTCCGATCCGTGTGAAGAGTCAAGTAGCTTCCGTCACAACTCGTCTAGCACGCCGCGATCATTTTTTGAACGTCCAATCAATCTTTAATCCAGCAAGTCCTTTTTTGCGGCTGTGCTCTATCCGAGCGTTGTGCGCGAGCACGGAGTGCTTGAAGGCATCTCCAAACGCCCCTCGGCCAGTCCAAGACGTCGTCGCTTCTAGGCCGAAGCCTTCTCGAGCAGGACCATGCTTCAGTCACTGCCATGCCTTGGGTTAGTAAAAATAGTAGCGGTTTGCGCTACCTATATCACGGTGTTCTTTCTCGCTCTGTACGTAACAGCGGCACACAGATATTCTTTTCGCGGTAGCAACGTGACAGTAGCGGTAAACGTCAATTTCGCTCTTAAATAAGGGTGCCACACTGTGGTGTTAGAACTTTGCGGCACCATATATAGGTCGCGAATAGGTTCAGTCCCTCCTCGCTGTCGTCTGCTCGTCGTCTCCTTCGTGTGCATGCGCTTGGGAGATGGACGATCCGCGGCCGTGCCGTCACGTAATCAATTCGTCCGTCGATCCATCCGTATTGTGAATTTGTCATAAACCAGTTTTGTAAAAGCAACACTTCTACACCAGTGCTGGTAAGAATTTAGAATGAGTGTATGCAGAACGGAAGCCATAACAGGCTGGGACGGCGTGTCTGTTCGCTCTAAAGTCAGTCACAGAAAGGTGATTTTTACTGTCGCTCTTGTTGAACAGAAATTGTGATTACATGAATTGATTTGGTTCATCGCAGAAACTAGAACTCCGATATCGGCTGCAGCACAAAAGTGACATGACGCTGAAGGCGCCGAGTGGATCGGTGACGCCAAATTAATTAGCTCTCTTTTATTCTTTTTCGCTGCTGAGATGAAAAAATATGTGTATTGCAAAGGAATTTGGTTGGTAGGTTTGAAAAATCGCGTATTACAAAACCGATACTTAAATTCAGTCTTTCTACCAGGATCAGGAAAATGCTCGTTTTCCGGCACGACCTCCGAGATTTGTGTTCTACTTATTTCAAACCAGTCTAAAATTTCTTCTAGCTGTTCGGAACACCTCCAAAATATAACCGAGTGTGCTGTTTGTTTGACAGGAACTCAGAAATCTTCATCGATCGAGGCTTTCGCCAGTGAGAGCCTACCGAAAATAACCAATTTTGATTCGCATGTATGGGTTTGGACCTAAAATGGTGAGCGAAATATTGTTTTAGCGCTAAAGAGTACGACGTCTCGCAGCTTCACGTGCAAAAGAAAGTGAAATAAAGTGTCCTCAGAAATAAAATGCACGCCGGCCTAGACCTTCGTCTAGGTTGGCTGATCATAAAGTTTCTGCATCTCAATCACTGAGATAAAGCAACTGCCTTCTAAATGCCAAGAGCCCGAAACTAACATGATGCTACATGCATGGCCACGCGCACGGTGTTACCAGACCTCCTAGCAGTTTCACAAATTTTCTGTTGAGTCGTTTTGGTTTCAACAAGTCTGACAGTTAATGATTACGTTGCTCTACTTAATTCAAGATCACATTTTTAATTCTGGGTAAAGCTTGTTAACATCACAAAGCAAAGAGTGATATTTAGGAAACTACTTACGTAAATGGCTAGCTGTGAGGTGTTAAAAAGATGAGGTAAGAGATAAACGCTAAAAATAAATGACATGTCTGCTCCAACTCGTATTTTTCGGTATATTTGTTTCCAGTTAATAGTATCATTTGAACCAGGTATCATTGGCCATTTAGGGATGCCAAATGCGTTCAAGGTTTCTCGTAGCCGGCTTATTTCTCCCTCTGGTTGGCACGAATCTGAAAATATACCACAAAATATTATTAATGAAAGCCTGAAACTAAAATGTGCGCCTGTTTAGCAACGGAGCTTTTCTTTAAGATTAGGAGAGACAAATAATTAGCAAAGCACGATCTCATGAGAGCATGTGTATGTGCAGAGAGAGATCCACAATTAACTTAACGGCCTTTTCCTTCATCCTCGCCTTTTTATACTAAAGATATTAAGGCGAAATACCTACCTTCCTTCATGCAGGATTGATAGGCCATTGCAATTTTGTCATTCAGAGATTTAGCTTGATGCGTTGATGGAGTCATGTTGCTTAAAATATCTGTAAAATGCATAATAAAATAAAAGCTAAATCAGAAACTTTTATTCGTTTCTGAACCTATAATTTACAACATGCTGCTTCTTTAATTTCCGTTTCCACGTAATGTGAGAGCTATATTAGAAGCTTTTATTCGTCCTTGCATCTATAATTTACATAATGCTGTTTCTAGAATTTAGCCAGCACGTAATGTATCAAAAGGGAACTCCGATCACTTTCGAAAAATCTGGAATTACTGGTGATTATCATGTTAAAACTAATAATAAACGGTTTTATGTCATTCATTTTCCGAAAAGTTAAATAGTTTTTTTGCAAACCTCATTTAAAGTCACAAAGTCAAACCGAAACCTTGCCCGCGGCAGGACACATTGGTACTGCTTTTCAACTACTGGACATCACGTGGTCACGTGGTAGGAAGACGTTGGCTAGGGCATCAACGGAAGCGGCGGACTGCGTGATGGCGTTGCTGACAGGGCACAATCGCGCCCCACACTCTCTTTTTTTCTCTCTCCCCTCGCGCTCCGCGCCTCGAAAATAAGAAACAGACAAAACAATTCTTCCAGTAGTTGACGTTCCGCGCAGTGTTGGCAGTGTCCACACAGTAGCGTTGACTGCGCTGCTGCTTGCGCCGAGCGTCGCCCGCTAGATTGAGCGGATTTTGGGGAACGTGGAGCCGCTCCGACTTTGTGGGCCGGTTTAATAAACTTTTAGGCGGAATGTCGTCGTAATATTCTACGTATAGGCTTTTCAAATGATGTGACGTAGGACAGCGTTGTTTCGCAACATCGAGATTTAAAAGGAGTTTCTTTTTAAGCCAAATTTGTTATCGAATGTCAACTCAGCTTTAATTGCACTTGATATTACAGTCTGCAATTTGTTCAAAAAGAGCAAGCTGTGAAAAAGAGTACATGCACGTCAATGATTTCTACATTTGATGAATCCGCAAGTCAATTATGAACACTATCGTGAAGTTTTGTTTAGTCTCCGAAACATAATAAAGCACAACAAAGGACAAAAGACAGCAGCCAGCACAAGGTTGGCGATGCGAAATCGCGGTGAAATTCATATCACCCTTGTTTTTGCATCGACAACCTTGTGCTGGCTGCTCGAATGGTAACTTTAGCGCATTGCCGCGCTTCACACGTGATTTCAAGGGACACTGCAATAAAAAGCTCTAAACGGCCTAGGTGCGACACGTAGTTTAAAAAAAAAAAAAAAACTTTTTCCACCAACAATAATTTTTTTTCGAACAATATTTACGCCGCCAGGTGCAATTTAGGTGCAGAAGGTGGAGGTAGCAACTCCTTAAGCTCTGCCCCGCGCTTTTACCGTGCATACATATGTAATTGACTGGAGAGATGACTGACGTGGGAAATGTTAGTTGTAAAGTTCTATCTCCATGCCGTAATAGTATTTTAACCGTCATTGTGTTTATGTTTGAGAATCAAATCATCTAGATTCAGTCATTGTTGTTTTCAAAAGCATCCCATGATTGCCTTTTCCGCATTGGTGTGATACGATGACAAAGATGGCTTCCGGCGTATGCAGAGAACGTCCTCAATGAGCGCAGCTCGCCGAGCTAGCCTATTTTTACGAGTGTGAGTGCGAGTCATTCCGCGTTCACCGAAGTGTTTCGAGGAAGATCTCTTCAACCTATGTAGTTTGCAAAAAAAAACTATCACAAGTACGCGCCTTCGGAAGCATTGTGCCAGTGCTCGGTTTCGTAGTGGGACTGGCCTGAGCCTAGCGCCCCACGTCAAATATGTTGCTCGATCTTTGTTCGTTTGCGAGTGTTGATGCTGAATAAAGATGTAGGTTCCCGGAAAAGCGGCCCGTAGCATTGCGAATTGTGCAACCGTCATGATTGCAAGCAGGGCTTTAATACCGAGAGGAAACCTATGTAGGTGAGAATTTGCGAGCCATTTGGCTGAATGCAAGTGGGCGCTCCGCTCACTTCAAGGCCAGGTATGCTCCCGCCATTTCGCTTGGAAAGGCAAGTAGCTCTCAAGTTTTGCAGTGCACCTGGGCTGCCAAAGAGAATAATTTTAGGTTACGTCTTAACTGTGCGTCATGACGCTCACCATAGCCTGATCTATACTCACAATGCCAGGCAGTTCGACGACGGAGCCATAGACCGCCCGGTCGCAGATTTGGAGCGCGAGGATCTGGTAGCGCAGAACATCAAAGAGCCATTTCTTGGGAATCTAAAGCCCCTTCATGTTTCAAAAATAGCGCAAGGTGCGTCGATGCACGAGGCACGTGCAACGTGCAGCCCTTGGGAAGATGATGGCGGCACAGCGCAGCACTGAGCTAGATTTCAGACGCCATGTTCTTCCCAGAACTGGAGCGCGGCACGTGTCTCGAGCATTTCCACAACAATGAATGGCGTCACTTTTCCCAGGATAGAGGGGCCGTAGGGAAACCTGGACGTCAGCGCACAGCTTTTGGAGCTACGAGGACCCGAAACACACTTGTTCGCTTGGGAGAAGTGTGTTTCGGCGTCTCGCCGCAGCGGGGCGGCAGTCACGTGGCTCTCCTCTGATCCATTGTCTGCCGCTCCACTTATCCTCTTTCGGCGGCCGCTTCTCGTGGCGATCTACAAGGCTTTGTCAGTATATAGGTGGCTATGCGCGCGCTCACCTTGCTCGCGGGTGCTATCCGAAAAAAAAAAAATAATAACAAGGCCATAAAAGTTGAAACGATTGATTATTTATTGTGTTGATTTCTTTTTATTCCTGTCGATCGCTTTTAATCGCAGATTGACAGACGCTGATTGCATTGGGCCGTCACTCGTGCACGAGGGAACGCTAGAACGCCGCTTTCATGGTCGAGTCTCGTGAGCGTTGTTGAAGGTCTTAGACGGGGGCGGAATCCCAGACGGACGTAGGTGAAAAAGGAAGCCGTCGCGCAGGTTTTATATACGCGTCGTACAGGGATTGCTTACGACGGTAGACGATCGTTAAATATCAGGGGATGCCGGCGACTGCCGCGAGTCTACTCGCACGACTAACAGGAGGTGTCAGACGCCAGACTAGACGTACCGGTTAACGCGAAAGGGAGTCACTAGACTTCCGAGCGTGTTCTGCCGAGCAGCCAAGCCGATACAGTAGTAATGAGCTACGTCACTGACCTACATCTAAATTGCGTCTTACGGCGTGCGTGAAAAAAATATTTTATTTTGAAAAAGAATCCGTGTCCGAAATAAGCTTTTAATTTTTTTTTTATTGCAGTGTGCATTTAATCAAGTCATGAAACGATTTGTCTACACTCGGTAAATACTACTTGGAATCGATCCTTGACGTTAATGACTGAATAAACTTGCCTTAGTTTTTCTTTCTAGGCAATGGCAGTCGCCAAAAAAAATTCGAGAAATATGAGCATTGCTCATCCCCTCAACTTGGAGCCAGAACAAGCGCCCACGTGGCCAACATTAATCATAGCCACGCGCAATGGGTTAACAAAGTTGAAAACTGGGAGGATTGACAGATTGAGAGCTCTTTCTTGATTCGGTGGATGGTGGTGCATGGCCGTTCTTAGTTGGTGGAGCGATTTGTCTGGTTAATTCCGATAACGAACGAGACTCTAGCCTTTCAAATAGGTGTGTGGTTTCTGCACCTTGCACCATTCGTAGAGGAACAAGCGGCTCCTAGCCGCACAAAAAAGAGCGATAACAGGACTGTGATGCCCTTAGATGTCCGGGTCCGCATGCGCGCTACACTGAAGGAAGCAGCGTGTTTTTATCCCTGTCTGCAAAAACTGGCTAACCCGTGGAACCTCCTTCGTGATTGGGACAGGGGCTTGCAATTGTTCCCCTTGAACTCCCGTAATTACGCAATAAAAACATTCATAAAACTATTTTAGCTGCACGCCAGAAAACGGAGGAAGAAGACGTGCTTCGAATAGGTCTGTGCTCTTTTCGTCTCTCTTATTTGTGGCTATATTTTAATAGTATCAACCTTCTCCACATTTTTCTTTGAGCCTAAACTAGTGTGAAGCCTGCCTCCAACTGTATGCGGGCAGGTGTGCCGGTCGGCTGGGGATTATTCCTCGGCTTTCCTGAAACGACTCCGCAATGTCCACCAGAACTCCCTCACTAACGGCAAGTCAAAGAGCTGCAACCGACAGATACAGCGTGAGTTCCTCGATATGCGGTACATCTCTTGCTAAATCGGAGTACGAAGCTTCCGCTGCTGACTTGGCAGAAGACCTCGCAGCTGGTCAACATTCAAATATCAACGTATTGAATGCCGAAGAGTCACAGCTCTGTGACATGGAGCTCAACGACGACGAAGAAGGCTGGCAGACCAAAGGAGGTAAAAAACGCAAGAAGACTGACTCAAACTCAAGCAAAAGCACGGATACAGTTACCCACTCGCCGAAAGTGACAGAAGGGCTGACTGTCATCTTTGTATCAACGGTCGAAAACCAGCTCATCGCAGCACTCAGCAGCCTTAAACTGTCAAGTGCTTTGGAACAAATGTGCCCGGAGTGCATTCTTGAGGTCCGTCCCAACAAAAGACTCAACCTTATTGCAGTAGACACACGCAATGGCCAGACGACTCGAACGCTCCTTGCCTGCTCCGAGCTTTGTGGAATGAAGGTCAGAGCATATGAGCCGGTTCCGCGACACTACGCTGTCGGAGTGATCACAGACGTTGATCCTGCGCTTTCTGAAGTAGAGATCGAACAGAACGTGAGATCTCCGGAAGGTCGAGTGGCAAGGTTGCGACGACTTGGCAAGAGCACAGCAGTGAAGCTGCCCTTCTCTACAACAACACTGCCAAGTTACGTTTACCTAGGCCATGTCCGTCACCCAGTATCTCTATTCAAGGAACGCCCCATACAGTGCCGAAAGTGTTGCGCGTATGGACATCGAGAGGCGACTTGCAAGCGACCTCCTATTTGTAGCCGCTGCGGAGACTTACATGAGAGCAACACTGAGTGTTCGGCGCAAGAAAAGTGTGCCAACTGTGGACAACCTCACGCTGCTACATCTTCATCCTGCCCCAAATGGAAGAAAGAAAGTGAGACTCGCAACTACGCACGTCAACATGCCGTTGATTTTCGTGCTGCAAGGACAGCTGTCCAACAGTCTAAGACAGCCAACGCAACTCAAAATGGTCAGCCCCCTCCAAGCCCACCGAAAAGAAGGAATGATCCCATCAAGGAGCGTAATGTCAGCGCTATGAATTACGCTGCAGCACTTCATCAAAAAGGCAAAACTACGAAAGGAGAATCTCAATCGAACAACCACCACACATGCACTGTGGAATCGAAAGCCGACATTGTCAGACCAGCATTGAATGTGACGCCTGCACTGAAGCCGCAGCCTTCTCCCAGCAGGAGTGCTGAACCCACAGCTAAATCTGCATGGGAAAGCTGGATTCCACTGCTTCAGAAGGCAACCCGCATGGCTTGCGCTTTTCTATCTACTGTCGATGCGCAGTGGGCACGACTTCTCCTCTCATTTCTTAACATGATTATTCCTCTTATGGAATCATAGTAAAGGGAGGGAAAGCTAACAGGCCGCGTCAACGAATCCGGAACTCCAAATTCCCATCAATTCTCCAATGGAACGTGAACGGCCTCCGTACACGCATTCCTGAACTTCGGCAATTTCTACAGCAGAGAACCATAGATGTAATTGCACTTCAAGAAACCAACATCCTTCACGGTGAGGTACAACTCTCTCCATATGTTTTCTACAATTCCACCACAATTGACTCAAATACTAGGTCTCGAGTTTCACTTTTGGTGAGATCAAGCCTCCATCAAAGCGTCCTGGACCTTTCAGATCTCTGCTCATCAACGGCAGAATATGCGGGAGTCACAGTAAGGCTCGGCACGCAAGACACCACAATAGCTTCTATTTACGTAGCCCCTGGGTGCACATGGGACCCAGATGTGTTGCACCAAATTCAACAGAGAGCTAAAGGTGAACTTTTATTAGCTGGAGATTTCAACGCACACAACATCAACTGGGGTGATAGCAGAACCAACAGAAGGGGAAGACGCCTGGAAGACACCATTGCGGCCCTGGACCTCACAACTCTAAACAGCGGAGCACCCACATTCATCCGTAAAGGGGTCAGAAAAAGCGTCCTTGATCTCACATTTGCATCGCCTGCGATCAAAGTGGCGTGGGCAATACAACCAGATACATGGAGTAGCGACCATGTTCCCATCATTATAGCCTCGCCGAAAGCAAGTGCAGTCGCCACCAGAACATGCAAAGTAGTCAACTGGGACCTTTACCGTGAATACATGGCAGCATCGGTAACTACGGCTGACACTACAGACCTACCTGCCATCATTGAAAACTGCATTCGACGAGCGACCCGACTGGTGAAGGTTCCCATCACGCGACCTGTGCCGGACCTAGAGTTTCTCAACCTCCGAGCGGCACGGAGACAAGCCCAACGACGAGCTATGCACACAGATACAGAATACGACTGGGTACGGTACAAAAAAATAGACGCGGCGTTCAGGAGGCACACGAACAAATTGCAGCGCTATCAGAGGGCTCAAAAATGTATTTCCTTCGGGAATCCGAGGGGAGCCGCGCAAGCTTGGCGGTTAGTTGGCGCCCTGGCAGCTGCGAAGGTCCCTCGTCACCCAACTGCAGCACTCGCCATCAGGAACGACAAAACCATGACTGAAACGGCTGAACTGCTAGCTGATGAATTTGCATGCCCCCTTCCTCCACCAGCCGGGGTTTTACCCCAAGAGCTGATAGGCACTTCCATTTCTGAAGCATCTACAGCAGATGACGACTTCACCATCTATGAACTGCAGTATTCGCTCCGACATTGCAAACGCCGAAGTGCACCCGGGCCAGATGGAATCCCATATCAAGCATTAAAAAACATAGACCAAGCTCATCATCCAGAACTTTTAGAGACACTCAACTCAATATGGAGAACAGGCATTCTGCCTATGACCTGGCTAGAATCAATCGTAATTCCGGTTTTGAAATGCGGTAAGCCGAGCCACTCCTCCTCATCCTATAGACCTGTGTCCCTGTCAAGCTGCCTTGGAAAGCTGCTTGAGCGCATGGTCTTGAGACGCCTGACATGGCACCTAGAGCAATCAAAAGCGATGCCACACCAGCTGTCAGGATTTCGTGCGAAGAGGTGTACAGCAGACGCAATGGGCGACTTGGAATCTGCACTCGAAGAGGCAAAAGCACGCCGCAACATGCTTCACTGTGTATTTTTAGACATAAAACGGGCATTTGATACACTTCCGCATAATGTTATCCTCCAGCGCCTCAGACATCTCGGAGTAAAAGGAAAAATGCTCGAATATATTAAGGCATTTCTCTCTGGTAGAACGATCCGGGTCAGGGTCCCGGGAGCGCTTAGCAGTCCACGTACTGTGACTCAGGGCGTTCCTCAGGGAAGTGTCCTGAGTCCTTTACTTTTCAATGTGGCCATGGCAACGCTTCCAAGCTCACTTCGCCAGCAGGGACCATTCCTTGTACAGATAGCCATCTATGCAGATGATGTGGCTCTTTGGTGCGCTGGCCCAACTCGAAGGGCAAGGAAGATTCGTTGTCAACTCCAAGAGGCACTCAATACAATCTGCAATGCCATCGAAAAACTCGGACTGACACTTTCCCCTGAAAAAACAGCAGCGCTGCTTTACCGTCCGAGAGGACGCCCCCCCGAACGAGCGCTGCAACTCAAGATGGCTGGGATGCCAATCAAGAGAGTGAGGACACACAGATATCTTGGATTGTTGTTGGATGATCGGGTAACCTGGAGACCGGAAGTCCGCAAAGTTCTCTCCAAATGCCGCAGCCTTCTCGGAGTTCTGCGGTGCCTCCGCGGCCATACCTGGGGAACACCACAGCACGCCCTCCTTCTGTTATATAAAGGTTTAATCCTTTCCCGCCTACATTATACTCTGCCACTTCTCAACATCGGACCGGCACAACAACGTGATGTTGAAACATTTCACCGTGTGGCACTAAGGATGTGCGTCGGACTGCCGCGATACGCGGGAAACGTTGCCACACTCGTTGCTGCCGAAGAATGGCCTGTTTTTCTCCGGGCTGATGAGCGCGCCTGCCGTCACCTTGCAAGAATTCATGGTGTGTCCTCTGGGAGTTCACTACTCTCACACG
The DNA here is from genome assembly GCA_013358835.2 of Ixodes persulcatus. Classification (NCBI taxonomy): domain Eukaryota; kingdom Metazoa; phylum Arthropoda; class Arachnida; order Ixodida; family Ixodidae; genus Ixodes; species Ixodes persulcatus. The sequence continues at coordinate 408,642 of JABSTQ010010022.1, forward strand.
TCCTTGATCGCCCGAACTCCCGCTTTGGCTATTTGGCGAGACAGTTCGAAGATCTTATAGGACCACCCGGACATATCCCTCCACTCCCGCAGCCCCATCTAGAAGTACCACTGACGATAAGTGAAAACCTCCCTTACATGCATAGCAAGGCGAGTGTTTCTGGAACAATTTCTCGCCTTTTGACCCAGGAACTACTCTACACAAAGTATACTGGATGGCTGCAAGTACACACCGACGGTTCCACTAGTCCGGCGACGGGAACTACGACGACAGCAGTCTTCATCCCAACTCACAACGTCTGCATTGCAGACAGACTGAACCTCGCCACAACCTCTACTACTGCGGAGTTGGTGGCTATTTGGCGGGCTTTGGAGCTGCTAGTACGAAGTGGAACGCCAGGGAGAGGAGTCATCCTCACAGATTCGAAATCTGCTCTTCAACTTCTTCGGAATCTCGAGACTGGCACTCCATTGACTGCAACAACTGTAGCATCTGCCAGGTCGGCTGAAAGAAAGGGCTGGCAACTTGCTTTTCAGTGGTGTCCTGCACATACTGGAATTGCGGGAAATGAGAAAGCGGATGCCCTTGCTACTGAAGCCCATGGACTTGAGACCCCAACCATTTCCCTTCGCCGGTACAACGAAGCATGGCGATTTATACGAAATTTCTTCCAGAAGCGCCACCCACACCGAAAGACGGCAGAAGGACGGCCCCCTCCAGCAATCCCCCGCAAGCTGCCAAGAGAACAAGCGTCAATGTTACATCGGCTGAGGGCAAACTGCGCAAACACAAGATCAACTCTGCACAAACTTCAACGAGTCAATAGTCCTGATTGCCTGCACTGCGGAGCCCTCGAGGACATTGAACACGTGCTACTATTATGCACAGAATACGAAGAAGAGCGTAAAACCTTGTTTCAACGCTACACTCTCAATGGACTTCCTTCCTCCACGACTCGGGAACTCCTCATCCCAGAAGCCCCACGTCGGCTAGCCCAGAGGACTTACAAAGACCTCTTGGAGTTTTTGAGTGAGACTGGTTTGGCAGACCGTCTTTGACCTAATACCGCACACCGTAAACAGCAAGGTTGTTAAATTGAAGCCCACACTTGTGCCAAAGCCCCATCACATTATTGGACTGGTTTCGAAATTTCCACACTATCTCTTTTAGCCACCTACGGCTCCTCTCCCTTCCCCAAGCCGGGTAGCGACTCGCCCCGTACAGGAGGCCAACATCTCTCCCGGCTTTCCCTTTCCTTCTCTGGACCTCATTACAAGAAGAAGAAGAAGAAGAGCTGCACGCCAGCCTTAAGTATTGTCAAATAACGTCTTCCAAGCCTTTATTTGAGTAATACGGTATTGATAAAGAACTAGCTCTACTATCGAAGCTATCTGTCTTGTCGTGTTGCCGTCCCGAAATTCGCTCAGCCAGCGATCAGGGTAACACACGTTGTCCAACACAAGTTGCTGCTCGTTTAGTTGCCGAAAGCTGTCATACCGAGGCAACACTTTAGTCGTCGCCCATGTTGTGCTTCTGTCGCCGCGATGTGACAGGTTTGTCGGACAACACGGGCAGCGGAGTAACAAGTTGCCCGACTGTTGGACAACGTGTTGTGTTGCTGTTGCTGTCGTGTTGCCTCACTGTGACAGGGCCTTTAGTCAATCGTCATGTGAGGTTTTCGTCGTTTGTGTGTTAGTATTCGTTTGTGTTCGGCTAGCAGGCAGGGAAGGCAATGAAAGGCGCTACCTTCCCAGCATCCAGTAACTTTAGAACAAACCAGCCCGAAAACGTCCCCCGCCATAATGCGGTGAAGTTTTTCTTACACCCGGAGCCGGGATCGAAATTTCCATATTTTAAACTTAGCCACACACGGGTGAGGACGGGGAACGGCGGATTTTCGCAGTAACGAATCAAGTGAAGGCGGTCCACACTCCTCGCCCTCTTCGCAAACCTTGCGCAGGGGTGGGGTAGAATGGGGCGGGCGGGGCGGGAAGGAGGGGGGGGGGGGGCAGGTGCTTGTCGCTTCTCGGGAACCCTACAAAAATACAAGGATAGGCTTAAGAAGAAGTTGGTTTGGTTGTAATATCCCACTCAAAGCCACTCGAAATTCCCACGAAGGGAATTTGTTTTTCCTCTCCCGCCCGTGGAGACTAATGCGAGCTTTGCCCTTTCTCGCCCAACCCGCCCCTAAACCCCCCCCCCCCCTAAACCCTCCCCCCCCCCCCCCATCCTCCGCCCGTCGCCGGTGCGGTTGCTGCCTCTCCAGCTGGTCCACACGATCCCGATGTCCACTCACAAAAATGTGACTGGGTATCGGGATCATCTGGACCAGCTAGAGAGGCAACCAACGCACCGGCGACAGAGTTCGTAGCCGGTGCAAACCCGAGTTCAAGTCGTGCACGATCATCAGCAGGCACAAGGATAAACCGGTACAAGAAATCATAAGGGACTTTTAGCAAGCCCTTACCATGTTCCGTGTACCGTAGTACCGGAGCCTTCGAAGCATGCTTTTAAAAGGACACTTAACCTAGGAAAGAAATATTTTTTCTACCTGGCTAGGACAGGCATGTCTCAGATATATTGATCATTAAAAAATGTTTGTTTGCCCAATATTTATGCAACAATACGATTTTTTTTTTTAATTTGCGACCGAAACCGAAACTGTACCCCTGTGGGATGATGATGATGCCGTTTATACCCAGCTAGACATATATGTCCTAACCAGGTCCAAAAAGAAAAGTTTTTTTTTTTCTAGGTTAAGAAAAGAAGCCGGAAGCTGAGGTACGGGACGCACTTCGTATGTCAGAGGCACGAGCGAAGTTCTCACCCGTGCTCTCAAACCATACGGCATAGCAGTGACTCACAAGCCCGCCTCGACCATTGGCCATCATCTTCCTCTTCCAAAAGATCGTCGTCCAGAAGAAAAGCCCAAGGCCTCGTATATTGCATTCCTTGCGCCGACTGCAACGCTTCATATGTGGGAGAAACCAAGAACTTCCCCGAACGTCTACGCAGACACAAATATGATGTAAAAAAGAAATACGTGCAAGGAAACGCTCTAGCGGAACATGCAGAAAAGAACAACCATGTCATCGACTTCGACAGCAGTTCCGTCATGGACACCGAAGGAAACTGGGAAGAACGACTCTATTTAGAGTCCTGGCATATCCAGCATACCAAGAACAACCTGAACCGGTCGATTGGTACCCTCCCAAGCAGCCATATTCACCGACTTCGAGGAGTCACGAAAACAAGAAGACGATTCGAGCGGCAGCGACAAGGAGAAGAGAAAGACGAACACCCAGCCAAGTAAGTCACCCATGAACAAGCGACCGAGCAGGTCGCGAAACGTCGGGCAAATTAAACAGTTGGTTAGAGCACTTCCAGCTTCCTTTCTTAATACTCACCTAACCAGGCAGATTTTGCCGAAATGTTTATATTTATGTTTAGTGTTTTTCTTAAGCGCGCGCCCCGCGGCCGCGGTATCACTCGGGTGCACGCTTAAAAGCATGCTTCAAAGGCTTCGGTAGTGCGCTAGGTGGAACACAGTGACGGTTTGCCAAATTATGAAGACAGACCTGATAAAATGTTATGTGAATCGGCGCGTCAGCGTGGCCTTGATTCATCTGGCATATAAAGTGACCCAGTTCTCGCGAACCTCGGCAGGCCAAAGTATAAAATGATTGGCGCGATGGCGGAGAGTGTTCATACTCACGTCTTTCTGAATATCAAACAACTATAGATAGCACATTTTGTTGGTTCTCCCATCTCGACCGTCTGTAAAAGCGCTACCGTGTTCTCAAAGTACCGAAAGATAGCCCACCCTTAACTTTGATATGATTTGATCTTGTTTCATAAACACCAAAATATAGCCCACTTATAGTGAATTCAGGACGCTGGCCAATGGGGACCTCGACAGAAATCGTATTACTTAACCACATTGGGAGATAAGTGAGCATTGCTGACTGGGAAGGACAGTCTGGATCATCACCCCTCCCTGCGATCACACGTTTCGCAGGTTACTAAATCTTAGACTAGCATTTTTATTTTACTTTCTTTTTATCTCGCGCCGAAGCTTAGCCCATTCCTCATTTATACCCATTTGCTTTTAATTTTAGGTGCACTGTTTCTTGTGATAACATGGTATGCAATAGAAGGTCTGTGAGAGTAGAAACGCGTACAGTCATTTATTTTTGAAGAACTTTTGTTTTGAAAATACATGTCAACGTGACCGAGGTATGGTGGTGCTAAAGTTGCAGAACTTTAATGTTTCTTTTGGAGGATTATCAATGGTGAGCATACCTAAGACATCACACTGGTCTTCCTTTAACCTTCATACAATCCTTGTAGATTTATTATTAAAAATCTGTAGCAATTCTAGCTGTAAGTACTTAATAATAGTAGCTACTTCTTCCCTTTTAGTCACACAAATATAGCTATGTTAAAGATCGAAATTACCTTGAAGTCTTTTGGCGAGTTTCTCTCGTATTAACCACACATGCCCATAGCTAGCCAAATATGGCGGAATGGTGTTGTTCTGCTTCCAATTTTTGCACACGTAATCATAAAAATCATCGCATGGATGTTTACTTCTGTCAATTGCAAGGCTAAGCTTTATGCCTGTAAAAGTATGAAATACATTTCAGATAATATATATCTTTAGTGATTATCCCGCGGCATTAAACAAGTCCGCTCTTACCCACTTCTCTACACTCAGGCGTTCTGCATACATCATCATTATCACGGAGATGCGTATTCACGGGATCTGAAATATTGTCGCGCAGTTTACTTAGAGAGATTTTCTAGTGCTATAGACGTTTGCAAGCAGCCGCACTTCGAAAGCTAGTCTGGCCACCGTGGATAAATAACGCTTTGTTTGGGTGCCAGTCTGAAATCATTCGGTACGCCTCAGCAGTGCTTGACTATCAGACGATCTACCCACACTAGCAGCAAGATGGCAGTGAACAGAAGCCGCACTTGCAAACGTCTATACATACAGGAAGCTTTACGAACGGCTGTGTATATATACTTCAAAGAGCAATTATAATTAAGAAATCATTACCCTGGGATAAGGTTCCGGGGAGTACTTCATGTGGGGAACGTAAAGTAATACTTAACAAGATACTACCTAAAAATTCTTACTTTCGAAAATATTCGCCTTGGCTGGCACATCTCAATTACACATATGTTGCCGGCGTGCAAAATGTGCCATCGCTGTTGTTTCAGTATTATATCTGTCATACTAAAACAAATTCAGAAGAAAAAAACTGCAGAAAGCGTGTCGTTCCTGCGACCATGTGGCACTTAAATAACGTGACATTGTCAAATCGGCTTGCTCTGACTCACTACCAACGCTACATAGTAACTAGAGTGACTAAATGAACTGAGCTTGTATCGGCACTCTCTTCATCGACATTGCAGTGGGCGCCGCCATTTTGGTGCTTGTGCAGAGCAGACGCAACTGCCGATCGTGATGATTCAAAAGTGCGACTTCCTCATCATTGGGTTCGGTGTTAGGAAGCTCATGTAATACTTTATTGCTCTGTAGCGAAATGTTTAAATATTTGCGGAAGAAAAAAAAGTGTTTTCTATGATTTCAGATAAGGCTTCAGATGACTGGCAACCATAATTTTAAGCCACAGTATGGGCAAGTGTCGTTACTCTGAAGCGTACCTTATTTAGTGGCACTAATAGCAACGTTGGTAGCGAGTCATTATCATCCGCGGAGGGGGAGGGAGTTATAGGCTTCCCTCCACGAATGATGCTGGCGTTGACGAAAAGAGAAAACGTCGGTCAATATGTGCCTGTGCGTATGGTGTCACCGTCGTTCCCCTCTGCTGGAGTTCCACGGGACACGGAGTGAGGAGGTGCTCCCCTTATCCCCTTCATTCTGTCTTCCGTTGTCTTCTGCGGTTTGAAGCGCCATATAGATTTTTGTTTCAAAACTGTGTTTTCCACAGAGTAGAATAACTGTGTACATCTTTTTATCTCAGTGGTTGCCTGATTGGCGGATGAAGGGCGCTGAACCCCTGCCCACCATTAGGTCGTTTCAATTTGGTTGGTTTTGGTTTCAACGTGCACGTGTCTGCGTTGCTGTTTTAGGTTGGTCTCGCTTAATTTTCTAATTCAATGGGGTCCCTTGTAGCATTTAACTAGGAATCGTTTTTTTTTCTTGGATCAATCCGAAAAAAAATTTGAAAAAGAATTGCCGGTAAAAGTTTCGTGACTCCAGATTTATTAGAAAAACTAAAAATTTGCCAATCACGACGGCAAAAAAAAAAGTTTTTGTTTTAGAAATATATTTCAGAAGAGCAGCAGGTCAGTGGTCCACGTTAAGCCAAATTAGTTTTCTTTGAAATTTCTGTATACTGAGAAAGGAGAATTTACGTTTTCGATCAACAAGGTTCGTTGCAGAACAACGAGTTATGATACCTATGGTTCACGACGAAAGCAGCTGCATTAGGTTTCTAGTTTTCACCATACTATTCTTGTGCTTGTTAGAGGAAGGAGGGGTAGTGTTTTTATAACAGCCATAGCTATTAACTCGTAAACTTCAAAGGAGGGGTAGGGCAGCTGAAGCTTCCATGATTCCAAGGAATTTAGTCCAGGAGTTTAATTATTTTGAAATGTTAACTGTTACGAGGCAACAGTTCATCGCAATATTTGTTGTAGGAGAGTTAATATTGCCAATGTATGAAATCCTTCAAAGTACTCGGGAAAAAGTGGGACGCTCGTCCTCCGACTTCTAGCTGTCATTCTTTTGCCTTCGTATCGAAGTAGTTCCTCTGCTTGCGTTGAGATTCCTGCAGTTTCTCGTGTGCTAAGTCAGTGGCTTGGTGTAGCCTGTTTCTCGAATGAAGCACATATCTGCACATATCTGCACGCTGTTTGGACATTTGAGCTTATGTGGTCTCCGACCCACATTTCCTTTAGCACTGAGAGAGGACCTCTGACACGGAGGCCGTAGATAAATCCAAATAGGGAGAACCCCATACTTGCCTGAGGAACCTTGCGGTACACGAAGAGAAATGGGCTAAATATTTGTCCCAAGAATGAGGCTTGTCGTTGCACATTTTTGTAAGCATTTGATTGAGGGTCCCGTTAATGGGTTGAACTATCCCTTACCTTTTTCGAATGATTTCGAGATGTCAACTTATATAATATCGACATGTTAGCAGTCACGAACGAACGGATAGGTACAATCTAAAAAAATAGCACAGTTTCGTATCCACTGACTTGCCCTTCAAACACCCATGCTCGTAGGGATTTTTCGTTTAGCTGGAGTACTAGTCGAGACGTTTCTACAACCCTATATAAAAGACCACAGTAATTAAACGGGGCGATATTTTACAATGCCAGGGACGCCTTATTTATGAAACGCAAGAACTACAGAAAGTTTGCAGACAGACGTAAATATTCCCGTACGTAGTGATATAAAATAAACAAATATGTTTAGCAAGTTATATATTCAAGAAATTAAAACAAGTTCAGCACAGACTTCTAAAATAAAACTGAGAATTCCACCTGCGCTAGAAGACAGTTTTATTTCATACTAGGAATGCTTTCCTTCGTTTCAACTTCGTCAGTGGGGATAAAAGAAATTCGGATGTGCCAAGGCGCGTTGAGCTCTCGGCATGGACTGCTACAGACGAAAAACAGGATTTTAAATCTTCTGCACACACGTTGGCAATTTTACTTAGATCACTTGACCGACTAGAGCCATTTTGTATCAGGACCACACTACCAGCTCGTTTCTTTTTGACGGTGCACATTTCCAAACGAATTTGTGCCTGGTATACATACCGGACTCAAAAACCTAGCCAAATGCAAACCTTCGTCTTGTCTGAAGAACCCCTTCGCCAAAGCACGACCCTCACTAAATTTGGCATACTACTTGTCCAGCCCAGATTTTTTAAAGAGTCAGCGATAATAAAGTTTACGTCGCAAGCAACACCTCAGCTCAGCTCAGCTTAGCTCATTCACATAGCAGTCAAATGCGCTCGATACTACTTTTGTAAGAGCTCCAACAGCTTAATCAACTCACTCGCCATTCAGGATCGGCTTTCAGTCAGAGCACTGAAGGTATTTATACATATTAATGTAATCACCACTACTGTTCGACAAGTATTCATTTAAGGGGTCGGCGATAGACAAAATAAAATAGATTGGTGAAGACACTAACGCAATATCAAGACTATTTCCCGCTGAATTCTGGATGGTGTCGCGTTGTTAAAATTCATTAAGATAACTAAAATCCGAACGACTTGAGACTTTCAGGCTGCTGACATCATGCCCCAGCGAGTTATAACATGCCAGCCAGTGAATGCCTTGCTGGTTAAAGTCCCCATATATTTGCACACAAATCTTCGTTACCTCCATATTTGGTTCTAATTTTTTTTAAATGACGTGAACAACTTCCGAGTCAGTGTGTGGCCGAAAATAGTAATTTCGAATCAAATACTTAAGCCCGTCGCATGACGTAACCCGAATCCATACACCTTCCGAGTGCGACTCACAGTTATAATAAGTTCTCAATGCAAACAGGAAAATGTCCCCGGCCGTTAGAACACCGCCTCTGTATCTCTGTCTAGTACTAACATAATAACAGTATTTTAGATATACTGAGTAACACGGAATGAAATATTGACAGCTAGGTATACTGTCCACTAGGCAGATCTCAGTAAGGCAAAAAAAACAAAAGAACAGGTGTGTGAATTGACTGCAATTTCAGACATAAACTCAAAAGAATTCGTCGTAAGGCCACGAACGTTCTGGTAATAACGTGTGCACTCCATATTTCATGATTAATGGTTTACATCATCGCATTCAACCGATGTTACTTCTAGAATGCAAAAAAATGGGCAAAAAAGACACCCGGTGGACCAAAGGTCAAGTGTGTTAATATCTTCGAAGTCATCGTTCTTGACAGACACATAAAAGGACGAATAACTATCATGTCTTGTTTGTGACAAGTTGGTGCATGTCACTGACTTGCTTTCCGGAAAACCTGCCAGGGAATCCGTTCACTGAGAGTTAAAAAAATCCATAGTGAGAAGAATCTGAATAACCTTATGATCGGTTTGCAGTCAATTATATTGCTGCATTGGCCAATAAGCTCGCCTAAGAGCGAATCACGAAGCAAGAAGCCTGGAGTTACAGGTTACGCTCTGCGTTGCAGATGCTTTGATCGACAATAGATTGCTCGTGGATTTGCTTCGCAGTTATTCACCTCATTCGTTACAAAACCGTTTCCGAACACGCGGCCAACAACGCTTCAATGTAGGATTTGATTTTTTTTTAAGGTGGAAGGATTAATTGATGGTTAATATTTTTATCAGATCTATTTGCAAATTGACGGAAAATACCTTTGTCTTCCGCAGTACTTGAGCTGGCGAATGCTGCCACCACGAAGATCAGTGTTGCTATCCTTCGATCCATGATACACAATTTTTGAAACCGAAGTGATATCAAAAAACGAATATTCAATGAAATGCTAATTGGATATTCGTAGACCGGTTTCTAGAAAAAAAAATATACGTAGTATATTATCAAATTCCTAAAATGCTCGATTGTTATTTCATATTTTCAGCAAAATATCGCATAAGCGATTTACGCACCTTTGAATTTTTTACGTTTCCCCGTCAAGTAGCCGCTGGAATCTACACTTTAAATGGTCTGTTCTGAGTCTAGCGTTCTCATTCCATTCATCTTGTTGTTGACTTTAAAGGTCAGCCACGATCTGATGAAACATAATCTCTAAACAGGTGAAAACATATCTGCGCTCTTTGGGAGCTGGGAGCTGCATTAAAATGGCAGGCGTTTCTGGATGTAAAGGGTATTTCGCGATTGTTGAGTTACATTTAGTTTTTGAATGTGACGTATTTCTTGCTGAATCTGAGCAAATATTTTATATTTTTACAGGCTAGCAAACAGTGAAAGGTCAGCACGAATCGAATTCGAATTGAATGGTGCGAAATTGTGTCCGAAAAAGCCCGACGTCGAAACAAAAACTGAACACCAAATCCTTTGATTGATGTGCAGAGGAACCAAATAAAAACCACCCAGTCGAAACATGAAAACACCTGTACTCGTTTTCACCTCAAGATCTGCAGTAAAAAAAGCCCGGCTCCTGGGAAAGCATTACTAGCTTCCCCCTTTATGTGGAAAATTAGGATATATGTTGGCAAATTTTAGATTAGATACATGTGTCATCTCATTAAGACGCACACGTTTCAAACGCCAAAACATTGCTTCTTCCTCTGACGAACAAAAACTGTAAGAAGTATTTCCTGCAGCTTAAAAACAATGCGCAAACTTCATTTTTTCTTGAGGTGGGAACGGGTAGCGGTGCTCAGTCTACCGGTGGTCTACCGCAAGTACGCTGAACGAAAAGTATACGGCTGTCCGGCTGAAGTTTTTCCGCGCTGCTCCTCCCCCTGGTGACGCACGACCATATATAGTTAGGCGCACGTGTGAGCGGAGCAGACGAGGCTGCTGCGCTTGTGTTGGCCTCGCGCTTCGTAAAATAAGATGCCAACGGCAAAAGGACAGGGCACCAAGTATTTTTGTGTTGTCAAATCCCAAGGCGTAATCTTAAACATAAAGGGAAATGTGCCTCCCGAAAGGGTGGTTCCCGTTTCGACCCATTTCCAATTCAACCTTCCCGTTTGTACCTTCCCGTTTCGACCAGGCTCAAAACGACCTTCTCGTTTCATCCTTTCCCATTTCGCCCTATCCCGAAACAACCTTCCCGCTTCGACCATCGTTTGTTATCAGTTGGGTGTGGGCCAGGGAGCACAAGTGGGTCAGCAAGGACCGCAAACTATGAGAACTGGAGTTTCGCCTTCCTGATAGCACGATTTCCTTGTTCGACTTTCTCAACAAGGCGAAGGCATTTTCTGGTCTATGATGTTTCCTTTGTGCGCGAGTGGTGCGTGTTTGAATTTGTAAAAAAAAAATAAAGTAGCAATCATATGCCTGTCACCCTGTCTGATTTATCTCTTTCCAAAATATCAAGATTACTAATATAAGGTTTTAAAATAACGTACGCAAGCACTTTGCTAATTTTAGCTTACCCAATGTGCTTGTGTACGTAAGACTTAACTATTGCACGTAGCGCGACACTGTTAGCGCGAACAAGCGATCGGCGGTGTTGCTGCTTATCTGATAGAATTAAAAGGCTGCCATAAAAACTATTACTGCCTTTGGAAGTGCTCATATGAGCCACTACCCTAAGCCTTAAAATTTGGTGCCTGCTAATAAATTTAAAAAAAAAAAATGCGACAAGGCCGTCTTTGCAGTAACGGTGTCGCAGATGTACATAGACCGTTTCGCGGTTGCACGTTATGGGGATCATCTTGAAATAAAAAGAAAACAAAAACACTTTAAGTAGTTCAAGTAAGAATAATATATTACTTCGAAGCTTGCCTGAAAGTGGTGCGTATTTTTAGAATACAGGGTGTCACAAAATAAAATCTACAGGTTTTTTTTTTTTACCGCAAAAATAAACTAGACATCGCCGGACGCTCATTCTCCGTCCAAAAGTAGCGCTAGAGGTAACAACCAGATGCCAAAGTTTCAGCCCGATCCGATACCTTAATCAAAAGTTATAAGTGATTTTCTGAAAATTTCAATAGGAAAATGGAGCCCATTTATGCCTGTTTTCGGTTTCTGGGGCCATAGAGCCCCATGTATTCGAAAACTCCGTCGGCCGCTATTTTTCCATTGAAAATTTCAGAAAATCACTAATAACTTTTGATTAAGGTATCGCATCGGGCTGAAACTTTGGCATCTGGTTGTGACCTCTAGCGCTACCTTTGGGCGGAGAATGAGCGTTCGGTGATGCCTAGTTTATTTTTGCGGTAAAAAAAAAACAACTTTAATTTTTTTTTGTGACATCCTGTACATTGGAATGCAATAATATTTCAGAACATATATCCTTAAGCAGAAAAGGTGCGCATATCAGGGTTAGAACCATTAGAATTTTCTTGAAGAGGTTGTGATGCGCAGGGTCTTATACAAATGGATTGAAAATGGACGGGTTCAAACGCAAAGGGTCTTTCGGGTATTGGTTGAAACGGTACCGGTTCAAATGAGAAGGGCGTCTCGGGAATAGGACGAAACGGACGGGTTCAAACGGGAAAGTCGATTCAGGAATGGGTCGAAATGGGACGGGTTCAAACGGGAAGGTCGATTCGGGGATGGGTCGAAATGGGAAGGGTTCAAACGGGAATGGGGTGTTTCGGGCTACACCCTCCCGAAATGCTTTATTTGTTCCCCAGGAGGTTATTCCAGAAATATCGCCGGAACGTAAAGTAGGGTTTTCCGGAGTCGCATGAATCAGTAGTGCAACTACGCTTACTTCTCATGGTAAAAAGCCATGAAACAATTTCCTACTTTCCCTAAATACTACTTAGCATCACTCCCTAATGTTAATAACTAAATATACTTGCCTTAGGGGCTACAAATGGAGCACCATTTATCTCCTCAACTCGGAGCCAGAAGAAGCGGCCATGTGGCCTAGTGCCTATTGCAAGACGCCATCGTTAATCATGGCCACGCGCAGCGGTTAGCAAAGTAGAGAACGCATGCTGAGCTCCAGCAATTGTTAGAGTTTGGCTATTCTTATCACCGCAGTGGTTGGACATTTATTGTTACGAGCCGAAGACGAGTTTTCACGCAGTTCTGGCGTCTAATACATGAGCCGCGCTCGATTGTCATCAGTTTTGTGGTTTCAATCCAGACTTGTACGTAGTTCAACTACTCTACTCAAGTTACTGTAGTTTAACTACTTTTCTGAGTAGTTTAGTAACTTTTCAATTACATTTTTATTTCGGTAATTAGTAGTTTACTTTAATTACGTTTTTTGAGTAACTTCTACTCAAGTTACAAATTACTTTCGATTGTAGTGGTTCCTTTGCCTATCAACAAACATTCCTGCACAAAGGAGATAAAATGTTCGAAGACCAGTCTCCCCCCTCCCCCCCCCCCCCCCCCCTACAACAACACTGCTACGAGGCGCGAGGAGCGAACAGACACGACGCAAGAGGGGCCGAGTAACTGCGGGATTAGCACCGAAGACTGGCGTTCCTCTGTGTCCCGAAGCTCAAGGAGACTTGACCTTTTTGAAGAAAGAGCTGGTCCCCGCTTCTCCCCAACGTAGGAACTCTCGCCCACTACAGGAGGTGCACACACTGCATCCTCATTCAAAGGAGGCAACAAAATGCAGCACCTGCTCTGAAACTCATTCTGTGCTCCCGCAGTTTGTGCTGTACCCAAAGAATCGCGTGCTATAAAGGGCAACGCAAAGATTACGTTTTTACGTTGTCTTTCCTCCCAAAACTCAGAATATGCAGATCTTCAAAGATTCATTGATCGTTCGAGAAACCTGTAGTAATTACCCCCCAACATTTTTATATAAAAAATAATAAACGAGCAGTGTTGGGATGTACTCAATGTACATGGTACTTAAAGTACTACTGTTTAGAAAGATTGTACTTGAAGTAAATTCTCTAAACATGTACTTGTATTTTCCGAGAAAAGTAAAACTCCCGACTTCAAAGAATCGAAAAACAAAAACAAAATGGCGGTATCGTCATGTGGAAACGCGCTCGTTCGAGACGTCATCTCGTCATTTCTCTGAGTGAAGTAATGGCGGCTGTAAGACCGATAGAAATAAGTGCCTTTAAGTTGATTGTGACAAATAGCATGTCAGCGAGAGTAAAACAACTACTCTGCGGCGACTTGACCATATACAATATTTGCTGCCATTTCCGCAAAAGACTGATGCACCTCCGATTACCCCTGGAGCAATGAATACCAGTTTAAAAAACTCTGTAGAGGGACTGAAAGGGCATCATGAAAGATTGTGTTAGAAGTGCTTGTACTTTACCTAGAAATATATTGTATTTATATACGTTACTTCAAGTACATTGCACCCGGTGTACTTACTACTTTACTTGAAGTACATAACCTCTCATTTACTTTGTACTTTATTTCAAATACTTTTTAAATGTACTATACGCAACCCTGTAAACAAGCAAACACTGTCTAAAAAATCAAGCTCAGACAGTGCTAAACCTCAAAGTAGAAATGACACATTCGCAGTACATCATTGACCAAACAAACAAGAAAGTACAGAACAATTAGGCACGCAGAAGCAGAAACAGCTATTAAAGCATTTCTGTGAAAATAACAAGCCGATTCATATTTGGCTAGCTCAATTTCGCTAACGGGTTAAAACGTCTGTACTTTCTTTTTACCATAAAAAACATATAAAAGTAACTTCAAAAGTAATTCACTACTTTTTTACGGTAATTAGTAATTTTCTCAATTACTTTCTATTTCAGTAATTTCTACTCTACTCAAATTACTTTTGACGTGTATACTCAATAACTTAACTTAATTACTTTTTTTGAGTAACTTGTACATGTCTGTTTCAATCCCACAATTATGTCATCGAGCTTTGCGAAGGCAAGACTGAGAGAAGTAGTCCCCTTTTATCCTCCCATTTTCATCGCGAGAAAGAAGCTTTTGTATCTGGCGGTCTGTGCGAGTATACTTGACCCAGACTAGGACCGGTAAGCCCCTGCGAAGTCATGAACATTCCAACCCGATATTGTTTCATGACCCCATTAAGACTATATCACAGTAGAAGAGCCTATACATTTCTTACGACAAATTGTGCTACTTATCCTAAGCAACAACTCAACATATTGGCGCCGGAGTAAATAATTTCAAAGGATAAAAAAAAGCTTCACAGTTTTGCGGAATCATATCTTTCGATTCTGCTTTTAATCTTATTTTACGGGGTCTCAAACTCTTAAAAAGTATATTTTTTTAGCTTTCACTTTTAAGGGTCCCAGAAAAAATTAAAAGATAAATACAATTTGTAGTACTGCGTTGCAGTGTATATGCATTTCTGATTCTATATTTGCTAATATAATTCCTCGGTACATTACCATTGCCAAATTAATTGAAGAAGTTTGCGCACCTGTGAAATCAAAAATGCCTCTCCTAAACACGATTTTTCGGGTTCTACGCAGTGGCGCCATCCCGTGATCGTGCTCGCTAGACACCACGCGGCAGTGATCAATGAGTCCGTGCAGCGCTGTATTAATTCGCAGCTAGAAATTCACTGCGTACGGTGGTTGTGGTTCATTTATATTCAATACCCTAGGATGTGGATTTTCTAGAGGGGATTTTTTGGCTTCCGGTTACGGGCAGCGAGTAATCTGGGCTCTATATTCCATCCCACAAACATATCCAATGCTGACAAAATCACTGTTATTAGCCTTTGAGCTTGAAAAATGTCTTTCATGTGATCTCGTACAAACGAAAGCATTCGTCAGACATAGGCTCACGCGCCTCTGCCCAGCACTGTGGATATTACTACGCGCCGATACACTGAGGGGAGGAGACGAGAGCGCGCGGGGACGTAAGAACACCTAGGTCTGGTTGGAATGATTTGAGTGCAGACCTGAGGTTAGCTGTCTTTGTCTCCACTACCATAGCCTCCTCTATACCCACTAAGTCTGGCAGTTCGACGGCGGAGCCATAGAGTGCCCGGCCGCAGATTTGGAGCGCGGGGATCTGGTAGCAAAGAGCATCAAAGAGCCATTTCTCGGGGAGCCTCGACATCAGCGCACTGCTTTTGCAGCGAACAGGACCCGGAACACACTTTCGGGTCCTCGCGTCTCGTCGCAGCGGCCAGACGCTGCGTTTCGGCGTCTCGCCGCAGTGGGGCGCCAGTCACGTGGCTCTCCTCTCATTCGTTGTGTGCCGCTCCACCATTTCCATTTGGGCGGCCGCTTCTCGTGCCGATCTGCCAGGCTTTGTCAGTATATAGGAGGCTATGCCACTGCACTCGTCGAATGCGCTAGTACGTGGAAGCCGGAGACTTACGCATAACTTTCGCAGTCGAGCTCGTTTGATCAGTGCAGTGGAGACTAGGGTGCCTTCATGTGCGCTTTGCTTGGGGTGATGACATCTGGCCATTTTGTTTCGAACGCTTATTTTTATTTTTTGCTCTGAAGCGCGTGAAAGAGCGTGTCCCTGCACGCGCTCGTGGCGCTGACTGTGCTACGGCGACATTTTGTTTCCTGCGATTTCTTTGTATTTTCCCTGTGAGCGCGTGCTGTCGGCATCGGGTACTACAAACGATGGCATCACCCCAAACAGAAGGACATTGAGGCACTCTAGTGGAGACAAAAGCAGACTTCGTCTCCACTGCCCTCGTCGAACCCGTTAGAACGCGGAACGCTCGCGTCCTGCGTTTGGCTCTCGCATTCTATCGTGTTCGACGAGTGAAAAACAAATGGGTTGTGGGTATGTTTATTTATTTATTTCAGTACCCTCAAGGCCATGGGGCATTACAGAGAGAGAGAGGTACAAGCCAAATTTAAAATACAAACAATAGACAAACAGTTACTCTGCCGTCAACCGAGCAACTTGTTGTCTCTCAGCTGTAGATCGCAATTTAGCCAGTGCAGAAAACCGCTAGCCTGGGGTCTTTAACGTGCACCGAGCAGTAGTGATACACAACCGCACGCCGGTACGATGCTCATCCAGATCGAAACGGGCAGGGGTGGGGATCGAATCCAGCATCCTGGGTTCTGCAGCGCGAGCTTTCGCTTCACGTGTGCTCCGAGCTGGTGCGCTAGACCACTCGGCCACCGATCCTCCTTTCGATGAGTGAAATGGAGACAAATGCAGCTATCTTTAGCTGTACCATAGCCTCCTCTATACTGACAGAGCCTGGCAGATCGCCACGAGACGCGGCCGGCGAAAGTGAAAAGGTAGAGCGGCAGACAAGGGATGAGAGGAGATGCATGTAACGGGAGCCCCGCTGCGGCGAGATGGCGAAAGACACTTGTCCCGAGCGATGGAATGTCCGCTCGTGCTTCTCGCGTTCTTCGCGCTGCCGCTTCTTGTATCGTCCAGTTTGAAAACCATGTTTCGTGTCCTCGCCGCTGCAAAAGCTCTGCACTAACTACAGGCTGTCCGCGAAATGCACTGTGCTACGAGATCCTCAAGCGCTAAATCTGCGACCGGGCGCTCAATGGCTCAGTCGTTGAAATGCCAGGCTTTGTGAGTATAGAGCCCCATGGTTCTACCCATTAATCATTGCAACCAGAACTCGGCGTTCTGAGGTCTTCGCGCGCTCTCGTATTCTTCTCTCTCTCAGTTTCTCGGGGCATAGCTTCTTTTACTTTATAGGGGGGGGGGGGGGGGGGGGCGAGGTCGAAGCTACAAGCACGACCATGTTGCACTGAAGGATGCGTACACTGCACGAGCGGGTCTGATTTTGGAGGGTTCAGATTAATTTTTTTGCCCAAATTTTGTTAACTGCAGTTCAGATCGAAGACTAATGGCGCGAGGTCAATGCACAAACAAGATGTTTACGCTGCCTGCAAGTACGCACACTTGAAGCAACTTGAAAAGCAACAAGGTCGTTGCTTCTTGTGCTCGAAAAGGGTAGATGGAGTATCAACAACATCAAACACTTGAATACTGTAATCTTTCTTTTTCCAAACACGAAGATTCTACTCGATGTCTCATAGAAGGTTGGGATTAAGCGGGATTATGTGCCCAGAACACTGCTTATGGCGCCCGATGCCAACATCACCGGGAATAAGTGGGCGATGGAACTAAGAGGGGCGCTTTTGTCACCCCTTCGTTTATGACTTGTGTAGCCAAAGCATCAGTTAGGGTTAGACACATGTTCATATTGTGCACTCCTTATTTACTCACGTGTCAGTGGGTAGGCGTAACTGAAGATACAGCAGTCTGCTTCTTTTTCTTGTTTTGCTCACCCAACAAAAGTTCATAACATCTGTTCCGTTGAGCTTCCTCGGTGAGCATGACATTAAACGAAATTGTTACCATCCACGTTTTATCGAATGACACGAACATTTCCTACTACACGGCTTGCTTGAAACTAAGGACGTTTGATTAATTATAATTACGAAAATTGAAAAAAAAGTTTGTATTTTGTTTACTGCACGGTGGTGTAACGAGAGGAAGACATGATTACAAAAAAAATAAAAACATTTTGGTTAATTGTACTTCATTAAACATTAGACCGATCGCGGCGGACACTGCCAGCCATCCCCGCCAATCCAGCTCTGTGAATGTAGCAAGTGACACGCTCTCCGCACGTCACTGCGCCCTCTTGCGATGGTCACATTAAACTCACAAGGCCTTGTTTTGGCTTCGATGGCTCGTAGCATCCGCTGCGGCTGTGCGTAGAGTGAAACGTCATATAAGTTTTTTTATTATTATATTATTATTATTATTATTATTATTATTATTATTATTATTATTATTATTATTATTATTATTATTATATTGTTATTATTATTATTAAAGGCACGTTCACTTATTGAAATTGTCTTTATAATAAGTAAGATTTATTTCGATGTAAATCAGGACTTGCTTTAAATCAGAGTTACTTATATCAAGTTTATACGTTTTAAATCACTTTCTGTAAAAAATAATGGGTTTTGTCACACACGTTTTTTAGACATGAAAAATTCATTGTTTGATACTTGGAAGCACTGAAAACAGGCTGAAAAAAACATTAAGTGTAAATGTAATTATGCCTTAGAGTACAGTTTAATTAGAAACTTTCTTTTCTTTATGTAAACACCGCCATACGTCTTGCTGGAAAACGAGCAGCCTGATTGTTTTACGAGTTGAAAACACTTTATTTGCTGTAATACGTCCAAACCTCTAAACATGAGCCTAACAGTTTCCAATCATTTTTTTTTTTCATATCTTCTATAGACAACTCAAAGCAGAAATGTTTTCCGTCGATTTCCGGTCGATTGCACGACTGCCTCTTTAGGCAAAATATGAGCAAACAGCCGGCCGCAATAGAAGTGGAAAGCAACCAAACAAAGTCTTTAAGAATTTAAAATATTGCCTTTAAGCTCGAGCACGCGCCTCGACATTTTTTTAAAAACTTTTTTAAGGCAGTAGTACGGTCTAAGCACGTGGGACCATTATGTAAGAGAAAACGTGTACATTTGTTGAAGTAAGATCAAGCTAACGTATGGGCGCGGGCGCCTAAAGATTTTTTTTTCATACATTGTTTTTGAACATTGTCACCGAGTATTCTCTGGAAACGTTGTTTATATACATGAAAGGGGACACATTTGTTGTTGTTTTTTGCTAGACTCTAATCGCCGAGTATTCACGGCTCTTTTAAAATTAACGTTGCGTATACGGCAGCATCGAAAAGCTCCGAAAGGAGGTCCTTCCGCTGCTTGGTTCTCGTCAACAAAATAGCTTGACGCGCTTTGTTATTAAGCTCAACTAAACAATCACAGTTCAGTAGTGCCATAACAAGATAAGGTAACAACAAGGACGTTAAAATGCCTTAAGGGCGTGTAATATCCTTCAAACGCAAGATGAAATGCAATATCTCGTAACACATATTCTTATCCTAAACTTGTATTAAAACCTGCCAGTGTAGAAACTTTAAAACTAAATCACCGCAAGTGTCGCCTCCCCAAGAGAAGAAACGTAGTTTTTTTTGGATAGAAACTATGTGTTTCATTTCTTTGCGTGGAAAGTAAATCCGATTCATGTTCATTTAAAACATCAGTCAATTCAGAAGTCATTGCACAAATTATCAAATGTGATAATGGTGACGTGCTGATGCTCCTGCTAGAACATTCTCCTGACTTCCAGATACTGATTTACGCGATGACCTGATTTTTGGGCATCACCAATAAATTGGTCGCAAAAACCCGGTAGGACAAAACGTGAAAATGGCACGAATAATATCGACTCTCCGCTTCCTTCAGCATCATTTTGAATTCGGGGAAACAGGCATTCAGTTTTTATGTATCACGTGTCATTTTGTGTAGGTTGGCTATAAATAAAACCTTTGAGATATATTGAGGGCACGTTTGCCTTTACAACAATATTCCAAGCCTTTGTCGGCATTTCTTACCGAAGTGTAGTCTGGTCATGTTTTGCTTCCACGTTACTGAAAATGATCCTTACAACTGATATAATCATATGCATACATTATTTTGTTACCAAAAAGAAAAAAAAATATCAATGCAGATTTTTAGTTCTACGGATCTTCTAGAACACGGGCGCCGACAAGGTTGTGACTGTTCGGAACGCCTTTTTTTATCACAGAGGAAAGGTTTAAATATAACAATTCTTCACTTTTTTTAGAGGGTGAGGAGGGGTTGATTTGGGGCTCGTGACGGCGGCAGAGGCCCTATGACGGTGGTCTCAAGTAGTTTGTGCACTAAAATCACTTGAACATAGTTACAAAGGTTTACCAGCGTATCACCGCAAGTTGTTCATTGTTTTCTTAAAACGTGAACTCGAGAGTGACGTCCGTAGCAGACTCTACAAAGTGAATGCGAGCCCTCATTCATATTTGATGAAGTTCAAAACAACGGTACGTAGCTGCTTTGTATACAATAGCTTGCCAGCCTACTGAGGGGCTTAGAATGTTTTTATATATTTTACCCCGCGAAATATACTCGAGGAGCCAGCGACCCGATGGTGACCTTCTGGCCACCAATAGACACATTACCATGGGCAAAAAGCTTGTCCACGGCGGCGGCATTGCACAGTGTTCCTCGGAAGCGGGAGCGCCCCAGGTAAGGAACCATAAAAGCGTGACGTAAACCTAACGACCTCACTGAGGGTGTCAATGATGGTGACGGATGAAGCAGCCTCGGTGCTTCGAGGTTGAGGACTGAGGCTTTTCTCGGCCGGAAGCCAGGGGACGGGGCATCAGGATCATGGTGGTCAGCAGAGTTCCCCATGGCGAGATCCCAGAGGAGCCAGCAGCTGTGCGGCGGCCTCCGGAGCCGGAAAAAAAAAAAAAAACAGCTTGCGCAGCCATAAACGCGACAAACAACAACTGTGCCGTAATGACGTCAAACATCCCCCAGAGTTCGGGACATCGACCCCTATTGCATCATCTCTTGGCAGATGTGTGGAGACATGCTAAATAACAATAAAATCTACCCGTGAAAAATCCAATACCGAACATTTCTCCCACATATATTAAGTTAAGTAGTATTTATTAGCCCAAGAAAATTTACATTACATTTTAAGTGTTTCTGTGGGTTCCTGGGGGAAAATAAAAAGAGAAATACTCCCCCCTTCTTATTGACTCCCATAAGAATCTTCATTCAACCTTTAAGTATTTTACATAATTCCTGGAGGAATATAAGCTAGGGACTGCACGTTATCTAATTTCGAGCGCATCTCACCTAAAACCTAAATCTCCTAGGTTGACGATAATAATCCCTTGAAAAGGGGAACAAGGGGGACAAAATACAAGCACAAATCTCCAAAAACAGCTGGGTGACTGGTGCGTGATCGAGAAAATCCAGCTCGCTTGCACCTTTGGACCAATTGTATTAGCATAATCTCCTATCTTCTCTAAGAGATAATTAATTAAATCTTCATCTCTTGCCCTGCAAATATATCTTTCCTGTAGCATGACGGTTGCTATAGGAAGGAGCACTTTTACAATATTGAAATTACGTTTATTTGAACGGGTGTAGCACGACTGCCCCGGGCACAAAATCTTCGTCACAAAAGCCCCGTGTCATTTGCCCTGCGTTTAAAAAAAACCGCACTCAATGACCCCGTTCTATTTTCCCCACGTGCCAACCTTCCCGCATTTATTTGCCCCCGCACCAAAATCCCCGCATTCAATGACCCTGTTCTATTTGCCCCCGTGGTGGTGGTTTTTGCATACGCTTGCAATAATTTTCTGGTGGTTTTATCTGTGACCCCCATCATTTCGATATTCCACAGTGGAACCAACACGAGAACCGCGGAGCCCGCACCAACAACTTGAAAGAATCCTGGCATAGGTAAGCAGCAAGAGGTAGAATTTATACGCGTATGTATCTCTCGCTGCCTTCAAGGAGATTTGCAGTCACATTTTTTTTTAAATTGCAGGAACATAAACCACATACTCGGTAGGGCACACCCGAACATTTACGCCTTTGTCGATCTCCTGAAGAAAGATGAAGCCACCAGTCGGGTGTCCCTGCTCCAGCTGTCCAACGGTGCTCAGGTGAGGAAACGACTCAAGAGGGGGAACGACAAGGACAAGAGCATCAAAGATCTGGAGGAACGACTGCGGGACGGTGCCCTCAACCTGGATGGCTTTCTTCAGAAGATGCAACGCTTTTGTGGAATCTAGGTGTCCCTGTAACCATACGCGTGTCGTAAACAGACTTTGTGAACAAATAGGTAGCCCAGGCGGCGAATTGTGACGGTACGAGTAGTGTTTCTGCGAATGAACCGCTGCCCCTAGCCTAGCGTTCGTTCATAAAATGAGCAAAAAAAAAAAAAAAACTAGGGGCAGCGGCTTGTTTGACGAACGAGCCGCTGTCCCTAACCAGTGTGCGTTCAACAAAGAAGTAAAGAAAAAAAAAGCGCCTTTCATTTAAGAGGCAAAAACAACGAAGCGATACGGATTGACGCATAGATGACATTGGCTGCTGAGACGGGGGGGGGGGGGGGGGGGGCATTTGACGCGGGGCTTTTGACATTGGGGGCTTTCGTGTTACGGTCTTTTTTGAGAATGAGGATTTGGAAACGGTGGCAAATAAAAATGGGGCTTATGGCGAGGGGCTTTTGACGCGGGGCTTTTGAGATTGGGGTCTATCGTGAATCACCCATTTGAACGACGGTTTCGCGATTTTATTTATTAAGACTGCAATACCCAGCTGGGATTTTAACAGGTAGGTACAGTGCTGCAAGTAAAACAGGCTGGAAAAACACAAACAATGCAAACAAGTTTCAGAAAAACAAATACATTTACACCGTGATGGAACTAACAAACCGATTTCACCAAGCGTTCGGCGTATGCGTGACGCTGCCATAGCTTTAGCCCAGAGGAGAACTATGGCAGTTCTCGAGACTCTACGTACCGTCTCCTGCTTTGCGCGAACGGTGCTTCAACAAAGTTGTCCCACGTTCAAAAACAAAACAAAAAATGCCTAGTTACCTCGATGCATTGCGGCAGCGGCGGCGTAACAAAACTGGCTGGTGAGCTCGGTCTATTTAGATGGGAGGCGAATAATGACAGCGATGGCTGCGTGACTATACGGACTTATAGCATACCGCCAAAGCTTGGTTACACTCCGATGGTGAGCGTAGCAAGCCTGGCGTAGCCCAGCCCACACGGATTGGTCGCAGATCTAGAGTTCCCGCTCGCCGGCCAATGAAAGGCGCGCGTTCTGCGCTACGTTGCGTTCGCTGCGCTCAACGTCGGAGTGTAGCAGAGCCTTTACCGTGTTCCGCGTACCGCAGTACCAAAGCCTTTAAAGCACACTCTTCAGCGCGCGCCCCGTGGTTATGGTGTCACCCGGGTGCGCACTTAAAAGCATGCTTCAAAAGCTCAGGTTCTGCGGTGCTCGGAACTCGGTAACAGTTTGCTAAACGTCCCCACTGTTAGAAAGGCTATTGTGTATTTTACTGTCCACGAAAAAAAAAAAAGGAATACTTGAAGCAGTTATAATATCTACTCAAAGTGTTGTACTACGTATTTACCTGGAAACTTTGCAAGATGAGGCCTGGTTGGTGAGATTAGAGGCTCTGCATGCGAATACATCGAAACAATCACATTCCAAAAATCCTACACTTTTTTTTTCCTTTTTTCGGAGGGGGTGGGGGGGGGGGGGGGGGGGAGTGCGTTTTCGCTACAAACCTGCAGCTGTCAACCTATATGGCTTAAAAGTTTCTGAAGTGCAGTAAAACTCAAAGTTTTAATACATGCTTTCCTGGAGAACTTTGAGAGATCGCCCTGGTTGTTTAGACACAAGGCGCTGAACGTGGCAACTTCCAAAGTATCATGTTCCAAATGAGCGACCCTCGAGTATTTCGGGGAAGTTTGTCTTCACGAGGAACCTGCAGCGTGCAACCTATATAGCTTAAAATTATTTAATCATATACTGAAACATTTGTACTCCATGATTCCACTAGAACGCTGCGAGATACGCCTTGTTTGCTCAGATAAGAGGCGCTGACGTGGCTACTTCAAGAATCACGTTCCAAATGAGCATACATAGGAGTTTTTGGGGGGAATGCGCTTCCGCCAGGAACCTTCAACGTGCAAGCTGCATGGCTTAAAATAATTTGAAGATCTACTCAAAGAGTTTTATTACATGATTCCACAAACACTTTGTGAGATTCGACCTGCTGTTTGAGATAAGACGCGCTTAATGTAGCTACTTTGAAAAAAATCACGTTGCAATAGAGCAAACCTTCAAGTATTTTGGGGAAGTGTGCTTCCACCACGAACCTGCAGTGGGCAACTTATATGGCTTAAAATTATTTAATCACCTACATAAAGAGTTTTAGTACCCCTATTAAAAACAAAAGCGATTTGTAAACAGTTTGGATATGAACTGGCCAAACCCGAAATGAACTGGTTGTAGTGGAATTGTACCGGGCAAATTGGAAATCAAACTGTCGCAACTGGCTGAACTTGGGAAGTGAACTGGCCAAGCTGGCAGCTGAATTGGCTGAACTGTCAATTGTACACTTAAACTGGTAGTTAACCAGGCAAAACTGGTAGCTTGAACTGGCGACACTGGTGTCTTAATGTTCAAGCTGGCTGCCAAACAGTTTGAACTGGTGGCGGAACTGTTCTAACTGGCAGTCAAACAGTTACAACTGGCAATGAAACTGGACTCACTGTATCGAAACAAGTCATAGCCGCGGAACTAAAGAAACTGCTCGTTGAACTTTTCAAGCCAAGTTTAAAATAATTAACCATTGGAATCTATCCAATTGGCCATTTTCATTTGGATCAAGTGGGTTTGTTTCTAATTTTAACTCCCAAGCGGTAGAACCGCATTAATGACTTTTTTTTTCTACATGAGCAAATTGGGCTTTTACACTTCCCACAACTCACAATAAAAAAAGAAATTTGGCAAAACAAGTTTCTACTAATTGTATAGGCAAATATGTGTTTCTAGAATGAACCTTGCCCCAGCAGTGAAAATGTTTGGCCTTTACAGAACATTTTCTCTATGCAGATGTCGCATTACAGACTGGTAGACCAAATAAAAGCTTTATTTTGACGCATGTTCAGTTGTACCTAGCTTGCACCAATAGTTCGTGACAGGTCAAGAATTCAGTGATGTAATCGCCTTATAAAAGTTCATTTCCCCCAGCCGGCCAATCGTTCCCACTTGGACTTTATAATTTTCCCGCTTTTTACCGCGGCCTTTATCCACCCTGGCTTGCGCCGAGAAGCCGCTTCCAGCGCAAGTGCCCGAGGCAGGGAGCCTCCCAGTCCCACGTGATGTTGGAAAGGCGCGGGAAAATGTGGCAGTGCGCCTATGAGTCAGGCGCCTTGAATGCGCCGGTGCCCTGGGACCGTAGATCATGTAATGTCCCCCCGCACAGCAGGCGGCTGCTCCGGGAACCAAAAAAGACAAAACGGATCTGGCGCGACGGTTGGGCGGTTGGGCCTTTTGTTGTTCGCGCTGCTGTTCTGCTTGGGGAGGTTACAAGTTGTCTTCAAGCTGTGTTTGTATACGATAGTTTGCCGGAGCCTTGAGCGCTGCCTCTGCCGATGGTTCCTGTGGCTGACGACGTCCTCCACCTGAGTTCCACTCGCTCACGGGCGAAATGGCTGCATCCCAGAACGGCGTGTTCAGAATTCGCTCCGTTCTCATTGCATCGCGGGCAATGGCTACCTCTGTCTCCGCGCCAGCGAGCCAGGTAAGCAGTCTCGACCATTTGGATTGATTTTCATAATCAGGTGCATGTGCATGGCTGAACCGCATGTCAGCAATTAAGCGAACGACGGTGACAGCGACGAGAGTCAGCGACGAGCGACGGAGATCTCCCACGGTCGCTCGTCGCGTCACTCGGTTTTTGGATTTCTAGAAGAGTAATTGTCGCTCATCGCCTTGGTCGCTTGCTGCCGTCGCTTTCATGCGGTTGGTCTCGTCGCGCGAGTGACCGAGCGACAGCGAAGCGAATCGTCGTCGCCTGTCTCGTCGCTCGCCAAATCGCTTACATGCGGTTTATACTTAATTGCCGCTAGACTGGCACCACATGTACGGTTGGCGCACGCTTCCATATTCCCTCGCGCACTGTTTATGAGAGTGCATATTTTTTATTCGTGGCATTCGTTAAATACCGTTTTAGAACAGACGGATGGAAATAAATCATGGCTCTAATTTTACTGATGCTTATTCTTATTTCAGATGCCTTGGGGTACTATGTTATCCACCACCGGAACCCCGACACTCCAGAAGATGTGAAAAATCTCGCCGACCGGCTGGGAGACATGAATAATATCATGACAATTTTTTACATTGCAAATATCTTTTTATGTTTATTTTTGCGGTCTGAAGTATGCGTTTTTTTGTGTGTAAATAAAGTGAATTTGATCAGTTTACGACCTGTGTTGTCAATATTACCAGTTAAACTGGTTTAACTGCATGGAGTGGACCGGTATACACAGGTGTACAGTATTACCAGTATACACATTTTCACAGTAAGACCGGTATGCACAGTTTCACAGTAAGACCAGTATGCACAGTTTCAGTTTGTCCAGTTCAACCAATTTAACCAGTGGATATAAGCCTATTTTAACTGGCCTTGTTTGCAAAATTGTTCAATGGGGGCATACTTTTCTTGAACTTTGCGCGATTCGCCCTGGTTGTTGAGATAAATGTGGATGAGTATGGCGGCTTCAATAGGATAAAATTCCAAAAGTGCAAACCCTCGCATATTTTTGGGAAGAGAGCCTCGACCACAAACCTACGGCGTGCAACCTATATGGCTTAAAATTACTTAAACATCTATTCAAAGACTTGTACCACATGATTCACCTGGAACGTTGTAAGATTCGCCCTGGTTGTTGAGGTAAGAGGCGCTGAATGTGGCTACTTCGAAAGAATCACGTTCCAAAAGAGCAAACCTACCATATTTGGGGGGAGTCTGATTCCGCAAGGAACCTGCACACAGCAGGTTCCTCGCGGAATCACACAGCAGTAGATGTTTGAATAATTAAATCACACAGTAGTAGATGTTTGAATAATTAAATTATTCAAACATCTACTAAAAAAGTTTGATTCCCGGAAACCTTTGCGAGATTCGCCCTGGTTGTTGAGATAAAAGGCGCTGAATTTGGCTGCTTCAAAAGAATCACGTTCCGAAGGAGCAAACATGCAATTTTTTAAGGAAGTGCGTCTCCGCCAGGAACCTGCAGGTCTCAACGATGTGGCCTACAAAAATTAAAGTATGTACCCAAATAGGTGTACTACATGTTTTGCCGGGAACTTCACAGTTCACGTGTCCAGGCGGTTGAAATAAGAGCTGCTGGTGTTGGCCCCTTCGAGCGAATCCCACCTCGAAGGAGCGAACCGGCGAGATTTTTGAGGTACTAGGCTTGTTCTTGGAACCAGCAGTGAATGAATGTTCGCGGCTTAAAATATTTTAAATACATGACCAAATATTTTAACTGCTTGATTTCCAGTGAACTCTGCTACATTTGACATGTATGTTGATAAAGGAGCCACTAAATTGGGCTTTTTTTACAAATCCTGAGCAGAAAGAAAAAATCGCGAGTTTTTTTTAACCTTGTACTTTCTAAACTGAAAGCAGCCTAAAACCATATGTATTTATATTGTGTTTTATTCACTGTAAAATAAAAAAAAAAGAACGAAAAGGAAGACTCAAGACTCGACGTGTCAAAAATATAATGGCATAATTGTCGTCTTGCAGGGAAGCAAGGACAAGAACAGATCGAACTGGGAGATTACCAGAATGCAATGTGCTTGCATTACAACCCAAACGAATTAATATGACTTGAATGTACAGTCGCCAGTGATATAAAAAAAAGCTGACTAAGCGTCCAGACTAAAAGTGATAGTGCGTTTTTTCTTTTGCCTGGAATTGTCTGTCCCTTGGTGCCTTCATGTGTGCTTATGACGATTTTGTTCCGACTGCTTTCTTTTGTTTGTTCTGGAGCGGCGTGAAGGAGCGTCACCTGAAAGCGTTATTGGCGCCGACTGTGCTACGGTACCATTTTACTTTCGGCGATTTCTTTGTAGTTTCCCTGTGAGCGCGAGCTGTCGGAATCGAGTAGTACAAAAATGGCATCACCCTAAACGGAATGACATCGGGCACCCTAGTCTGTCCAGTTGTGGTGGGCGTTCATTAAAGGGTAACTGCAAAGAAAAAAAAAGTTTTTTTTAAATAGCCTAATTGGGACAAGCAAGTCAAAAAACATTTTTTCCGCGAGAAAAAAAAAAAGTTTACAGCAATATTTATTGCGTGAGACTGATTTTAGTTTGCGGCAATTTCGTCCGTTTTAAATCGCGCGCCACGAAGTTGTGATTACGTGACGTCACAATCCCAATCGGTTGCTATACTTCTCATTGGCTAAGAGTTTGATTGACAGCTTAGATCATGGTTGTTAAACCTTTGTTATATGTTGCAATTTCCTTTTGAGCGGCATATTTTTACGTTTAAAGAATAACCCGTGTAATGAGAGTCATCATTTCTTGCAAAGGGTTTACAGGACGGGCACTTCCGTTTGAATTCATACCATAACAAACAAAAGCTTCGCCATTCTTTTCGTGGCCGCCGAAGCAGCCGACGTCTGCTCCCGGCTGTCGCGCGTACTTCGTTCGTTTCATCTAAGTGAGTGTTTCGTGTTGACCCAGGTGCTTGACTGAGACTTCCTGAAGTGAAGTGGTGTGTGTTTAGCAGCTGTCGCAAGTTTTAGTGATAGGAAGCGACGCGGGTTGCTTTTATAGCGCAGTTTGTTACTTCCGTTTTCCTGGGTCAACTTTGCTTTCTTAGCGTGTTTTCTTTTTTTTCTTTTTTTTTTGTTGATTGCGCGTGCAAATGCCGACTCTTTTAGATGTCAGCTCCTGCAAACCGGCTCCGTTGCTCTGTGAAGCGTTGCCGGATTAGTGATCGCGACAGCGAGTCTTCCAGCAGCCATGTCGCCCCGAAAGACGACAAGCTGAATGCTATTTGGCTGGAGGTAATCGGGCGTTCGCGTAGCGACAAACATGTCCAGGTATGTTCGCGTCACTTCGCTCCGGAGGCCTTCGAGAATCGCACCGCGCTCACCGAACGTCCACGACTGAGACGTGGGGCGGTCCCGACGCTATTCCTACCGAGTGCAGCAGCAGCAAGTGCAGCATCATCGGTAAGTCAAACATTGTCTCGTTTTAGAACTGTTCTATTTTATCCGAAAATTGTTGTAACGCTGGTAAGCGAGTTTCAGCTCAGAAGTTAATATTTTGTATCCAGCAATTACAAACATCCTACATCGCTGTGGCCAGTGATTAGCACCTACGGGTACGGGCTACTTGCCTTCAGTGTTATTTACCCACGCCACCAAGAATTGAATGAAGAAATATCAAAAATTTAGAACGCATTCTCTTCTGTGCAATCCAACCAGCTGATAACCGGACCAACAAGGCTGGGGCCAGCACCTGTGCCTAACCGTGACAGCCAAGTTGGAAGCCCCTCTGCAGTGAGTTTTCTGCTGCCGCTATTTTGGTCCGCAAAACTTTAGAACGCATTCTCTTCTGTGCAATACAACCAGCTGATAACCGGACCAACAAGGCCAGCACCTGTGCCTAACCGTGACAGCCAAGTTGGAAGCCCCCCTGCAGTGAGTTTTCTGCTGCCGCTATTTTGGTCCCCAGTGTGCATGTACATTAGGTATAAGCTGCACATTTCACTATAATGTCCTCTGCACTTACCAACTGGCAGAACCAAGCAAAGACCAAGCGGCTGCACCTGTGAATGACTATGTCAGTCAAGAAGCACATTCAAGTGCTTGAAACCATGGCATTTGTTTGTAGGCTGTCGGATGCTCTCCTGTTCAGCTGACTATGTGTACAGTTGCTACTGCATGCAAGAGATTTAGACCATACTTAGTACTTCTTGCAATCTGTGTTGTAGGCTCACTGCTGCAGGTGCTCTGCTCCTCGTGCAACTGTTGGCACACAAACAGAGGCGACAGATGCAGACACTGCAGATTCTGTCCTACCCGTGTGTGAGTA